>CM076578.1:266636593-266670815 GCA_034641835.2 Pinus albicaulis
ATAATGTGCCATTGCTAAAAATAAATTTCCAATGCTTCATTAAATAAATTTCCCAGAGAAGAGTCTGCTACTCATGAGGCTCAGTTAAAGGAGGAGCCTTGTCTTGCACAAATTCCATGGAGGAGGGAACATATTTCATGGAAATCGAACATTCTGAGAAAATTCCATGGAGGAGGAAACATATTCCATGAAAATCGAACATTCTGAGCAAACTGCAAGAAGATTTTGTTAAAAAATGTCTAGGCTATAGTTATCGGAATTTTCCTGTATACATTATTCAAATATATTAAAATCTACTCGAACTTACTGAGTTTAAGCCAAGTCCCCATTTGAAGAAATCTAGTGATCTAGAGCTATCAAGAGCCTAGAGAGATCAAATTTCTTGAGAAACAAACCTCTTTAGAGTGAAAGTAGATTTTCGGTAGATTCATAGTTAAGATGCATATAAGATGTTTTAATTCCCCTTTTAAATATTCTATACTCCACGTGAATACCATGGGTTTTCATATACCATGGATCAATACCATGAAGTTATTTTTATTTTAACTTTTTTTTTTATTAATTTAATTTTACATTGAAAAAAAAAAATGTTTTCACATAAAGGTATTTTTTATTTCATTTTCCAAAAATGAAAAAATTTATTAAAATAAAAATATTACATTTTCATATATATATATATATATATGCCCGTCATTTTGACATTTTAAAAAATTATTTGCAAGTTGACCTCGACGTCTTTGTTTCAGAATAAACTGTATTAAAAGTGGAAAAATGGGTAAATGGCCGTCAAATTTAACCCTTAAGTTTTTAATAAAGAATATATAAAATCAAACTAATTAAACATATGCAATGCATAATTTGAAGATATGTTATTATAATTTTATCATTTAATTGTTTTGGTAAGTAAGAGGTTAAATTGTAAATATGTTAAATGAGAGAATAATTTTTTTTATTTATGTATAATTGAGCCGAGAGACTCATTCTTCAGGCTATGTTCAAGTATGTCCCTGCTCAACATGGAGAGAGACGCATTCTTAAGGCTACGTGTAATTATTTCCCTACTCAACATGGAGTTGATAAGCATCCCCTTCTAAGATATGAATAAAATATTCTCTAAATAGAAAAAGAATGTGAGCGATAATAAAAAAAGAAAAATAAATATGATATGCATGCTTAGTTAGTTGTCCATATGACCTAATAAAATTTCATGAAAAGTAATTACAAGTAAAAAAAATTATGTGAGTACAATTTTTAAAACTTATATATTTAAAAAAATATGTGAACATGTGATATCAACTTCACATATATCTATAATGAGAAAAATGTTAAAATAATATATTTTAAATTTTTATAAAATAAAATTCCCAATATGAGTTATGAATCAAATATTTTAATGTAAATTAATATTCACTTATACTTGAAAATATAGTAATAACCAAAAAAACCATTTCAATGCACATCTTTTGTAATCTCTATAACACTCAAAAATAGAATTTAAACAATGAAAAATTACATAGAAGAAATTTGATCCCTCTTGGCTCATGTTAGATCAGTGCTTAAAACATACCTATATTAATTCTTAAAATAATTGTTTTATATATGTGTTGGCTAGATCTTAGGGGTTTTTAAATGGGTTGGTTTGACCCTAGGGGTTTTAAACCCTGAATCTCATGGTTTACATAATTGCTGAGCGAAGGTGGGTCCCTTGTTCCATAAACAAGGGAACTCATACATCAATGTTTGGTTTGGCCATGACTTTAAAATTGGATGATGATAATAATAATTATACAAATTGAGTGAGGCTAATGGTTAGCAACATGTCTTTCCTGCTAAGAGGTTGCAAGTTCAAAACTAGAGAATGTAGAGTATGTGGATTTTAGATAAATTAGACCAAAAAAATCTACAAACTTTCAAAAATAACACTAAAAACAACTTATATTAAAACTAAATTATAATTAATAAAATATTTAATAATATTCAATTAAATTTATATAAATGATTAAAAAATATTTTAAATAAAAATTTTGACACTTCTTAATGAATTAAATACAAAAATAAAATACCTAATATAACGAGTATAAAAATCTAAATATATGGAGGGTGTTTCCACTTTGACCACTGTTATAACTAATATTTCAAGGGAGGTTATTTTTTTATTTATTTACTAATTACACTTTGATTATATATTATCATTTGTCTCATTGATCACTTTACCATTTCCTAGAATTTAAATTTAATAATTTAAATAATGTATAACAAAATATTATTATAGTCTAATTCAAGGGATTAGTTGAACTAGTTTTCTTTAACATTTATTGGTGTTTAGATAGTTCCACTTAGGAATGAGAGAGTTGAATATTTTGGACGGCGTTAATTCAACTAGTTTTCATTCATATTAATTTGTATTTAGAGAGTTATAGTTATACATAGGAGAGTTTAATATTTGGGATGGCGTGAGAGTTTACACCCATAAATTTATTAAGGATTAAGGATGTTATTGACAAATAAATTTATTAAAGATACTATTGACCAATGTGAAAATTATATAAATTTTTTTTTTTTAATTTGAATTTAGTTTTAGTATGGGAAAATTTTAAAATTCTATATTCATATTGTGAGTATAAAAAAAAAAAAATCTTATTTTTAAATTCATACAAATGTTTGAAAATTATATCAGTTTTTTTGAAAAACTTGAATTTAGTTTTAGTATAGGAGAATTTTAAAATTCTATATTTATACTATGAGTTTAAAAACAAATTTTATTTTTAAATTAAAACAAATGTTTGAGTATGATGTAAATTAATACAAATAAAATTGTGTGTAATGTCTTATGATGTAATCACTCGTATTTGATTGAATATGAACTGTAATACTATAGCGTTTTTTTCTTACTGAAAAAAAAAAATGTTTGAGAATATTATTGTGAAATTCTTCTAATCTATAATAATTATATATAGATTCTAAATTTTTTAGTGATATTTTAGGAAAATTAGTAGAATGAAAAAAATTATTAGTTAAAATTAAAAATATTATTCTTTAGAATTTGACTTGGTACTTGGAATGGGCAATGAATGAAAATATTAAACAACGAAAATAGAGTTTCTTTTTTTTCCCTCCTAAACTCATTTTTTTTAAATTTCAATAATGTCAACCTTTTCAAAATGGGTTAATATTAAGAAGAAATGGGTTAAGATTAAGAAAAACTAAGTTTTTATTTATTACATTGAATTATATTTTTTTAGGAATTTCTAGTAATTTTGGAAAAAAATTTAGGAAAAAAATTTCCATTTTATCATTTTTTTAATTACTCGATTAGATCATAGTATTAATTTGTTTTATTCTTTTTTTGGCTAAAAATGATAATCTTATTCAAATATATTTTAAAAGTAAATTATTTTTCTTCAAATAACTAATAACTAAATTGGAAAAAAAAATGAATAAGAACACATAAAAAGAGCAAAGGACAAGCTAGGTAATTTACTAATAAAAAAAACTTTCTAAAAGGACATTTAATTATCATTCTCAAAATTAAATTAAATTTAAAATAATGAAAAGTTGAGCGTGGAAATAAATGGTTGAAATTGCATGAATCTATTCGATTTTGAAATTGTTTTATGTTGTGTCAATTACTTTTTCTTGATTCATTACTTCAAATAGAAATGTTTCAAATTACTATTAGTCTTTCTCGGACTCTCTCTCTCTCTCTCTCTCCTGCTCCCTCTCTCTCTTTCTCCCCCTCCCCCTCTTTCTTTCTCTCTCCCTCTCCCTCCCTGTCTCTCTCTCTCTCCCCCTCTCTCTCTCCCTCTCCCTCTCTCTCCCTCTCTCCCTCTCTATCCCTTTCCCTCTCACTAACCCTCCCTCTATACCCCTCCCACTCCCTCCCCCTCTCTCTATACCCCTCCCACTCCTTCCCTCCATCTATCTCCCTCCCTCCTTCGGTCTCTCCCTCCCTCCCTCTCTCTCTCCCCCCCTCCCTCCATCTCTCTCTCCCTCTCTTTCCCTTTCCCTCCCTCTCCTCCTCCCTCTATCTCCCTCCCTCTATCTCCCACCCTCTCCCTCTCTCTCTCTCCATCCCTTTCCCTCTCTCTCTCTCTACCTCCATCCTGCTCCCTCCCTATCTCCCTCCCACTCCCTCCCTTCCTCCCTCCCTTCCATTCCCTCCCTCTCTCTCTCCCTCCCTCCCTCTCTCTCTCCCATCCTCTCCCTCTCTCTCTCTCTCCCCCTCTCCCACCCTCTCCCTCTCTCCCCCTCCCTCTCCCCCCTTCTCTCTCTCCCTGCCTATATCCCCCTTTCTCTCCCTCTCTCTCTCTCTCTCTCTCTCTCTCTCTTGCTTTCTGTCCCTCCCAATCCCTCCCTCTCTCCCTCCTGCTCCATCTCTCTTTCCCTCCATCCCGATCCCTCCTCCCTCTATCTCCCTCCCTTTATCTCCCACCCTCCCTCCCTCCCTTTATCTCCCTCCCTCTCCCTCTCACTCCCTCCCTCCCTCTCTTGCTCTCTCCCTCCATCCTCTCTCTCTCTCTCTCTATCTCTCCCGCTCTCTCTCTCTCTCTCTCTCTCTCTCTCTCACTCCATCGCCCTCTCTCTCTTTCATTATCTATTCTACTCCCTCTCTCTCTCTCTCTCTATCTCTCCCACTCCCTCTTTCTCTCTATCTCTGTCCCTCTCTCTCCCACTCCCTCTATCTATCTCCCTCCCTCTCCCGCTCTCTCTCTCTCTCTCTCTCTCTCTCTCTCTCCCCCATCTCTCCCCCACTCTCTCTCCCTCCCTCCCTCCCTCCCTCCCTCCCTCTCCCTCGCCTCCCTTTATCTCCTCCCTCCCAAAGCTTAGTTATAAAAAAAAAAAAAAATCTATTTTTAAATTGATACAAATGTTTGAAATTATATCGTTTTTTTTAAAAACTTGAATTTAGTTTTAGTATAGGAAAATTTTAAAATTCTATATTTATACTATGAGTTTAAAAACAAATTTTATTTTTAATTAAAACAATTGTTTGAGTATGATGTAAATTAATACAAAGAAAATTGGGTGTAATGTCTTATAATGTAATCACTCGTATTTGATTGAATATGAACTGTAATACTATAGCATTTTTTTCTTACTGAAAAACAAAATGTTTGAGAATATTATTGTAAAATTCTTCTAATCTATAATAATTATATATAGATTCTAGAATTTTTAGTGATATTTTAGGAAAATTTGTAGAATGAAAAACATTATTAGTTAAAATTAAAAATATTATTCTTTAGAATTTGATTTGGTACTTGGAATGGGCAATGAATGAAAATATTAAACAAGGAAAATGGAGTTTCTTTTTTTTCCCTCCTAAAATCATTTTTTTTAAAATTTCAATAATCTCAACCTTTTTAAAATGGGTTAAGATTAAGAAGAAATGGGTTAAGATTAAGAAGAACTATGTTTTTATTTATTACATTAAATTATATTTTCTTAGGAATTTCTAGTAATTTTGGAAAATAATTTAGGAGAAAAATTTCCATTTTATCATTTTTTTTAATTACTCCATTAGATCATAGTATTAATTTGTTTTATTCTTTTTTTTGGCTAAAAATGATAATCTTATTCAAATATATTTTAAAAGTAAATTATTTTTCTTCAAATAACTAATAACTAAATTGGACAAAAAATGAATAACAACACATAAAAGGAGCAAGGGACAAACTAGGTAATTTACAAATAAAAAAAACATTCTAAAAGGACATTTAATTATCATTCTGAAAATTACATTAAATTTAAAATAATTAAAGGTTGAGTGTGGAAATAAATGGTTGAAATTGCATGAATCTATTAGATTTTGAAATTGTTTTATGTTGTGTCAATTACTTTTTCTTGATTCATTACTTCCATTAAAAATGTTTCAAATTACAATTAGTCTTTCTCAGACACTCTCTCTCTCTGTATCTCCCCCCCCCTCTCCTCTCTCTCTCTCTCTCTCCCCCCCCCTCTCCTCTCTCTCTCTCTCTCTCTTTCTCTCTCCCTCTCCCTCCCTCCCTCTCTCCCTCTCCCTCTCCCCCCCCCTCTCTCTCTCTCTCCCTCTCCCTCTCTCTCCCTCTCTCCCTCCCTATCCCTTTCCCTCTAACTAACCCTCCCACTCTCTCCCCCTCCCTCTATCCCCGTCTCTCTCTGTCTCTGTCTCTCCCTCTCCCTCTTTCTCTCTCTCTTTATCTCTTCTGCTCCCTCTCTCTCTCTCTATCTCTCCCACTCCCTCTTTCTCTCTATCTTCGTCCCTCGCTCTCCCTCTCTCTCCCGATCCCTCTGTCTCCCTCCCTCCCACTCCCTCCCTCCCTCTCGCTCTCTCTATTCCTCCCGCCCTCTCTCTTCCTACCCCTCCCCCCCTCTCTCTCTCTCTCCCCCCTCCCACCTCTCTCCCTCCCTCCCCCTCACCCCCCGCTCCCTCCCTCCCCCTCACTCCCCGCTCCCTCCCTATCCCTCTCTCTCTCTCTCTCCCCCTCCCTCTCTCCCTCTCTCCCACCCTCTCCCTCTCTCCTTCTCCCTCCCTCCCTGCCTCCCTCTCTCTTTCCCTCTCCCTCTTCCTATCCCTCCTCTCTCTCCCTCTCTCTCCCTCTCCCTATTTATTTCTCTTCTCTCTCTCCCTCTCTCTCTCGCTCCCTCCTCTTTGTCTCTCTCTCTCGCTCCCCCCACCCCTCTCTGTCTATGTCTCTCCCTCTATCCCTCCCTCTCTCTCACTCTCTGTCTCTGCCTCCCTCTCTCTCCACCTCCCTCAATCTCTCTCTCTCTTTTCCTCCCTCTCTCTCTCTCTCTCTCACCCTCTCCCTCTCTTTCTCTATCTCTCTCTCTCCCCCTCTCCCTCCCTCTCCCCCTTTCACTCTCCCTCCCACTCTCTCTCCCCCTCTCCCCATCCCTCACTCTCTCTCTCTCAATCTCCCTCCCACTATCCCTCTCTCCTTCTCTCTCCCTCCCACTCTACCTATCCCCCTCCTCTCTCTCTCTCTCTCTCCCCCTCTCGCTTTCCATCCCCTGCAATCCCTCCCTCCCTCCCTCTCTCCCCCTCCCTCCCTCTCCCTTTCACTCTCTCCCTCCCTCTCTCGCTCTCCCCCTTCCTCTCTCTGTCTCCCTCGCTCCATCCCCCTCTCTCTGTCTCCCTCCACCCCCCCCCCTTCTCTCTCTCCCACCCCCCCCCCCTTCTCTCTCTCTCCCATCCACCCCCTACCCCCCTTCTCTCTCTCCCTTTGTCCCTCCCCCTCTGTACCTCTCTCTCTCCCCTTCTACCACCCTTTCCCTATCTCTCACTATCTCTCTCTCCCCCTCTCCCTCGCTCTCCCTCCCTCTCTCTCTCCCTCTCTCTCTCTCTCCCTCCCTCTCCCTCTGCCTACCTCTCTCCCCCTCTCCCTCTCTCTCTCTCTCTCCTCCTCTCCCTCTCTCTCTCTCTCTCTCTCTCTCTCTCTCTATCTCCCTCCCTCCCTCTCCCTATCTCTACCGCTCCCTCTATCTGCCTCCCTATATCTCCCTCACTCCCACTGGCTCCCTCCCTCTCCCTATCTCTCCTTCTCTCTCTCTATCTCCCTCCCTCGCTCTACCACTCCCTCTATCTTCCTCCCTCTTTCTCCCTACCTCCCTCCCTCTCTAGCTCCCTTTCTCTCTCCCTCTATCCCTCCCCCTCTCTCCCTCCCTCCCTATCTCTCTCTCCCCTTCTCCCTCTCTCCCTCTTGATGTCATCCTACAGCTCCTCTTTCCCTCTCTCCCTCTCCCTCCCTTTCCTCTCCCTCTCCCTCCTCCCACACCTCATCTACCTCCTCCTGCTTCCCTCCCTGCCTCTCTCTCCCTCCTGCCTCCCTCCTACTCCCTCTCTCTCCCTCTCCTTTTCTCCCTCTCTCTCACACACTCTCTCTCTCCTTTTATTTATATTGAGTTTTAACTATAAATAAAACTCAAAATCATAAAATAATTGCTCTAATAAAAGTATAATACATTATATATATATATATATATATATATATATATATATATATATAGCAAATTTGAAAGAACACATTGACCATACTTTATGTAAAAGATATATAATAAAAAGGAAAATATGTGAATGGATAAAAGAAGAAAAACCATAGTTACAATAAAATATAACCATTTTTAAAAATTAATTCATATGGAATAAACAAAGAAAAGATAAATTTATTGTAAGTAAAACCCATAATACATAGCCGCATATAAACTTAAAAATAACAAAAATGCATGACAACATCTTCATATGGCACGTAAACGATAGAGAAAATGAGGAGTACAACTTAGATGAGTAAAGAAGTACCACTACATATTTTTCATTATGGGTGATATAAAACGCCATTCATATGAATCGAGGAAAACATATTGATGGCCATGTAGTATCCTATCCTAACCATGTTACGTTTGACATTCATTTCAACAATTATCTTCAATCGTTTTTTTTTCTATATAATTATGTGCTACCTCTACCTCGTAACGTAATTGAAAGTATTCATCGCGTGACAGTCTCTTTATTGTTTTCCTTTATTCCATGTTGGCTACAATCGTAAGTAACACAGAAGTTATGCTCCATGAAAATAGATATGCCTTATTGTGTGGAACATCATGAGGTTATCGTGAACTGGGAATACAAAAGACAGCCACGACATGGGCATGGGCATGGCAGGGAAAAATGTAAAGAACGAAATTCTAGCAAACAACCTACAGCAAAGTCGTCAGCCAACCATTATCAACTTCTAGCATAGAAGCATACCATTGGATTCTATGATTTTTAAAGGAAACCAAGTTCATCTGAACCAAATATAAGAATCATTGAAATAGTTTTTTTTTTCTTTTAATGTCACATGCAATTTAAAAGTGGAGAAAACATTTCGACATGACGACAATATTTCTACTGCAAAGATCATCTTAAATTTTAAATTTCCTTCCAGAACTTGATGCTGCAATGACAAATGATTAGCTTAAATGATGATTAAGGAGAATAAAAGGGAGTAGAAGTGAATCGTTTGAAAAAGAGAAAAAAATAATAAAATCTGTTATGCAGTAAACAAAAACAATAGCTATCATATTTCAAATTAGCCAAAATTTTCCGGTGGAGATATTCCAAAAAATTGAGATATCCCCTAATTAAATTTCACATGTAGGGAACTAATGACCAATCAATAAAACAGAAAAGCCATGAAATGCTGGGTTCCCATATTCAATGAAACAGAAAAGCCAAGAAATGCTGGGTTCCCATATTCAATGAAAAAGAAGCATAGCCTAGCTAGGGTTCCCATATTCATATGTAAACAGAAGCATCTCCTAGGTAGGAAGCGGAGTATGCAAACAGAAATCTGAGTATGGTGTTATTAACTCTAATTATAAACATCTTTTCAAACAGAAATTTGTTATATGAAATTAACCTAATAAATTTAATTCAACAATCCTTGTAACTCTTTACAATTAAAATTATAAAGACCTATTTCAACCCTGAAATATTCAAGTATATCCTTCAACTTAAAAAATTCATTGAAATATGTCCCTCAATTTCCAAAAAAATATGAGCGAAGTGTATAAAGAACTATTTGAACACCAAAATCTTTAACTGTATCCTACAACTTCAAAGAAATAAATGAAATATATCCTTCAATTTCAAAATAAATTCAGTGAAGGATGTAGAAAAAGAGAATAGCATAGGCAACTTGTCCTTACCTTCATAGCATTGATTGCAGCTCACGCTTTGTCCATACAGCCGACGGTCTAAGATGGCGAAAACTTGGAACTCTGTCTTGTGATAAATATCCTTCCTCAATGTTACCTCTCAAGCGGTGGAACATGTGCACCAATGGCACCTTATTCAAAATAAAATCCTCAATGGACTATCGTGTGCCCTCCACCAAACCTAACCCACCATGGACTCTCGTTGCCGCTTCCAAACACAACGAGATTCTTCCCATTATACACATATAAACAAAGAGCGCAGGAAGCTGCGTGGTAGAGAAGTGGAGAGACATATATCTGATGAAATTCAGATATATGCATTTAAATTTAAATTGGATTTCAACTTGAGCGCGGGAAACCACAATGAATTTAAATTTCATTTCAACTTGTGGCTTCTTTTAGAACGAGTTTTTCTGCATATTCTTATGAAATTCAAATTTCAAAATTGCATTTCAACCTTAGGATCGGCCTTTTTACAATGAGATTATGTGCATATCTTGGTTTCTAACGGTAAAGTTTCAGTAATTGCTTCTATGGTGACCGCCCCAACGTTCATATTTCAATTTAAATTGCATTTCAACTTGAGGCTTCTTTTAGAACGGGCTTTTCTGCATGTTCTGATGAAATTCAAATTTCAAAATTGCATTTTAACTTTAGGATCGGCCTTTTTACAATGAGATTTTGTGCATCTCTTGGTTTCTAACGGTAAAGTTTCAGTAATTTCTTCTATGGTGACCATCCAACATTCATATTTCAATTTAAATTGCATTTCAACTTGAGGCTTTTCTTACAACGGGCTTTTCCGCACATTTTGACAGGAAACTAGAAGAAATTCAAATTTCAAAATTGTGTTTCAACTTCAGGATTGGCCTTTTTACAATGAGTTTTTGTGCATCTTTTAATTTCCAAGGGTAAAGTTTCAGTAATTGACCGCTCCAACGTTCATATTTCAATTTTGTACACGTGCAGCATTTTCATTACAATTTGTTTGTATTACAGGTCGAACAGTTTAATTACAATGTTTGTGTATGGTTGGATTATGTTAAAAATAGCTCCAATCATGAGCCACGTCTTTCAACCAGCTCTTCCTTTTCCGACCACTCCAACCGGTTGCAAAAACAACTAATCTCTCAAGTTGTTCAAAGAGTGTTGCGTTTGATTTTTTTTTCTCTAATATGAATATCTATATATTTTTTTTAACCATTATAATATCTTAAATAAAACATTTGATTGCGTTAACCATGTCAGATTAAATATTCAATCTAGCCTTTTACAGAGCACATCATTTAGTATTGAATATGCTTTAAATTTTGAAGAATGGTACTAATTATTTTGGAAATATTATAGTTATATGTTTATTATTTTAATATTTAATATCATTAAAAAATAACTAAAATTTTTAATCACCTTTTACCTCATTTATAAATTAAAAAATAATATGCTTTAAATTTTGAAGAATGGTACTAATTATTTTGGAAATATTATAGTTATATGTTTATTATTTTAATATTTAATATTTAATATCATAAAAAAATAACTAAAATTTTTAATCACCTTTTACCTCATTTATAAATTGAAAATATATATCTTTTAGAAATATGTATATAAATATTTGGTAAAAACTAATAATATGTTGAAAATAAAGTAAATATTTTTCATGTAATAAAATGTAGTTATGTTTGTCAAATATAAAATTGGTATTTGAGCACCTATTTGCAAGAGGTATAATCAATTGTATAAAAGCTAAATAATTTTTTTTTTGTTCTTTTCAAATATTTTTCCAAAGTATGATTGAACTTTTATGATTAAAAATTTTGTGATATGTTTTATTTTCCAATATATATATTAATACTTTTACAATTAATAATAATATAAAATAAAATTATGGTTTATTTTTTTATTATTTTTCTTTGAATAATATTAGCTTATCATAAGTTATGTGTTTTAATGTTTATTATGAATCAATGTTTATTAAATATTACCAATTCTTTAATTTAACTAACTGTATTAATGTATATGTATTTCATAATTTGAACACATACAATAGTCAATAGCAATTTAATAGTTTCTTTTAGTTTTATTCACATTACATTTTAATTAACAGGATATTCATAACCATCATCACATGTTAAATTTGCTGAGTTCTCCTACCTATCATAGAATTTTTTTAAGAAGATCTCATTTTTAAACAACCCTTCATATCACTTTAAGTATTTCCTTTTACCAGTTTTATCTAAGTTGAAAGAAAAAAAACATAATGTATACCTGCAAATATTGAAGTGAATGCAATTAAACTTTGAATAGATTAGCTTGAAAAATAATGTGCCATTGCTAAAAATAAATTTCCAATGCTTCATTAAATAAATTTCCCAGAGAAGAGTCTGCTACTCATGAAGCTCAGTTAAAGGAGGAGCCTCGTCTTGCACAAATTCCATGGAGTAGGGAACATATTTCATGAAAATGGAACATTCTGAGAAAATTCCATGGAGGAGGAAACATATTCCATGAAAATCGAACATTCTGAGCAAATTACAGGAAGATTTTGTTAAAAAAATGTCTAGGCTATAGTTATCAGAATTTTCCTGTATAAATTATTCAAATATATTAAAATCTACTCGAACTTACTGAGTTTAAGCCAAGTCTCCGTTTGAGGAAATCTAGTGATCTAGAGCTATCAAGAGCCTAGAGAGATCAACTTTCTTGAGATACAAACCTCTTTAAAGTGAAAGGAGATTTCCATAGATTCAGAGTTAAGATGTATATAAGATGTTTTAATTCCCCCTTTAAATATGCTATACTCCACGTGAATACCATGGGTCAATACCATAAGTTATTTTTATTTTAACGTTTTTTTTTTATTAATTTAATTTTACATTGACAAAATAAAAATGTTTTCACATAAAACTATTTTAAATTTCATTTTCCAAAAATAAAAAAATTTATTAAAAAAATAAAAATTATTATACTAAATAATATTGTATTATTTTTTAAAGTACAAATATTACATTTTCATATATATATATATATATATATATATATATATATATATATATATATATATATATATATATATATATATATATATATATATATATATATGTCCGTCATTTTGACATTTTAAAAAATTATTTGCAAGTTGACCTTGACGTGTTTGTTTCAGAATAAACTGTATTAAAAGTGGAAAAATGGGTAAATGGTCGTCAAATTTAACCTTTAAGTTTTTAATAAAGAATATATAAAATCAAACTAATTAAACATATGTAATGCATAATTTGAAGACATGTTATTATAATTTTATCATTTAATTGTTTTGGTAAGTAAGAGGTTAACTTGTAAATATGTTAAATGAGAGAATAATTTGTTTTATTTATGTATAATTGAGCCGAGAGACTCATTATTTAGGATATGTGTAAGTATGTCCCTACTAAACATGGAGATAGACTCATTCTTCAGGCTACGTGTAATTATTTCCCTGCTCAACATGGAGTTGATAAGCATCCCCTTCTAAAATATGAATAAAATATTCTCTAAATAGAAAAACAATTTGAGCGATAATAAAAAAGAAAAAATAAATATGATATGCATGCTTAATTAGTTGTCCATATGACCTAATAAAATTTCATGAAAAGTAATTAGAAGTAAAAAAAATTATGTGAGTACAATTTTTAAAACTTCTATATTTAAAAAAATATGTGAACAGGTGATATCAACTTCATATATATCTATAATGAGAAAAATGTTAAATCATATAATTTAAAGTTTTATAAAATAAAATTCCCAATATGGGTTATGAATCAAATATTTTAATGTAAATTAATATTCACTTATACTTGAAAATATAGTAATAACTAAAAAAACCATTTCGATGCACATCTTTTGTAACCTCTATAGCACTCAAAAAGTAAAACAGAGGAACTAGTTTGGAATCCCAAGCTATCAAGGGATTATTTCAGCAAAATTTAACAAGAAAAGAGCACGAGTGAGTAAAAACCTTGGCGAGTCTGCAACTGTGAAATTATACACATTAACTTTGAAATGGAAACCCTTAAAAAAATGAAATTATTTTGAGAACGTCGAAGTATGATATAGACTACTCGGCATGTAGTTGTAAACCCTGGCTATACTCTCAATATACACTGAACAATAAACAGCAGTTGACTGCGAAACAAGGCTACAGGTTTAAAACCCTTAGCCATCCCAATAACAACTACCACTAACAAGACATTCCAGTCGAGGAAAAATCTAAGGGATCCAAACCCCGTCAACAACAAGGTACCTGTATATAGAAGCAAGGATTAGAATTTTCTCATAGACGGAACCATGGGATAGCTAAGAATCCTGAACGAGTAGGAGGAAAATGGATAGTACCTGTAAACAAGATGAAAAATTTGTTAAAAATAAAACAAAGAACAAAGGGGTTTAACCCGTCTCCACAGTTGTAAATAGAACCAAAGAATGAGAGAGAAATACCTGTATTTCCTTGGGGAACGGTGGAAGCCAAAGAGCACCAGTCACTTCTGCCAGCAAATTCAACAGATTTGCAACAAAAGTAAGAGAGCAAAAAGAAAAATTCATGAGGGCACAGCCTACTCGAGGGGGCTGCGGCGGATAAATAAGAAAACTTCTGAAAGCTTAAACAGTTCATCAACCCATCACATACTGAGAAACTAAAAATTCTGCGTAGAACTGCAAGGAAGTCTTATAGAGGAAGACCGAGTACCTGATGTTGAGGGAAGCCTTTTCGGAGGTCACCATTCCATCGTCGACCACTAGGAATATGTCGAAGTCTCTTGCAAACCCTGGGGCGAGCAGAACCACCTCCAGAACCATCGACTAAGCACAAAAATGAACTAGGAATTCAATTACGACCTCGAGGTCATTAGCTAACCCTAGTGCTTAATCACCGTGGGATTAAATCCGATCAACGGTGGGTAGGACGCCAAGTGTAAGGCGGTGGAACTGAGTTGATTGCTGGAAAATCAATCCCACACCAAAATCATTTGTGCAATGAAAGACTTGTCAGATCCGAGATGACATGTATGAAAAATTCATAACGTTTCATTTAAGGTTTAATGTCGTGATCGGAATCAATATTTTTCTGGGTACATATTATTAAAAGAGACATAAATGATTTGAGTCATCATAAAATCTAGAAAACATAGAGCCAGTTAAGAAAACCTTACCACCGTAGTACAATAATGTAGCAAATCACAGTACTGAAGAACGAGATTAGATGTGATAATTCTAGCGGTAGAAATTAATAGATCCATTAACATATGATGACATCGTTTATATTTCAAAGGTTAGAAATAACTATAATGATTTTTTTTTTTATGTGGTAAGTTTGTAGCTATATGTCTGTTACAAGTGGTATCAGAGCAGCGTTACAACACTGGGACCCTATTGGGTCAACTGACGTTACATTGTATGTTATTAATCCACAGTCTGATAGTTAGATGGAAAGACAAATGAGATGAGCACCTACCCAACTTCCACCCCGAAATGTCGGGGAGACTCAACCTCCACCAGAGGGAAACCCCGAAATGTGGGTTCAGTTGGGGATAGAATAGCATCAACAGACTAACAAGCTGAGTGAGGAACAACAGCATGAGACTCGCATTTTATTAACCACAGTGTAATAGCTGCAGGAAGAAATGGAGAGAGTACAAAGTGAAAATGCAAGAATGATGCAGGAGTAGGACAGAATCATAAAGAGCCTCTCAGAAAAGAAAAATCAGAGGATTGAAAAGCCCAGTGCTGACAGAGAATTCCAGGAAGGGAACGAACAACAAACAGGAGAACAAGATGCTGGCCGAAAAGAAAGAAGTGCGTCTTAGCGAAGTAACCAAAATAGAAATTTTAATGAGGCCGAATCTGAAAACGAAACCGAACAGAAGACAAACAAAAAGCAGAGGGTGGAATTGCATGGAGAATTTATAAATATAAATCCACCTACATTCGATGGAGAAAAAGAATAAGTAGCAGAGGCATGGTTGATTAATATGAACAAATACTTTCAGGTGTATGATTATGACAACGGTCTTAAGGCACGACTAGCCATCTACCAGCTAAAGGATAAAGCCACCTTATGGTGGGAAGAAGTGAAGAATGTGCAGGGAATAGAGGACTTTCAGGTGTATGCTTATGACAGTGGTCTTAAGGCACGACTAGCCATCTACCGGCTAAAGGATAAAGCCACCTTATGGTGGGAATAAGTGAAGAACGTGCGGGGAATAGAGGATCAGGATGTGACATGGAATAAGTTTCAATAGTACTTCAAAGACAAGTACCTGACCGAGCGCTTTTATGATGAAAAGGCTCGAGAATTTCATGATTTGAGAGTAGGATAGTTGACTATGGATAAGTTTATCACTAAGTTCACATCGTTATTGCATTTCGTACCATACTTAAGAGATGAGAAAGCTAAAGTCCAAAGATTTCTTAGCAGTCTACCCATCCATATGAAGGAACGTATCGAGTTTGTAAATCCTAAAACAATGGACGAGGCCATTAGGAAGGCTAGGGTGTGCTATCAGCAAGCTAAGACCAAAGAAGACCAAGGAAAGGGGTGGCAACCAAGGAATGAAAACAGAAGTAGTGCTGGTTTCAAAAGAGGCAAAACCAGTAATTTTAAAAGCACAAACAGGAATTCAGTTAGTAGGTAGTTCGGTAGGAACCATCAGAGGGTAAGGTGGCCTGTGGAAGACAAAACTGTTGAGGCTTCTAGTAAACTTGAGCAACCTCAAAATCAGAGGCCACCTCTGCAGTGTTGGGGTTGTGGAGCAGCACACTACTATCGAGATTGCCCACAGCGGGGTAAAACTGAAGCAGTAACCAATTTGCAGGAGGCCTCTACGTTGGGAGATGTTGCTCGAAGCATACCTAGAATTAATGCAGTGTTGGAAGACCGGCAAGCCGATTTCCAACCTACCATGATAGAGTTAGAAGGTAAATTTTTAACCCAAACTGTTTCTGTTTTGGTAGATCCGGGGGCAAGTTTGAGTTATATGAGTCCTAAAGTAGTAGAGACCTATAAATTGCAAGGTCAAAAATTTAAAAAGACATGGTTAGTTCAGTTAGCTATTGGAGCCAAAAGAAAAGTTAGCGCCAAAATACTAGACTCTGCACTGCAAATCAGTGGACAGCAATTAATGGTAGATTTAAATATTTTTCCCTTGGGATCTTATGATGTGTTGTTGGGTATGGATTGGTTGGAGAGGCATTGGACTCTCATAGATTGCAAGGAAAATATTATCTACTACAGAGATCAGAGTGGTAATTGCCAAGAAATTCGAGGCATAAAGAAGCTTGTACAACTGCGCCCAATTACAGCTTCCCAAATGGGAAAATGCATAAGGAAGGGATGCCAACTGTACGCTATACAAGTTGGACAATCTGAGTCTAAGGACAAGGCTGCGATGCTGGAAAATATACCTGTAGTACAGGAATTCAAGGACATATTTCCAGAAGAAATACCAGGATTACCACCTAGAAGAGATATTGACTTTACAATAGAATTGCTGCCGAGAGCCTCACCAATTTCACGGACTCCCTATCATATGAGTGTGCCAGAATTGACTGAGTTGAAAATGTAGCTTCAGGAATTACTAGATAAGGGATATATACGACCCATTGTTTCACCCTGGGGAGCGCCTGTATTGTTCGTCAAAAAGAAGGATGGAACCATGCGCATGTGCATGGATTATCGATAGTTAAACAAGCTGACTGTTAAGAACCGATATCCCTTACCCCGTATTGACGATATGTTTGACCAGGTAAGGGGAGCTACTGTATTCTCGAAGATTGATCCTAGGTTCGGTAATCACCAGATCAGAATTAAAGATGAAGATATACACAAAACTACCTTTCTCACTAGGTATGGCCACTATGAATTCGTAGTATTACCTTTTGGGTTAACTAATGCACCCGCCACTCTTATGAGACTCATGCATAGTATCTTCCACCCTTATTTGGATAACTTTGTGTTAATCTTCATTGATGACATATTGGTTTACTCTAAGAGTGCGGAAGAACACAAGGAACATTTGCGAATGGTACTGGAGATGCTAAGCAAGCACCAGTTATATGCGAAATTCAGTAAATACGATTTATTCAAGGAAGAAATACAATATCTTGGACATGTGATATCTAAAAAAGGTATAGCAGTAGACCTGGAGAAAATCAGAACTATTATGGAATGGAAGGTGCCACAAAATGTGGCAGATATATGATCCTTTATGGGTCTCGCTGGTTATTACCGGCGATTTATAAAAGGATTCTCAAAAATATCTTTCCCTATTACCTCTTTGCAAAGGAAGGGAAAATTTTTTAAATGGTCAAAAGAATGTCAGGATAGTTTTGAAAAATTGAAGCAGTTATTGACATCGGCACCTGTATTAAGCATGGCAGATCCGAGTAAGGAATTCGAGGTTTTTACGGATGCATTCAAGGAGGGTGTTGGGGCAGTGTTATCACAAGAAGGAAAGGTAATCATGTATGAATCTCGTAAGCTAAAAGATCACGAGCTACGATATTCAGCTTATGATTTAGAGTTGACCGCAGTTGTGCAAGCTCTCCAGGTTTGGAGACATTATTTACTTGGGAAGAGATTTATATGAAAACTGATCATAGTAGTCTAACTAGCTACTTTAAACAAGCTGATTTAAACGCTGGACAAGCAAGGTGGAATGCCTTCTTGAGCGAGTTTGACATTGATTTACAGTGTGTAAAAGGAAAAGAGAACAAGGTTGCGGATGCATTGAGCAGAAATTGCATAACATTTATGAGTTATATGTTAACCAAGTTGAAACCAGATTTCTAGATCAAATCAGAAAAGAAGCAGACAAGGATCCTGAATATAAATTTTTGTGGCAACAAACCCAAGAATCTGAAGGACAAGATGGGCAAGGGGATTATGAGATTAACCAGGAAGGGTTGCTGATTTTTAAGAAGAGAATAGTCATTCCAAACAGAGTGGAATTAAAAACTATGGTACTAGATGAATATCATAGAAGCAATTATGCGGGACACCCTGGATATCAAAAGATGCTGACAACTATAAGAAAGGATTATTGCTGGCCGGGTATGAGGAAGGATATAGAAAACTATCTAAACAAGTGCTGAGAGTGCCAGCAGGTGAAAGTAGAGCATTGGCATCCGGCTGGATTAATGCAACCTATACCCATTCCGGAATGGAAATGGGAGGTGATCTCATTAGATTTTATCATTGGATTACCAAAATAAAAACGGGGTAATGACTCCATAATGGTAGTTGTATATCGACTAAGCAAGTCGGCGCATTTCATACCTGTCCAATCCACCTATAAAACAATACAGATAGCAAATTTATTTATGCACGAGATCTTCAGACTCATGGCATTCCTAAGACCGATATCTCGGATAGAGATGTAAAATTCACATCAGCATTTTGGAAGGCACTGTTTACGGGATTAGGAACTCAAGTACATTTTAGTACTGCATACCACCCGCAAACAGATGGACAAACTGAATGAGTAAATCAAGTACTGGAAGACATGCTGAGAATGTATGTCATGAAACAACCAGTTAGTTGGGAATAATATCTACACTTGATAGAGCTTTCCTATAACAACAGTTACCAAGAATCGTTAAAGATGAGCCCATTTGAAGCGCTATATGGGCAGGAGTGTAGAACTCCCATTAATTGGAGCAGTCCCGAGACTAAACTCATGTTAGGACCAGACATGTTAGTGAAAATGGAAGCAGAAGTAAAGAAAATTAGATAGAATTTGAAAGCAGCACAGGATAGGCAGAAAGTGTACGCAGATAAAAAAAGGTCATACCATGAATATGAAGTTGGAGATCACGTGTATGTAAGAATTAAGCCAAAGAAAAGTACATTAAGATGGGCATCTTGTGAAAAATTAGCGCTCCAGTTTTGTGGTCCTTTCCAGATACTGGAAAGAGTAGGACCGGTAGCATATCGCTTATCTCTTCCTAGCCATATTTGGGTGCATAATGTCTTTCATCTATAATTATTAAAACGATATATTCATGATCCAAGACACATAATCCATTGGCAGAACATTCAGGTAGTGGGTGAGCATAATGGTTGAAAAAAAATAATAATAGTATCATGTTAAAGACTTATATAATTAACATAAGTCTATTGTGTGCTGGTAGAACCGGACGGAGAATTTCTGGTCGAGCCTCACAGTATAATCGAACGGAGGGAAATCATGCTCCGGAAACGAGCCATCACCTAGGTTAAAGTGAAATGGAAGCACTTTGGACCGTAGGAGGCCACCTGGGAAGATGAGAGTTTTGTCCATGAAGCTTATCCTGAGCTTTTTGGCTAAATTAAAATAAGAACACCGGGGATGGTGTTCTCTTCTAGAGGGGGGAAACTATAACCACTGTCTTAGCTGTTGACAAATGGTTAGACTTTTATTAATTATGGATTAATTATGGCTGTTGTTTTATTTCAATTAGAATATTTGAAACAAAATCAATTTTTGATATTGAATAAAAGATTTTTTGTGAAATTAGTTTCATGAGTAAAAATTGATGGTAAAAGTAAATCAAGATCTGGAGTTAGTTGAACAGAAAAATAGTTCCACAGTTACCCAGAGAAAAATCTGGAATAAATAAGGAATTCTAAGGAGAGTTTGGGGTTCTGTGTGAAGAAAGGAACTCTGTCACTCTGGAAAAGGGATTTTTCAGAACAGACTGTCCTCTGGGTTGGAGAATTGGACCGGATTGTCTCGAGTTCTCCCTAGAATTATTGTTTCACTGGAGTTGGAGAATTAGACCGAATTGTCCCGAGTTTCTCCTCCAGAATTATGTGTTCAACAAAGGCCCAGTCTTGAAGCGCGGGGGAGAGTTGTGGGACGTAATTGCCCCAGCTCGTGGAAGGGAGGCAACAAACACCATCAGTCAGATTAGACTCAGATGAGTAAAATGCAGTTAGTTTTCTCTCTTAAAAAGGTAGAAGAAAGGTTGTTCCTGTTACAGTTAAGATTGCATGTATTAAGTAGATATTTTTTGTGGAAAAAAGGTAAATGCAGTAGTATTTATTGTTTTTAATTGTTCTGGTAACTTACAACAGATGAAAATTAGGTAATCCTGTTATGTACAATTAATTGAAATAGTAATTGAAACTAGACTCTTCTTACCAGAAATGAGTAGATGGTAGTATAGAGTAAAAGCTTATCAAGTATCAAATAATGTAACAACCCCATTTTAAGGAAATTTTTTTTTTTTTTTTCATATACATACTTAGATCCCCTTGTTATTTACCGGTTTGTCTGAATACTAGGTTCAGAAGTTGGGTATTTACTCACTATTCTATTCTACTAACATTCAATGCTACCCCAGTTCACGTTAAACCCCTGTACATAAAATTCTAAGCATCTTATAGAATTCTTATATCCCTATGTGCTCATCTTTTTCGACCCCACATAGGGTACTGATATATCACATATATATAAAACATCGCACCCATATATATAAAATATCAATCCTATATACATATGTCTCTTATAGGTCAATACCTAATACATATATATAATTATATAACCCATCTAAATAATTAATATATATGTCATCTTTTATATACCCATGAATATATTTTGTTGGACAACATTATCTTGGTTGCACATCCCTTTTTCTTTTATAACCCATATATATATCCATATGTCTCTATGGACAGTTTGAAAGCGCTTATATATATATATATATATACGCAGCATGCAATATCTACTAGCCACGTACCTGATTACCCTTCGGAGACGCGTATATCCGTCCACGTTGGCACGTAAATCTAATTAACCATCCAAATTGCATGTACATTAAATCAAAGCCGCCTATATATATATATACAGGGTTGCATACATATTCGCACAGGTTGCCCTTTAATGATTTCAGCGTTCGAGTGGGTTTTTTTTTTCCTTATATACATAAATATATCGTTTGGAGTAAACTTGGAATTGTCGGTAACCCTGTCTAACCCTAATCATCATTTGTGATGCAGTACTCGCTCTTCCGTTCTAGTTCCGGATGGGTCGTGGCGTAATAGCTCCTAAGCAGTTTAGACTGCCAAGTGTAACCCCACCACTGCTCATACTGACCCCTACGCGTTGGCGTAACCCTACAACTTCGAATGCATTTCTCTTAACGACGGTTTGGCTCTACAATCGTTTTTTTTTTAATTAGAGAATGGCGCCACACGTCTTATTATTATACGCCTAGGTTTTCAAGACTCGTACTGGATTTGAGCCGCATGACACAGGGTTTGATCCAGCTAGTTGCCGTGGGAGTTGGGTAATAATACTCAGCTATTTTTTTTCTTTTTGCAGAAGCAAAAGCTCGCCCGTGAGAGGAGGGTAGCCAGTGGCGGTGTACCTCAGTTGTTGTCTAGCAAGAACTTGACGAGTAGATTGAAATTTCTCAGTTCGGCCGTGCACGTACTGTGTGCCCTGAGCTTTGGTTTCGGCGGTGGTTAGATCTAGGTTTTTTTCTCAGTACCTACGCGCCGACTATGCCAGGTTTCCTCTGTACCCGTTGAACACAATTGGTACCCTCTTATCGAAGAGGCAGGGGTTTATCAATCTACATCGGGATTTTCTGGGATGCTGGAATAGTGAGACTTAGGGTTCGAGCGTTCAGTTAATATGAGATTCTTTGGCCGCTCTACTTATCATACGTTACGTTATGCATTCATGAGCAGGGAGATTAAGTTACCTCGCGGCCGTTTGTTATCGATGAAGGTGGTCAGCGTCTCGGTCTGCCACTGGAGGCAGAGCTATAGGTCCTGCACATTAGCACATTTTAAATCTTGTTCTATATTATTCTTCTTCGTAGTTTTGCACCTCTGCTCGGCTGTAACCCTAGTCGTTCAGCCTGTGAGCATGTGGGTTCAATAATTTATCATTTCTGCAGTTAGTATGTATGGTATGTGCCTGAACCTTTGCAGGCTTTTCAGTTGGCTATACACCGAGCATCTTTTAACTGTACTTATTTTCTTCGGCCGAATGTAGAGTCTTGGGTTTCTCCATACCCAGATTCAACAGTCGCTACCAACCCCGCCCAATTTCCTTGAGCCCCCGGCTGATGTTCTCGTTCGACTGTGGTTAATCGTCAACGACACAAGGGTGTGCTAAATTTTTTTTCTTTCTTTCGGTTATAGCATTATATGCATCAGTTGGCTAGTATGAGTTCTTACAGTTCTACTCTCATTCGAAATAGATAGCTGTTTGTCAACTCACACTATACCTACGACTGTACATATGTTTATATAACGTCTCAGGGGTCGAGTATCGACGACGAATTCCTTCGCCAGATTCTAACTACTTCTATCGTTTTCTTTTGATAGTATTAACTATTAAGTCCCGCGAGGAAAGGGTGCTGATTTATTGTATCGGTTGTCCACCTCCCTCGACGAAATTTCAAAGTTGTTCCTCCTGTTGTTTGAATGAGGAGAGTGTACCTCCCGAGCGTAGGTTCTGTTACGCTGGCCTGGGGAGTTTTAATATTCTACCCTTGACCTATAAAAAGAATGTGTTTAAAACGATTTCATGACTCTCACCCACACACATCAGAGTCGTCGGCCATTGCTTTGGTCACGTAGGCTTATAGTTTCGTTCGGTTCTTCCACTGTATAAAAAGACTGGAATATGTCGTAGTCTCATTGATGTTTATTTGAGGGTGAGTTTACGTTTGGAGGTCCTGTTTTATGTGCCTTCATAACAGATACGTTTTGACCATTCTCTGTAGTCCTGATATGATTCATGTAGTACTTTTCATTTGATCTTCTTTCTCTTTGAAAACTGTCACGTCTCCCAGACCCAAATTTTTTTTTTTTTTTTTCCATTTTCATAACCTGTCTAGACCTACAAATTCAGACTGTTATCCGGGGTTTAGATTTTTTTCAGTACTTATAGACAGCCATGGAATACAAGAATTTCCATGAGAATTTTTGGACTTGACCTCCCCTCTTCTCAATCCATATAGTAGACTTATATATCTATATATATTACTTCTCAGGTGTCTTGTTCAGAGTTTTGTCCAACTCTAGATTATCACTAGGTCCTTACTCAACTTCCCAGTTTGCCGGCCTGATAAAATTTTCAACATTTTAAAGTTTCAGCATCGAGGTATAAAGATGTATGCTTCCTCGCATACATCTATCTCTACACAGTTAACCGCCATTGCTCCAACTACTTTCCCAGTAGTTTCTATGGACGGTAAATAGATGCTCTGTTCATGGTATTTTTACACATGCTTATCATCCTCCCTCACACAACTTTTATCATGCAATAGATAGGATTCTCCCCTTATTTTACTGTTACAACATTCAGCATGTTTGACATCCTGTTGTAGATTCAACTGTTCCATGGTAGAACCAGGAAACAGATCCTCCTGTTCCAATCAAATGGAGGTAGAGAATATTGAACTGGATAGTTTAGAATCTCTAATATTAGATTTTCTTACTTAGTTAGGATTCAACTTCTGCTTTCATATGTTTACACTGACCTTTAATAGAATAAATTAAATTTCTTAGTTTTACAATTCTTTCCATTGTAACTCAGCTGACCTATTGAACCCCATACTGCTATCACAGGTTTGTTGTTTCCCACTTTCTGTTATTGTTTACAGGGAATACTGTGCCATCAGTCTTTGTTATGATAGGTTTAGTTGGTTGGGACTCGCGGTGCGGGGTACTGTTTTGTTAACATTTTCTGTTTACACATACAACAAGTAAATACTCCTTGAAAAGACAGCAAGCTATACCTGTACCTAGTTATTAGATTTTCTTTTCAAATGATATATCATCTCTAAATTCATTACTACAATGTACTCATCCCTACAACCCAACCATCTGTTTCTGCTATCAATAGCTCTAGTTTGCCATTTCATAAGTTACTGATAATCCATCTAAAATTTGCATAAGGATCCATAACATATCAGTTCATAATTTTCATAAGGAACCATAACATCAAAATTCATAAATTGCATAATGAACCATAACATCAAATTACATAAAACAGGGATGTGTCTAATACAGACTTACAGAAATCTCCAACTTTATGCATGCACACCTTTACTATGACCAGTCCTCCCAACCTTAGAGTTCTTTTATCTCCAGAACTCACCCCCGAGCTGAGATCCTCCAAGAACAGACTAACCTCAATCTGTTCTGGAGTAGCTTATTTAAGCTATGCTTTCCCCAAAGCCTGTTTCCAATTCTGCGTCCAGAATTTCAGGATGCTTTATTCCTGTTTGGCCTAGGCTTCCCATTTTGGAACTCTTTAAAGCTGCTTTAAGATTTTCCTCAGCTTTTTCAGCTTTTTCTCACCTCTTCCCAACTACTCCTCTTCATTGGGGAAATTTAGATTTTTCCTCAAAAATCTAAATTAGAAATAATTTCTTTCAAGGATTTTTGAAAGATTTTGGGGAAAGTCTTTTTCCTTTTCCATCACCTCATGGATTAGGCATATGATCTCATTTTCTCATTTGGTCATAGTGCATACATAATATTTTATTTATTTTTCATAAATAAATAGTTAACCACATCCACCCAATAATTATCCATTAGGGTCCACTCCCCTTTGGATGTATGTTCAAATGTCTCATTTGAAAAGCATAGAACTTGGGGGTGTTACATATTCCCCCTCTGAAAATAAACACCGTCCTCGGTGTTGACAACTATCTACTTAGTTTATTTTGAACATAATTATGAATGTTGTTCCATCATCTTAGCTTCTATGTTCCATGTAGCTTTTCAGCAGTAAAGTGCTCCACTGCACCTTTACTCTAGCTACTGTTTGATTTCGCAATTCCATTTCTTCCCGCTTTCATCTTTGAAGCGACTCTGGAAGGAAATTCTTCTTCTGGTTCCACCTGGACCACATTCCAATCAATCATGTGAGAAGCATCATGTACCAAAAATTTAAAAAAAAAAATTCAACAAGGAGACATGAAACATATCAGGAAATTTAATAAGCAATGGTAGGGCTAATTTATAAGCCATTAGTTTCCCCCCTTTCCAACACCTTCCTCGGTGTTACACTTTAATGTTGATTTTTCAACTTTGACAAAAATTTCTTCTTCGTCCTTGATTAGTTTCCAGCAGAGTACTCTCCTGCTTCCACTCTATTTACTGATGCCTTATGCAGTTGGTTTTCTTCCTACTTCTTTGCAAGAAGTATGTCTGGAAGTTCTTTTATTCTGGTTTCTCTGTCCACAATTCATACCAATGTAAGTAATATCAGGTACATACAATTTATAATCCACAACAACATTCTGCATTTCAATAACTTAAGAAATTCAGTTATTAGTCAAACCGTTCAGGTTCATAATAGTTTAGTGTACTTTTAGTACACTACTTATCCTTTCTTGTTTTTCAGTGAGATTCTTTCCTCACGCAACTGGGTCCCGTTCAGCTTTTCTTGATTTTCTAGGTGATTCATCTTCACCCCTTTTTTTTTTTTTTCCTCCTTGCTTCCAGAGTGTACACTTTCCCGTTACACACTTGGCTAAACAATTTTACACTTTTCATTAGTACTCATAAATGAAAGAAAACAATTGTATCATACGCATGGTTATGCTTACCCTTTCTCAGTTCATCGCTGTACTCCCAGCGTCTTTTCATTGTTTTCTTTTGTTAGTCAATCAATTTAATTAGTAATAACTATATTCATTAATAATCTCTGTAATTCAATTCTTACTTTACACATGAGTTTTATCCACTAGTTCAAACTTGCATGAATAAATTTGGATCTGATGGGTTTTCCCCCCATACCCAAGTCCAAATGCATCTCATCCTCTTTTCTCTTAGTTGGTAGCTGTATGATTTCACACTATTTCCCTATTTTGAATTTAAGACTCAGGGAAATTTAATTTAATAAAATTTACACCAACACAATTTTCCATATAGGTTTTCCATTCTACCCTAGGTAGCCCACCTGGGAAAATTTTATTTATCCTTTCATTCCTTCATTCATACTTAATGAAATGAATTTGCATTATATTATCTAATATGCAATGGTTCACAACTACTAAACCAACTATTTAACTGTGTGTATAACTCATACTTACACTTACCGCTTCATTATTTTGCATGAACCAACATATGCTTATTACCAAAATACTCTAATCATGACTTAAATCATCTTGGAAGTTTTTCAAATGTCAAAATACTTACATTATCTGATAACACTTAATCCACAAATTGTTTCTTCATATTACAACATAATTTAGAGTAATAATATTCGGCCATATGGTAAATATGTCCTTCCACCTCACTTGCACTTTTAAGGTGAATTCATTTTTTATATTATAGTGAATTTTTTTTTCTAACTAAAATCAATTATCATACTTAAACGATATTCTGTAATCTAACTCATAAAAGTATAACATTATAAAAATATCACCTATATTTATAATGTTTAACGTAGATTTAGCTTATGTCCCCACGTCTGGCTTTCTTTCCTTTTTGTATAATTTGCATGATAATAATAATTTATTTTATATATATATATATATATATATATATATATATATATATATATATATATATATTTAATAAAGAAGTTACAATTTATATTTAGCATACCTCTACTAAATATAAATTTTCATTTTTCTATTATCCCCCTTTCTTTATATATTCTAATATCAACCTTTCGTCTTCTTTTGTCCAGGTCCAGCTCCGACCTTTCATTTCACCTCCTTCACCAATGGGCTACAACAATCGGCCTTCTTTTGTTCCAATAACTATGATAACACATAGTATTATATAACATGTTAGGAACATATATCATCCCACAATTATTCAGTTATCTCCTTTCATGCTTCTTATCATTTATTGGTACAATGAATATTAATAAAATTCTAATTTTATTTAGTGGTCTTAACACTCCCAATTTTTCTTCAATTTTAATTACATATATCTATTTCTTAACCTTATCCTGAAGGTTAATTTTTCGATAGATATATATTTTTGCACGCATAATTATTTATGCTCGATTCCACCACATTGTATATATATTCCAATAGTGTGAAACATATAAAATTTTCTTTATAACGTTCTTTGTTATATGAACCATGATATTTCACATCACTAAATCCTTCACCCTTTTTCATATATATATATATAGAACCACTCTATATATATATACTCCTCAATATATATATATATATAATATAAACTCCATGAGGTATATATAAAATCTACCATCTATAATTATAATTCACCACCTATATATAATCCACCATTCATATACATAAAGTCCACTCTATAAGATCCACTTCTTCAACAATTTTTTTACTAGATTAACTTTAATTTAAACTCCATCCCTTTTAAATTAAACTTTAAAGTCTCCTTTAGTTAAAATCCACCTAACATAAAAGGAATACCTTACCCCTTTTTAACTCCCATGATACAAAATTATTTAACCATCCTTTAATTACAACTAAGGTAATAAAGGGTTATATAATGCGCACATCAATTATAATATATTCTAAGGGAGTCGTTATGAACATGTGAAACCTTTATGAGTAAATAGGTTTCCACCGTATCAGTCAACGTTAAATGATTTTCCCCACCGATTTATCATTTAAAATTCTGTTTATGTCCCCCAAAATTTTCTATAGCGTTAAACATCCGTATATCCAAAAGGTATATATATATATATATTTTGTAGACTATTCACTTTTCCCTTCCGGCCACAATATATATATATATATATATATGACACTCATACATATATATATGTCAATTTATAAAATTCATTTTAAAATTGCCTACAGTTCTATGTAGTGAAAACCTATATATATATATAGGAATACATATTATATTCTATATATAATCCGCACCGTATATATGTAATATAACATTAGATTAGTTGCGCATTAATTATATATAGAACCCTATATATATAAATCCATTGATATATTTTTTTTTCATATGAATCTGTGACATAACATTAGTGATAGTTGCGCCTTAATATATATATATATATATATAACTTTATACGCATTGACTCAAGCTATATTTAACCTTCACATTATATATGTCGTTATACTGTTTTATATCGCTCGCCTCTTTTGTTTTGCAGGGTTAATATTTTACTTCGGCATGTTTTGATATGTACAGGGTATATGGAATCCGTTGCAATAGTGCGTTTAGGTTTATGATATCGCCGAACTGGTTCGAAGACGATACATGCGTTTACACAGAGGCAGATAGTGTACTTCGCCGCCTTTTTCCGTCTTATGGGTTGAAGGATTTGTTTTTTTTGGGCCCCGTATACTTACATCCATTAAAAAATTCGAAATCAATAATTTCATGCCACGCGTCTCTACTTATTTTATGTTCGTGTCCATTTTCTGATGTTCAAAGTCGTAACCTGAGAGCTTTCTTTGACGGATATACATACGACAGTGGTCGACCAATAGTGCACCATGCATTCGCTGATTTGGTATGTCATGATAGGGTTTAACGTGTCTAACCAGTTTTGAATCGGCTTGGTACAGGTAAGTTACGAAGCGAAATTTCCGATTTCGAAACATACAGTAGGGAGATTGGATCTGCTCAAACTCTAAACTCGTGGTTCATTACCCTTTTCTGACATGTACCTGCCGGCGCCGAATATTTTCGATCTCAGATTTATGAGTGATGGACGGTGGTTTCTGTTGTGATATCGCTACATGTATGTGTGTTTGAAGGTTGTACAAATCCGCAATCCGTCCTTTGGATAAGAGAGGGGCACGCGCCCTACCCTCCGTCGTATCAAGGTTTCAGAATGTAGTTTTTTCGTGCTACCTAGTTTCAGAATGCTAGCTTTACAGCTCAACATTCGTACCACAGCTCTTGCCCTTTCATCAATCGCTGGATAGAGAAGATGAAAAGGTCACTTCGGTATGGAGGCCTTCGCCGGCAATCTGCTGGCCCGGTACCATGAAACCTTAAACAATTATTTAACCGATCGACGTGTACAGAGGTGGCTGTGCCACGGACTTTCGTGAAATCCCCGTTGGGATTTTGTCAAATCATGGGGTCGCTGCGTTCATTGCAAAACCAGATTTCCTACGTTTTCATCCTAGGGTTTCTGGTTGATATTATAACCCCTCCATTGCCCGGATTCTTACTGTTATTTTAGCGCTTTTTATTTGCTTGTTTTATTAACTCCAAGCCACTCGACGTTTAGCTGAAAAAAGGAATTCTTTCCCCTATTTGATCCAAGCACGGCGGGTTGATTGCGTTTTTTTTTTGTGAGCTGTTATTGCGTTTCTGTTTCTATTATTATTTTTGAGTTTTTTCCTACATGGGTTATCCTGTGTCGCTCATTTCTAATTCGATTTAGGCACTATCAGCCATGTAATAGCTTTTTTTTTTTTTTCTATTTGTTCACGCAGGTATGGGTTCGAGATCATCGTCACCTCATCCGAGATGAGCCGAATGGATCTCAGTCCTGGAGTTAAGGAATGGTTATCTTGTTTCGTTAACCTATCCTTCTGTATCAAAATCATCTCTCTACCCTCATGGATTCGTTATGGTTTGATCTACTCTACCTTTCAAATTTTCCCACATGAAAATCGTTTTATTGTGTACAGGCAGAGTTTAACCGTATCACGCCCTCGCGTAAACAGTTCCCACCGTTGTATTATTTTCTTTACCTACGTGCCGAAGTCCCTTCACATTTTCGGTTTGCCTTTCTGATTTAGTTGTATGTATATATACAGTGTATCACCACTCGAAGTTTCGGTTTGTACCTTATATGTAACTTCACACATACTTAACTTCCTCTTTTATTTGTTTGCCTGAATGCCTACATGATTCATTTCGGCATTTCCTATTGTTCATAGATAACTCATATATATGATTACATCTAACCTTTCTCTGAACATATGTTAAATGGGCTATGGCTTTTCCTATTTTATTTTCTCTGTCCGTCTTTCAGTAGGGTTTCAACAACCCAAGGTTAGCTCTCGGTTACGAAATGGTGCGTTAAAATCCGACCGCGCTAACGTAGGTTGGCTACCTGTTTGGTTCAATTAGCGAACGATTTTATGTATATATTGCATGATGGCATCTTGGCGTTGGATCGCCACTAATCTGGTTTATTTCGTCTTATATCTAATTCAAAGTTATATGATTGGCATAAAAAAATTTGCGTTTATATACTTGTATCTAAATTTGTTTATTGCCTATACATGAAATCTATAGCCATACTATTTGTTCCAAAGGGTTGAATAACCCAAAAGGTCGTGGTGTAATAGCTATAACCTCCAGAATATAAGATTTGTATGACTATGGCATTAGAATTTCACACAGTAATGATGTTTTATCATAATTTCCTCCCGCCCGAAATCGCGTTGCCGTAGGGTACAGACATACCAATTTCTCATGTCTGTTTTCGCAGAGTGCCCCAAAACGTAGGGCATATGCACGGCTTTCACATAGCCAGCTCTTGCAAGCTCCACGAATGAGATGTGCAGCTTTCACATTGCCAAGTGTCGCCCAGATCGGTCGCTGTGGCGCTGACAAGTGTTGCCATATCTTCTCATTTCTACCATATTCTATTATCATCGCGTCTGTTAATGAGTTTGGATTCGGCTTGGCCGTTCGTACCATTTATTTTATGCACATATATCCGTAAAGTTATTAATTTAGGTTATTGTGCTTACTCACTCCTCTATTTAATTGCATATATGTATATATATCGCTTGATTCGAAAACATTAAGGTATAAAATCCCTTTTGTTATGACACCGTGTTACTATACATATATAAGTTTGTTGTTAATTGTTTATATATGTGTTCAATAATTCCTTCGATGGGGTAGGTTTAACCCCTTTTTTTTTTTTTTTTAATATAATTGCTACAACACAACCTCGTTTTGTTTAAATAATATATTCTATACCTGTTTGTAAATTCTATTTTTCTTTGCAGGTGTACCTATTTTTTTTTTTTTTTCAATGAGGCTTTACTAGAGCACCTTAGTTATAAAGCAATTATTTATCTAGGTTACAGGTTTGTCAAGAAGTAAGAATATATTTTAGATATGAAATCTATACCCTTATAAATGGTATAATTCTCATCTAGAATAGAAATACTCCTTTACCTGATAGTTGTTAATTTCAAGGTTAAAAATAGATGTGCCAATAATAGGTGCATGGAAGATGTTATAAGAGCTATTAGGCTCCTATATTTTTTTATTTTTTTTTAAAGGTCATTAACTATAATCTAAAACTTTCAGCTATGATACTTACAACCATGCTTGAAGGTAGATTTAGAAATGAAATTGATACAATTATAATCATTATAAAAATCCTATAAGGTAGGGTTACTCTTCCCCTAGCACAATTTAGAATGTAGTATTCTAATGTTCTTATTTTCTTCTTTTTGATTTACAACCTGTAACTGTTATAATGTTTCTCTCGCATACACATAATCATATAATATCACTTTGGTGTCTACAGGGAACACAACAATAATTACTCATCTGTAGAGGCTAAGTGTCTTCAACTAAACAGAATCTGGAAAGTGATTCTGTTCAATGTAGTACTAACGTCAATACACATACCTGAAAGTATATCCAAGATTTTTGTATACTTGAAGTAATAATTTTAATATTTATAAAATTTATAACAGTTAACCATTTCTTTGTGAGCACATATCTTGCCCAATTTTTGAACCTTCGCTCCGATACCATTTGTCACGTCTCCCAGACCCAAAAAATATATATATATTTTTTTTCCATTTTCATAACCTGTCTAGACCTACAAATTCAGACTGTTATCCAGGGTTTAGCTTCTTTTCAGTACTTATAGACAGCCATGGAATACAAGAATTTCCATGAGAATTTTTGGACTTGACCTCCCCTCTTCTCAGTCCATATAGTAGACTTATATATCTATATATATTACTTCTCAGGTGTCTTGTTCAGAGTTTTTCCCAACTCTAGATTATCACTAGGTCCTTACTCAACTTCCCAGTTTGCCAGCCTGATAAAATTTTCAACATTTTAAAGTTTCAGCATCGAGGTATAAAGATGTATGCTTCCTCGCATACATCTATCTCTACGCAGTTAACCGCCATTGCTCCAACTACTTTCCCAGTAGTTTCTATGGACAGTAAACAGATGCTCTGTTCATGGTATTTTTACACATGCTTATCATCCTCCCTCACACAACTTTTATCATGCAATAGATAGGATTCTCCCCTTATTTTACTGTTACAACATTCAGCATGTTTGACATCCTGTTGTAGATTCAACTGTTCCATGGTAGAACCAGGAAACAGATCCTCCTGTTCCAATCAAATGGAGGTAGAGAATATTGAACTGGATAGTTTAGAATCTCTAATATTAGATTTTCATACTTAGTTACGATTCAACTTCTTCTTTCATATGTTTACACTGACCTTTAATAGAATAAATTAAATTTCTTAGTTTTACAATTCTTTCCACTGTAACTCAGCTGACCTATTGAACCCCATACTGCTATCACAGGTTTGTTGTTTCCCACTTTCTGTTATTGTTTACAGGGAATACTGTGCCATTAGTCTTTGTTATGATAGGTTTAGTTGGTTGGGACTCGCGGTGCGGGGTACTGTTTTGTTAACATTTCGTGTTTATACATACAACAAGTAAATACTCCTTGAAAAGACAGCAAGCTATACCTGTACCTAGTTATTAGATTTGCTGTTCAAATGATATATCATCTCTAAATTCATTACTACAATGTACTCATCCCTACAACCCAACCATCTGTTTCTGCTATCAACAGCTCTAGTTTTCCATTTCATAAGTTACTGATAATCCATCTAAAATTTGCATAAGGATCCATAACATATCAGTTCATAATTTGCATAAGGAACCATAACATCAAAATTCATAAATTGCATAATGAACCATAACATCAAATTACATAAAACAGGGATGTGTCTAATACAGACTTACAGAAATCTCCAACTTTATGCATGCACACCTCTACTATGACCAGTCCTCCCAACCTTAGAGTTCGTTTATCTCCAGAACTCACCCCCGAGCTGAGATCCTCCAAGAACAGACTAACCTCAATCTGTTCTGGAGTAGCTTATTTAAGCTATGCTTTCCCCAAAGCCTGTTTCCAATTCTGCGTCCAGAATTTCAGGATGCTTTATTCCTGTTTAGCCTTGGCTTCCCATTTTGGGACTCTTTAAAGCTGCTTTAAGCTTTTCCTCAGCTTTTCCAGCTTTTTCTCACCTCTTCCCAACTACTCCTCTTCATTGGGGAAATTTAGATTTTTTTCCTCAAAAATCTAAATTAGAAATAATTTCTTTCAAGGATTTTTGAAAGATTTTGGGGAAAGTCTTTTCCTTTTCCATCACCTCATGGATTAGGCATGTGATCTCACTTTCTCATCTAGTCATAGTGCATACACCATATTTTATTTATTTTTCATAGTTAAATAGTTAACCACATCCACACAATAATTATCCATTGGGGTCCACTCCCCTTTGGATTTATGTTCAAATGTCTCATTTGAAAAGCATAGAATTTGGGGGTGTTACAAAAACGAGA
>CM076578.1:266670915-266952099 GCA_034641835.2 Pinus albicaulis
AATAAGTCCTGCATTCTTCTTGTTTGATTCTTCAAGATCTGCTTGTAGACGTTCTATAATAGACCAGATTTTTGCTCCAAGTTCTTCAGTTTCAGATTGTAGAGGTTCCTCATTCTTCTTACTTCCCATTGTTACGGATCTCCTTCAAGCGATCAAGCTTCTGCAGAAGGACCACGCTCTGATACCAATTGTTGGGAAAAATACTGAGAGGGGGGGGTGAATCAGTATTTACTGCATAATCAAATCTTTTTACTTTTTCATTCCTTAAAACCCATACGCTACTTTCCTTCAATAAACTAGCGTATATACGTGGATCCCCTTTATGAAACTCGCGTATACACAGATATCTAGATATGTCATTAAACTTCACTTAAACCATTCCATCATTTATTCATCAGATATTCAATAAGCAGTAAACATGTGCAGTAAGAACAGAATAAACCATCACACAAAGCATCACACATGAACACCAGGATTTTTAGGTGGAAACCCAAGTCGGGAGAAAACCACCGCTGCAGTTGCTCAGCCTTCAATATTTTATTATAGAGAAAACATCTTACAACATATGTGCTGCTGCAGACTCCTACCAGCACGCAGGCACCCACCTGCGCTCGTTTACCAGCCTCTCCTGGAAGGGAGCTCCAACCCCCTGACTCGTTTACCAGCCTCTCCTGGAAGGGAGCTACGACCCCCGATCTCGTTTACCAGCCTCACCTGGAAGGGAGCTACGACCCCCCGATCTCGTTTACCAGCCTCACCTGGAAGGGAGCTACAACCCCCTGACTGAAGGCTACAACCCTCAGCACCACCTTGGACCACGTTTCATCAATTTTCACACTGGATCCAACAACTTCAATAGAACAACACTTGCAAGCCACATTTCATCATATTTCCAAACTGGACCCTTTCCATACTTTTAAGCACAAACATACATCACCAACAGATACTTATCAACACAGATCAGATAGCAGAAACACAGCAGAACAGATCAGATATTTCATACCCTTTTCTTCAGCAAACCCTAGTTTGAATACGCGCTTTCCCTTCACTGATGTCGCGTATATACGCGCTTCCGTCCACATAAAACAGCGTATACTTCAGTACAAATTCTATTGCGCATACGCGTTTTCTCTTCAGCGAAGCCGCGTGTATACGCGCTTCCTCTTCAGCGAACTAGCGTATAGATCTTCAACCATCAGAGAGCAGCATACTTCTTCAGATCAGACATTCAGTTCAGATTTACCTTTTTTCTTCAGACATATGTTCATTTATCAATACCATTTCGCATCTAAGCCTTCCACATAACATCTAGCAAATATTGATACATTTCAGATCTAGAAATCCCGCTTCATCATTTCCTCATAGGTGCATCATAGATTCAGATCTATCATCAAACCTTTACCCTTTCCATACAGATATACTTCACAGAGAAGTATTCATTCAAGCTCAGACATCTTGCTCCCACACTTATGATTTGCACAATGAATTTCTTCTCCTTATATAGGTTTATCCTTTTTCAATACCACGAGCCAAAACAATACCATGAGCCTTCAATACCACGGGCACCAATACCATGAGCCTTCAATACCACAGGCGCCTTCTTCAATACCATGAGTCAAACCAATACCATGAGCCTTCAATACCACGGGCCCCTAGATTTGCACTTTTTGAGCGCTTTAGCCCATACGCGACTTGGCACGTACTTAACCGCGTGCATACGCGACTTCCCCTAGACATACCTGCGTATGCCTTGAAACATACTCTTTTTATCATGGATTTAGCACATGCTGAAATCCTTTCTTCATTGCCTTCTGTACTCACTGTAGATACATCAGATTTCCTTCATCAAGAACATATTCTATCAAGCACAAATTCATCAAGTAAGTTGCCATCTTCTTCATCAAGTGAGTTGCCATTCAACGACAACACTTAGCATCATATTGCTAACTAACATCATATCACATCAGATTTACATTGTTTACCAAGTCCATCAAGTCAAGAATAACTTCATCAGGTGTATTGCCATCAAGGACAACAGTTGTCAACAGTTGCATGTCTTCATCTTCATTCAGTGGGTTGCCATCAAGGACAACACTCTGCATCATATTTCCAACAGAGCAACACCATGAACAAACTCAAAATAGTGGCAAGAATGATGAGGAAAGTAACAAGGGAAAAGAGCCAATAGAGCATGTGCTAGCTGCCTCTCCTAGGCAAGGGGCCATGCTTTCTTCTCCAAAAGTGGCCAAGCCCCAGACATCAAGGAAAAGGGTGCCTAAAACTATAACCCCAAATGTTATCAGGGCCCTCCGAAGTAAGGGGAAATTTCCCAAGAAGCCCATTGTCGAATTACCCAAGAGGAGGAAGACTAAGAAGGCCACCCAAAGCAAGGGAAAGGAGAAAGAAGAAAGCAACCATGAAAAGGAGAGGGACTTTGAAATAATTCAAATCCAAAGTGATAATAGCGACAATGAGGCCCGAATCCTAGAAACTCTCTTGATCAATAGAGAAAGCCAAATTGATGCTTCGAGGGCAGATCTAGAGAGGGCTAGAAACTTCAATCACTTTTTGCAAATTCAAAATAAAAAGATGAGTGTCCACATGGTGGTATATGAGACACGACCCATCAAATACAAAAAAGAGGCCTCCAAGGCGCAAGTTAGATTGGAAGAACTCATGGGCGAGTTCAATGATAGCGAAGATGCAGATCAGCCCAGAAGAAAGAGGCCAAGGACCATGGGACTCAAAAGAGCCCTTGAGAAACAAAAGGAGGAAGAAGCTGCCCTTCTCCAATCTATTCCTCTCACTACTTTGTTCACCCAAGAGATAGAGAACAATCGAGAAGCATGGCTCAAGAGGGTGAATGATCACTTGGAAAAGAAGTTGGAGAAGGCCAATAAGATTTGGACCTTCAAAGGAGGATGACTGGGCACTATAAGAAGCTCAATAAGTTCACCCGGCGGAAATTGAAGGCCACATAAGAAAAACTCAAGAAAGCTCAAAGGAGGCGCCCGGCACCAAAATTGAAGAAAGATACCTCAAAACTCCAAATTTTGGCCTCAGCTTCACAACATGTTTCTGAAAACCCTTGAGGGTCATGCTCGCCAAAATTGGGCGAAATTCAACAAGTTTTGGTTTTTTGTCATTTTTGGGTTTTTGGCTAAAACTCATGGGCATTTCCATTTCTGTTTGGGGCATCCTCAAAGGATGAAAATGGTATCATTGGATGCCATAACTTCAGGGGCATCTACTCAGCGATTTTTGGATCAATTGAAGATGATTTTCTCCCCCAAAATGGAAAAAAACACTCACTTTTTCCACACTCTGCCCCATTTATCAGCAAGGTCTATTTTTTGGTTTTTTACACACAGGTTAGTTTTTGATAGACTTACAGTGGTCATTTTGGAGAAAACTAAGAATTTTCAGAAAATAGACATTCAGAACTTTCCAATGAGCTGTCACGGGCTTCGTTTTGACATCGGGAAGGCCTCCAAAAGTTGCTAGCAAGACAAAGGACTTTCTGCTGTGCGTTTAGCTATTTTTGGGCATGATTAGTTAGGAATAGTCAATTTATTTTCCTTTTTTAACATTTTTGAGATATTTTATTAGATATTTTGTGCCTTGGGATTTGCAAAGCCTCAAGGACAAAATCAGATATTTTGGATAGGCCAATGAGATTGCAAGTTGAACTAGGAGGTTTTCCCTCATCTTGGCCTATATATTCCAAAAGATTTCATTGTAAACAAGGCTTAACTTGATGAATAGAAGCAACATATGGTTATACAATCTTGGAAGAAACACTTGTCTCATGCATTGGGTAGTTTCTTGAATGTTTTTGGATGATGAAGGAGGTCTGTTGTTGGATTCCTTGACTTGGTAAAATGGTATAGTGTCCCTCTCTGTTATGCTTCTTAGTTTTCATTCATAATTCCATGTTCTTGCTTGCTATAAGATAGTAGAGAATAGATTTGAGACATGCCCTTGGAGGCACCTCAAGTTTCCTGTTTCTTTATAGCTTCTATGTTTTCTTCCTTCTTAGTCATATCAAAGAATCCTTGATTGCTCTTTGATAAATGAAGAATATTGTTTGCTTGTTTCATTTATGGTTTTATGCATGCTAAGTATGATTCACGGTATGCCCTGCTTACTCATGGCTAGTCATAGCTCCACCTCTGAAACTTTTCTTTGATTGTTTGATTGTCATTTTTTGAACCAAGGAGGTCTTGTACTGATCTTGCCCTTTGCCTAAAACTATGCAATCTTGCTTCAAAGTGCCTAATAGCTTGAAATACTATGCTTAGGCATTTCCTCATAGTGATTTGAGTTGTTTGTTTGTCTTAAATGTATTTCCCCAAAGTCTGATAGCCATTTCCTAAAGTTAGAGAGTCATATATCTCTATGCATGGCTTGAATGTTTATTTCTATGCATCGATCAGTTTATAGTTACATTTCTCATGATTAATGGTTAGCCATACCATGTTTATGTCAGATATTAAACTATTTATGTTTGAAATCCTTTGTTTCTTCACAAATTTAATGTCCATCCCACTCCATTTTACCCAAAGATCCATTTTACCTCGAATCAAATCAGCCCTTCAACAACCTTGTATCACCATCTGAAAGCTTTCTTGACCTTTTCGACCCCATAGCCCAGTTGATCCAACATCTTTTTACCTATCTTAGTCTTTGATCAGTTCATCCCTCACAACCTAAAAACCAAAACCAAAAACCTACTTCATAACTAGCCTAAAATCAAGAACACAATAAGCAAACACACAGATATCCCTTACACAAATAGAGAGAGCCCTCTCTGAGTCCAGGAAGGCTAGGTCCTTGGGCTCCAAAGACTGGTTTGATGTTACACTGTCATTTGGCTTGCCAATCAGCCAAATCACGAGACCCTAACAAACCATACTTCTTCAACTATGTCAGCCTCTTCCTCAGGTATTGGTTGGAAGGATTCAACCCAGACAAAGAGGACTTCAACTAGGCTCCAGTCTAGATCAAATTGTATTCACTCCCTCAATATTAATAGGATGAACTATCTCTCAAATACATTGGCAATCACCTCGGAGAATTCATCAAAATAGCCGAAGAAACCAAGCTCAAACGCTACACAGCTTATGCCAGGGTTTGCGTATACATGCTCTTAGCCAAAGCCCTCCTGGATTCGGTAAGTCTATTCCATGACGATTATGAATGGGTCCAAACTATTGATTATGAACATGTGCCTTTTCGATGTCGTAAATGTCATGAGCATGGGCACCTCTTTCGAGATTTCCCTCACAATCAACCTCTGAAACCTTGCCCAGCCTTAGATACCGCAGTTCCTGAAGGCTTCACCAAGATCACTAATCGCAAAATACATGCTAGGAAATCCACCTCAGCTCCTAAGGCCTCACACCTTGCCACCAGTAACAGTTTTGACATTCTTGCTAACCAAGCCTCCATGGAAGGTCCCTCTTCAAACCCCGCTGAGCAAACCTTACAGAACATAAATCCCATTCCCAATTCCAATTAGTCCCAATCTGCACCCCAAAATCCTTCTACCTCCCCCCTTAAAGCTAATCAGACCTAGGATCTGCAGGGAAATAGAACCAACAAAGGGAAGAAGGTTGAACATGAGCAACCATCTTCCATGGAGGAATAATCGGAAAGCATTGACTTCGGTGAGCTTGATATCTTAGGCTTAGACGCAGCATGCAAAAGTTGATAATAGCACATGATCCCCACTCAGCAGATTCAATGCCTTGAGGAAGTCCTCACCAGAGCCCAGCAAATTCCAACTCTTGCCATCCAGGGAGGCACCATGCTAGACACAAAAAAGATCATGAAGGATTCCTAGAAAAAGAGGGAGACACATGTATCTACAACGCCTTATTCTTCTCAGAGGCCAACTCATTTATGATATCCCAAGCTAACCATGTTTTATATTGTTTTTCCACATAGTTCTTAGTGAAGCTCATATCATGGAACATTCGAGGGCTCAATAGCCCTTCAAAGAATCAACTGATCAAGAACAGAATTGCACAATAAAAACCAACTATTTTCTTTATGCAAGAAACCAAATTCCCCAGCACTACCCTAAACTCCATCATATCCTGATTATGGCCTAGTTGCAGCACCATTACTATTGAAGCTATTGGGGCCTCAGGAGGTCTAGCAATTTCTTGGAATCCTCTCCTTATTACCCTAACCAACCTCCATGTCTCTCACAACTTCATTCAAGCCTCTTTCCATCTGATTGGTACTAACATTCATGGCCATCTCACCAATGTATACTTCCTCCAACCCATAGCCCAAAAAATTGATATATTGAACTTGTTAGAGCATCTCCACTACCATCGCACCCACCCCCTCTAGGTTCTAGGAGGCGATTTCAACATGATCACCAATTTGGAGGAGAAAAGAGGAGGGCACCTCAAGCTCGAGGCTCATAACCATAGCTTCAAAGAATTCATACAGAAAAACCATCTAATTGACCTCCAGACTTCCAATATAATCCATACCTGGAACAATTGCAGAGGAGGATCTCATAAAATTGCTTCATGTCTTGAAATATTCCTCATCTCAGAAAAGTCCATCCATATCAGAGGCGACATCATCTCCACCATCCTTCTAGCATCAGGCTCCGATCACTGGCCCATTCAGCTACAATGGTTTCACCCCAGACTAACAAGCAACAATTATTTTCGATTTGAACAGTTATGGCTCACTCATCCTGGCTTCAAGGAAATGGTCACAACTTGGTGGAGCAGTATTACCCCACCGGAGGGCTCCAAAATGTTCCAATTCTAGCAGAAATTGAAGACTCTCAAAAATTTGCTCAAGCAATGGAATCACTCCTCATTTGGCAATATCTTAAAAAGCCAGAAGGATCTTGAAAACCAAATGTCAGATATTCAACAACACTTCATCCGAGAGGGGCGTACTGCAGATCTGGTGCTCCAGGAATAGGAACTAATGGGCCACTTGGAAGATCAAAGGTTACAGGAATAAATTCTCTAGAAATAAAAATCCAGAATTCGATGGCTCAAAGAAGGAGAAAAAAGAAAAATTTTCCACTGCCCCACTATCCAACGTCTAATGCTCAACCACATCATAGTCCTAAAAAATGAACAGAGAGACAAGCTCGAGGCACACACTGAAATTGGATAAGAACTATTAAAATAATTCAAGGATGCACTCAGAGATCCCAATACAGAGTTTCAACCTGCCATCAACAAAATTACTCAGCATATCCCCAGAATCATCACGGAGGACCATAATCAAATGTTGTTGAAACCTGTCACACTGCAAGAAGTGGATCAGGTGATGTCACAACTCAAATATGGGAAGGCCCCTGGTCCAGATGAGTTTACCTCCAAATTCTTTCACTTATTTTGGGAGGAAATCAAGTATGAAGTCTAGGATATGGTTGAGGAATCTAGAAGTATGCACTGGATCCTTCTAGCCCTCAACACAACCTTCCTAACTCTAATTCTAAAAGAGGATCAATCATCTACCCCAGCAAGTACCGACTGATATCCCTCTGCAACGTAATTAACAAACTCATTTCCAAAGTGACCGCCAACAAGCTCAAACCACTTCATAACAAATGAGATATGTGGAAGGTCGCCAAATTTTTGATGGAATAATTCTCACACATGAAGTCATTCATTCGCTGAAAACTAAAAAAAAATCCAGGTATGCTCCTCAAAATAGATCTCTCCAAAGAATTTGATAAGCTAAGTTGGGATTATATCAAACACATGCTCCAGGAATTTGGATTTAGCCCTACTTGGATTAGATGGATCATGAGCTTGATCTCTTCCCCCTTCTTCTCCATTCTTGTCAATGGCTCTCCGTCGCCCCCCTTCTCTCCCTCTAGAGGTATCCATCAAGGTGACCCCCTCTCACCCTTCCTGTTTTTCCTCATGGAGGAAGGCTTGGGGCACCTCATCTACCATGCCATCATCTCTCAGCTCCTTAAGGACCTATCCATTCACAACAACCTCCCACCCCACCCTCTCCCATCAACAATTCATGGATGACAACATGCTAATCGGTCATCCTTGAGTCCAAGAAGCCTGATATTTTCTATATTGCTTCTCTAAGGGGTCTAGAACCACCATCAATGCTGATAAATCATATCTCTTATTATTTAATACCCTGGGTATCACTTAGCGCAACATAGCTAGGATCCTTGGCTTCTCCATTGCCTCTCTTCCCTCTAAATACCTTGGCGCTCCGCTCATAGATTCTCCCATCAAGCACTCCTCTTGGAAGGAACTTCTAGACAAGCTCGAAGCTAGACCCTCTTACTGGACCCACATAGATCTTAATATTGATGGCTATCATGTTTTGATCAAATCAGTTCTCTAATTTATGTCCTTGTATCTCTTCTTTATGTTAGCCACCCCTAAATGGGTTTTCAAATCTATCTGAAACTTACAATGCAATTTGCTATGAGGAAATAATAAAGACAATAAAAAATGGGCCCAATTTAAGTGGTCCGAGGTCTATACACCCAACTCTCAGGGGGCATGGGGCTTCGGGATCATGGCCACAGTAATGCCATCATGGGAGCACGCATCTGGCAGAATTAGGTTTCCAAACCCAGCACTCTGTGGGCTCAGCTTTGGGCATCCAAATACACTGTAAACTGGCCTCAAGAAGAACTCATTAGATACAATTCGGACGATATGGGTTCCCAAATTTGGAAAGCAGCCAAACAACATAAATCTATCATCTAATCCCATAGTTTCTGGGAAATTAAATCAAGTTCTCAAGCTCGCTTCTGGGAGGATTCTTGGAAAAAAAAACTAAATATGGCTACTCTGTTTCAAAAACCCAGATGTCAAACCATTACCTAGAGTAGGGAGAACAATCAAGTCAAACATTTCTGGACCTTACCACTCATCAATGCCTTTCGTCAATGGCTTCCTACTACTTAGTGGCGGGAAAATTAGTATGGGGAACCCCATGATGACATTGACAAGTACCTAAGTAAGAGGAAAATCCTATGCACACAAGGAGAAGACATTCTTAGGTGGGGATACACCACCCAAGGCACTTTCACCACCAAGGAGGCCTATCACCTGCTTCACCCAAGCGATCCTAATCAACTTGACCTAATTTGGACGCAAATCTGGAACCCCAGGATATGGCCAAAAGTATCCACCTTCTTATGGATTCTTAGCAAACGCTGCATCCTAACCTCAGATAATCTTCTAAAAAAAGGATTCATAGGCCCCTCATACTGTCCAAAATGTCAAAATCAGGAGGAAACTATAAATCATCTGTTGGATTCATACCCACTTGCAAGCTCTCTTTGGGACAGAGTAGCCATTCTCTATCGCAGAACTGACATAAAAAGAGGGGATGTCATCAACTCTATCTGCCTTTGGCAGAAATATCCCTTCAGCAGCAACCTCCTTAATTCTCTATGGATTCTCCTCCTGGGGCTCCTCTTATGTATTATCTGGAAAGAGAGAAAAAGTCACATATTTAAAGATATAGTAACACCGCAAGAGATTCTATGGACTAATCTATGCAACAATCTAAAAGAGACCCTGGCCCTGCAACATTGGAAGGAAAAAAATCTCCCATCTCAGCCCTTAGAGCGTATCATATGGGCCAACTAGAATCTCTCAATCCCTGCCACTCTGCAGGATCTCCCTCATCCAACCGACTGCCTGAATCTCCGTGATCTTGGAGCCCTCCCCTGCTAGACATATTCAAACTCAACTTTGATGGATCCTCCAAAGGAAATCTAGGTGAAGCAGGCTTTCAAGGGATTTTTAGAAATACAGAAGGGGATCCCTTGCTCATTTACTTTAGATCCATTGGATGGGACACCAACAACTCAGTAGAACTGGAAGGTCTTCTGCAAGGCCTACCTGTGGCTCATGAGAACAAATTCTTCCCTCTAGAATTAGAAGGGGACTCCCAAATCATAATAAACACTCCTCTTCAACTTATTCATGTATCCTATACCTATAGACTCTCAAAGAGATAGAGATTAGCTGCTCAGATGGATCACCTTGAACATTCCACAAAGCCATCTCATTCAAGCATGTTTGCAAATCAGCCAATGTTGTAGTAGATCTCCTAGCCAACAAAGGAGCATACTATGATGCTCCCCTTCTCTCCTATAGACTTCAAATTGTCGATGATGAATCTCTTCACACAGCATGCACTCAGTTGGTGCTCAAAGATATCCAATCCTTGGATGCATGTGATCTGTAATGTGATGTTGGCTTGACACCTGGGCTCTCCAATGCCACACAGTTGTCCTCTCCACAAGGCAGCACCTGCCCCAGGCGTGAGACCCTTTAAAATGCTTCGTTGGTCTGCAGCCCGGGGCTCTGTTGTGAAACTAGCTCCAAAAATAGAAAAGGATAGATATCAACGCCTTATAAATAAGCCACTTCGAGGGGGCAACCTCCAATACATTACATGAATGAACAATTCTTAGATGATACAAATTACAAAACCTCCTTTCTATATATAGGAGTCCATGGGGCCACAATGTAATCTTAGTGGGGCCACAATGTAATCCTAACCGACCTAACAATAATAATTTAAGGGCACAATAATAACAATATGGGGGTTATAGGGGTACAATAATAACAATAAGGGGGTTACACTAACAACAATAATGGAATATACTAGTAATATAGGGACCTAACATGTCCCTCTCCTTCAAAAATTGTTGTCCTAAATGCTTGAGTAGCTCTGGGTACTTCTGTATAAAATTCTCATCCTCCCATGTAGAATCTCCAGTGGGTAAGTTCTTCCACTTGATGAGATACTCTGAAATTGATCGATTTCGTAGCTATCGTGTTCTTGTTTTCGTGACCGCTTCAGGTTCCAATATGATTTTTTCCTTCCTCAACAAGTTCTGGCAATATTGTTTGAACTAGAATATTTTCATCTATAACCTTCTTTAAGCATGAAACATGGAAAACTGGATGCACTCGTGAAGAAGCAGGAAGCTCCAATTTGTATGCCATAGTACCAATCTTTTGCAACACCCTGTAAGGACCATAGTACTTTGGCGATAATTTATTATCCTTCTTAGCTTGCTTGAGGGACATTTGTTTGTATGGTTGTAGCCGTAAAAATACCCAATCTCCTACATCAAAAATTCTCTCGTTGCGATGTTGATCTGCCTGTTGTTTCATTCGATTTTGTGCCAAATTCAGGTTATCCTTTAAGAGTTGGAGAACTTCTTGCTGATGCTCGATGTGATCTTCCACCGCTTGAACCTTCGAATTTTCCCTTAAAGATGATGTGATGGATGGTGGATGATATCCATAAAGTGCCATAAATGGGGTCATTTTTGCTGCAGTATGGAAGGAGGTGTTATACCACCATTCAGCAAGAGGTAACCACTTGACCCATTGTGTTTGTTTATCAGATACAAAACAACGAAGATATCCTTCCAAACATTTATTTACTATCTCAGTTTGACCATCAGATTGAGGATGATAAGATGAGCTATGAGCTAATTGAGTACTCAAACAAGAAAATAACTCCGTCCAAAAATTTCCCGTAAAAATGGGATCTCTGTCGCTCACAATAACCCTTGGGCTTCCATGTAGCTTTTGAATTCTGTCCACAAATGTAGTAGCAACTGTATTTGCTTTAAATGGATGAGATAATGCACAAAAGTGTGCATACTTGGTAAGTCTATCAACTACCACCATGATGACACTCTTTCCTTCGGACTTAGGTAAACCTGTGATAAAATCCATTGAAATCTCCTCCCAACGTTGACTTGGAATGAATAAAGGTTGTAGAAGTCCTGGGGTCTTAATTGTTTCCACTTTATTCTGCTGGCAAACCAAACATTCCGCCACAAACTTTTGAATATCAGATTTAAGGCCATCCCAAAAAAATTATTTCTTCACCCTGTGGTAAGTTTTTAAAAATCCTGAGTGTCCTCCTAAAGGAGGAGTGTGCAATTCCAGAAGAATCTTTTGTTTTAGTTGGGAATTCTTACAAAGATATAAGCGATCTTTGTACCATAAGGAATCATTTTTCCAACTAAATGTATCAGATGTACTAGGATCTTGCTGCAACTTTTGAATGAATGTCCACACTTCTTCATCCTTCTTCCATTCATCTCTTGCTTCGGTTATCCAATCTGGTTGGATAATAGAAATGGCACAAAGCAATGCTTCCACCTCTTCATTCTTTCTTGAGAGTGCATCTGCAACAACATTTAGCTTCCCTTTTTTGTATATTATTTCAAATTCATAACCCAACATCTTTGTGACCCAATTTTGCTGCTCTTCTAAAGATATTCTTTGTTCCAAAAAGTGTTTAAGACTATCATGATCAGTTTTTACCTTGAAGTGTCTTCCCATTAGGTAAGTTCGCCATTTCTTTAGTGCATGAAGTATTGCTAACATTTATTTCTCATAAATAGCTTTTTGTAAATAATTTCCTTTGATTTGATGACTTTCAAAAGCAATGGGTCTTCCTTCTTGCATTAAAACAACACCAATTCCATTTCCCGAGGCATCACATTCCACAATAAAGGTTTTTGTGAAGTTTGGCGTAGCTAAGACTGGTGCTAGGCACATTGACTCTTTAAGATGTTCAAAGGCCTTAGTTTCTTCAGGAGTCCATGAAAATGCATCTTTCTTCAATAATGTTGTTAAAGGTGCTGCTATTCTCCCATAATTCTTAAAAAACTTGCGATAATACCCTGTTAACCCGAGAAATCCTTGCAACTACTTTATGGTTGTGGTGAATTTCCATTCTTTAATGGCTTTAATTTTGTTAGGGTCTACCTTAACACCCTCGTGAGATACAATACTGACCTAGATATTCCACCTCTTGTGCTCCAAAGAAACATTTGGATGTCTTTGCATATAATTGTTTCTCTTGCAATAGTTTGAGCACCTTGTCAACATGTTCAACATGATCCTTCCAAGACGTGTTGTAGATTGGTATATCATCAAAAAATACTAGCACAAATTTTCTAAGGAAGGGTTTGAAAATGGAATTTATCAAGCCTTGAAATGTAGAAGGTGCATTGGTAAGGCCAAAAGGCATGACCAAAAATTCAAAATGACTCTCATGAGTTCGAAATGATGTTTTCAGAATATCTTTAGACTTCATTCTAATTTGATGATATCCTGAACGAAGATCCAACTTGGTAAAATAAATTGCTCCATGTAATTCACCCAATAATTCATCAATCACAACAATGGGAAATTTATCTTTAATGGTGAGCTTATTGATCTCCCTATAATCCGGACACATGCGCCATGATCCATCCTTCTTGTGTACCAATACTACAGGAGCAGAGAAAGAACTTTGACTAGGTTGAATTATACCAGCCTCTAACATTTCTGCAATCATATGTTAAATTTCTCTCTTAGTGGACATAAGGATATCTATAAGGCCTGATGTTTGGAGGAACACTTCCTGGAATCAAATGAATAGCATGATCATGATCACGAATAGGTGGGAGTCCTTTGGGAGTTTCAAAAACCATGGAATGATTGTCCAATACTTTTTGGAGATCTGTAGAAATAAATGATTTTGATGTTGGAACTTCTAATGAGCATGATTGTGAAATTACGCCTCTTTTTTCTTTCTTTAGAAGCTTTTTCATGACATTAGAGCTTATTATATTTCCCGACTTCCCTGCAATACCCCGTAATTAGACTTCCTTTCCTTCTGAAAAAAATTTCAAGAAAAGTTCTTGAAAATTAAAAGCTACCGTCCCCAAATATTGTAACCATTGTACTCCTAGTACAACATCAACACCTCCCATATGAATGGAAAGCATTGGACTATTCAATACATATTCCCCCATGGTTAGCTTGATATTATGGAATTTTCCAGAGAAATTTATAGTTCCTCCATTTGCAACCATCACTTGACATTCTGGTGCCGGGTATAGGAAAAAATTTAATTCCTTGGCTACCTTACAATGAATAAAATTATGGGTGCTACCTGAATCAATCAACACTATTACCTTTTTCTTCTTGATTTGTCCTTCTATCTTGAGAGTTTGAGGAGTGGTAATTCCTGCCAGTGCATTACACGATATGGCCGGATTCATTTCTTCCTCTTCTAGGGTTGGTTCCTAGTGTATATCCTCTTCTTGTTCATTTTCTTCTTCCTCTTCACAATCTATGTAAAATAATTTCTTCTCAGCACACTTATGACCTTTAGTATATTTGCTATCACAACTGTAGCAAAGCCCTTTTTCTCTTTTTTCTTCCAATTGTTCTGGTGTCAACCTTGTAGGTTGTGCAAATCTAGGAGTAGCAACACTTCCCTCTTTATAGGAGTGAGTGGTAGGCTTCCTTGTCGTGATAATTTTACATTCATTTTTTCTTGCCAACCTGAATGCCTTCTCCAATGAATCAAGTTCCAAAACGCGAACTTCATGTTGGATGTTATCCTTTAAAGTCCCTATGAAGAGATCAATCTTGTGTTCCTCTGGAATATCAGTTACCCTTATATTCAATTTTTGGAAATCCTCAATGTGCTCCCCCACTAAACCATTTTGTTTGAGATTTATCAATTGGCTAAAGAAGGTGTTTCTCTTTGTATCCTCATAATATGCGATCATTTCCTCTGTAAAAATTGACCAAGTGACAATTTTTTACGGGAGAAAAGCCATCGATACCATACAAATGTATTTTGTTCTAAATTTAAAGTTGCAATGCGTACCTTTTGTGTGTTTTGCACATTATTGAGAGCAAAATATTGCTCCATCTGTAGTATCCATGTTACAGGATCCTTTCCATCAAAATTCCTCATATCCATTTTTAGAATATGGTGGTTCTTCCTGCCAACATTAGAGTTTATGAAATCACGATTAACATTTATTTTGTTCTCATCATGAGTTTCCTCTACTATCTTTTCACCATTAGGAAACATTTGTTGTATCAACTTTGTCAAAGCTTCGATGTCTACTTTTAGATCATTCTTCATGTTTTCCATTTTTTCATCAATCTTAGCTTCCATGCCAACTTCCATGCCATCCAACTTAGCTTCCAAACCATTCATCTTAGCTTCCTTGACTTTCTTCAAACCATCCATTTCATTTTTTGTTGCTCTTTGCGATAGAAAAATTTGGTGCACTTGCTCATGGACTTTTGATATATCATGCTACATTTCTTCGTCTTCGTGAGTCATAGTAGAGCCTTTTGAAGGCTTAATGGGTGTTGAATTCTTTTTAGGAGGCATTTTAGAACCCAATACTGATATCTATGCTCAATAGGCCTTTGGAATCACCTAGAACTGATTTTTCAAAAAAGACTTATGCAATTTGAAAACAAATACACACCTTTTTCTTGATTTTGAGGAGCTCGATATTGAAACTGATTTATCTCTGTGATTTTGGATCTTCAATATCTAAAATTTGGCCCTGAAGTAGCCCTTTGAATCTTCTTTCGAATACCACAGGTCTGACTTGATTTGGATTCTTGAAGACAAATTTATGTCCAATCTCCTATGATGACCTAATTATGGACTGGTTCCATAGAGAGAACATGTACGACCTGACACGTGTCACTGTTTCCTCCTTTGGCTCTGAAATTGATATAGAGAAAACTGCAGTCTGTGTAATTGCGACCACTTTTTACATAATTCGAATCTGATGCTCAGAGAGAGATTTATGAAGATTTTCCCACGATCACCTCTTTGAGATGAAATTTGGGAACCTGCAAAAGACCTAACTTCCATAGACCATATCTCCGAAAATATTGCAAACCAAGCTCTGAAAATTTGCGAAGACCTTCCTCAGGATTTTTTCTTTGCTCCCTAAAATTTTTTGCTTCTGAACCTTTGTATAAAAAATGTTATAGCAAAAATTCCATGATGACCTGCTTAGGTTAAATTTAGGAGCCTACAAAAAGACCTAACTTCCATAGATCATATCTCCAAAAATATTGTGAACCAAGCTCTGAAATTGTGCGACGATGTTCCTCAGGATTTTGGCTTCGCACTCTTAAAATTTTGACTTCTGAAACTTCGTAAAAAAATTCCACAAACCATATCCACGATGACCTGTTTGGGACAGTGAAACCCTAGAATCCTAACCTCTGATACCAAATGTTGTGAAACCAGCTCCATAAATAGAAGAAAAGAGATGTCAACGCCTTAGAAATAAGCCACTTCGAGGGGAAAAACTCCAATACATTACATGAATGAACAATTCTTGGATGATACAAATTACAAAACCTCCTTTTTATATATAGGAGTCCATGGGGCCACAATGTAATCTTAGTGGGGTCACAATGTAATCCTAGTCGACCTAACAATAATAATTTAAGGGCACAGTAATAACAATATGGGGGTTACAAGGGTACAATAATAACAACAAGGGGGTTACACTAACAACAATAAGGGATTATACTAGTAATATAGTGACCTAACAAGCTCTCTTCGGAATTCAATTTCGTTTTATGTGCATTCACTCCTGCTCGTCCAACTTGCAGAAGTGCTCTGGTCATATATTGGTAATGGCGTTGACTCCAGACAACAATTATCCTGTGCCTCCCTCTATATTTAACTTAGGTTGGCTCTGCAAGCTCCTGCTCTCGGCTCTGCTAGTCCTTGTTGTGCCTTCACCCCTCACTCGATTGTTTAGTCGCCCTCTGCTCATTCGTTTCAAGCTGCCTATCGCTCCACTACATGCTCATCTCCCTATGCTCACCCGCCTCATCTGCATTATTAGAATTCTATTGACACCATGCCTTGATGCCACCGAATGCATTGACGCAGAGGAGGGGGTAGAGGCTCACCCTCTCGCCCTCCAATTTCCTCCATGGCGGAGCACTCAGTGGGTTTTTATGTGGCCATGGAATCTCCTGAGGTCTATGACCCACATCTCCTCTCAACCCATTTCACATTTCTAATTCTGGAAGCTCAGCCAAGAAATTTTGGCCTAGGGTCTAGGAAAAGGATGCGTAAATCCACTCTCTCTCATTATTTCCCCCCATAGCCTAGAATAATGGTGGCTCTTCCCCTCAAATTCATGGGGGAAACTTCTAACAGCGAGGGCAGTAGTAGCTCAGCAGAAGGTGCCACGTATTCGGACAAGGTAGAAGACACAGGTGCTTGTTCCACCACCACGCCAGAGCTGGACCCTCAGCTCTCTAAGAAAGAGGATGAACCCTCTAACTATGGGTGCTACATAGTGGAAGAACCTCCTCGTCAGAAGCTTTAGGATGCAAAGGACCAGAACGTATAGCGCCATGGTTCCTCTTTCTCTAGTTTTTTCTAGTTTTACTATAGTTTCCATGTTCATTTTCATCCTGCAAAACAAAATTAGCTACTGTAATTTTCTGTTTAAGGTTGTTTTCCCCATTAGGGTCAGCTCTCTCTATGCTCTGTGGACTGCTTCATGGGATGGTTTCCCCCTAAGGAGCAGCCCCATTTTTATTTTTTTGAATTATCTCTTTCCCGCTGAGCTTGGCTAACTCAACAATCCCGATTTGGAAGCTGGACTGTACCTCTTTTTACTTTTTGTATTATATAATAGAATCTAGTCTTATGGGGAAAAAATAAATAAATTAATACTCACTATTAGGAAATAGATAACGCAATCCATGGACAATCAACAAGGGGCATGTTGGGTATTAAAAGTATGTCTAGTGTTGGGATTTAGAATGGATTTGGTAAAGGGAGAATGAATCTAGTTCATGGGAGGGTTTACTAATCATGGTAGACGTATAGTTAGTCCTAGAAACTATCAAACTTGGAATGAAGGAAATTTCATCAATAAGGCAAGTGACAATAGTTGCATTTATGGTTTTGCATGGGATTTCATCACATTGAGCGATGGATAGTGAGACAAGGCATAATAACAAAAATTGGATGTTTTTTAGAGGAATTTTAAGAAAAAAGGGATCCAAAATTGGATGTTTTTTTAGATAAATTGTAAGAACAAAGGGATCCATTTTGGAGGGATAGAATCCTTGGTTAGCCACATTTTCAATGTTAATGGAAAGCCTTACCTAATATTTTTCCTTCTTTCTAGAATTTCTCTATTTGTAGTGCCATGACCTCTCCCTCAGAAAAAATTTGTTAGCTAAGAGAGATCTACATTTTTAATTGGAATTGGAATGACAAAGATTGATAGGTTCTTAGGATTTCAAGGAGTGGTGACAAAATACTTTTTTTATGTGCTTGGTTCGGGGCTCAGCCACCCACATTTTAATCTCTTGTGTCTTTGTTTTTAGCATTGTAACTCTCTTTTTTTGGTTTGGATAGTAGTTGGTGTAGCTTTACTCTTTTATTCCTAGTGTTTGTCCTCTTGGGGGATTTCTCTCTCCTCTATGTTGGCTTTTCCTAGTGATATAGACCATGTATCAATTGTGACATTGTATAGTGCCATAGTCATTTGTTTTAGTGAATAGGGGATTCTCTCTTGGCTCAAGATATATCATTCTTCTAATCTTTCTCCTAGGGATAATCATTGGACTTGCATCCTTTAAGGTATTCTGTTAAGGATGGTCGTAGACTTGGTATAAGATAAGGATGAAAACTCCATGGAAATTTAGCAACATCCATTTTGTTAGTGTTGACAATAGTAAGGAGGCACTCAAGAGCTAGTGAATTCACTATATTCAACCTCATAGTGAGGTAATTTTCAAGGGTGGCTAACATTGAGCTTGGTTTCGATATCATCCTATTATCCTCCCCGAGTCCCCCAAAATTCCATGAGGGAGAGGAATTTTTCTTCGAAGGCGACATAGGAACATCAAATCCCCACCCCCTCTCATGCTCAAATGGTTCTTGGGGAGGGCACCTAAAAGCACTACAACACCAATCCTCCCCACATTTAAAGAGAAATTGAAGAAAATGAGGAGGAGATGAGGGTAAGGATAAGGTACATTTTTGGTGAACATGTGCACGTTGTTGGCTAGGTATCGAACACATCATACAGTAGAAGTGGACATACTTGATATCTGCAAGCCATGGATATTTATTGGAATATTAAAACAATAATGGGAAAAGTTTTAATATAGATCTCAAAGGAACAGCATGAGTGTTTGGTCAATTTACTGGGTAAATTAACACGAGCATTTAATTATCAATCCGAGTTTTTAGAACTTAGAAGCATCTCCAAAATATATGGATTTCAACCACGGTAAAGTTTAGAAGATGAATTATTGATGGTTAGGGAAATGCATATTACAAATATAAACTAACTTAATTAGTTTCTAAATTATAAACAAAAGATCAAGATACTTGAAATAATAATTGAAGAGGCTCTTTTCTAAGAGGTCCTGGTTTTCCTTCATCATTGATTTCATTCTATCATTAATGCTATTATGAAAACGGGAATTTAGGAAAAAGCAGGAAAATATAAATCTAATTTCGAAACAATAGATCAAGATACATGAAATAATAATTGAATAGGATCTTTTCTAAGAGGTTTTGGTTTTCATTCTATCATTAATGCTATTGTGAAAACAAGAATTCAGAAAATTAGGAAAAGTTGAATCTTAGTTTTGAACTTTTAATCATAGTTTTGAACTCTTAATCAGATAGAAGAAGTATTTAACTTAAATACCGATTTGTGTCTTCGTATGCAGGAAAGAAACAATATTAAGATCCATCAGCAATCAAGGCATGTAAATGCATGTAAAGATAAAAAAATCAAACATAAGAAACTAATTTAGAAATTGCAGCTACGAAATAAACTAAGTGTACTTAGCTTGGTGTGGGGGCCCTCCACCCTTGCCTCACACACTGAAGTTAAAATCAGCTACTTAAACTTATTCAATGCATAAGAAAATGATAAATTCTATCTTCAATTAACTTTAGAAAATAAGAATATAAAATTATCAAGTTTCTCCTCTTCTTCTACCTGTTCTATATTCCATTCTACTATTCCCACTTGAAGAAAGAGCACTCCTATTTATACATTAGTGCTTTGAAAACAAGATAAGAAACTCATAATTACAAATCCACTTTTCTCTCAACCAATATCCCTATAATTACAAGATATGATCCCTTCAAATCCTCACTCATCTCTCACAATTATTGGATAAGATATGTTATCCAAATCTCCATGATCTTCTCCTTGGAATCTTCCATGATCTTTTCCTTGAAATATCCATGATCTTCTCCTTGCATTCTCCATGATATTCTCCTTAGAATAATCTTGAACAATTATCCTTTGAATTATTGAAATGGTGGAGGAAATATATAAGAGGATTTTGAATAATTTTTCCAAATAATCCTGCACATTTACAAAGCTCATCCACATTTAATATATTAGTGAAATATGCCAATTTTCCAATAATTAATCATACATTTTCTAATAATATTAAAAATAAATAAATTGGAAAATAATGAGGTGAACCCATGGAGATGGTATGCTGAATGGTTAAATGAGGTGATGGAATGTGAGGAATGGCGAGGATAAACATGATGAAAATGTGACAATTACGAGACCCAGCATACCCCCAAACTGAACTTGTTGCATGTCCTCATGCAACCTTGCATGGATAAAAAAAATTTGGCTTTGTATGATTTTGGTTTCTAACGATGTATCATTCAAGGATGTAAAATACATGTATTGCAACTGATATTTTCTATGGTTGGTTCTTGTGTTAACAACCATGAATATAACAGATGTTGGTTCTTGTGTTAACAACAATTTTTTTTTTTTAATACATGTACTAAAAATGATAAGTCATATACTGGAAATGATAAGTCATTAATATGCACAAGAAAACCTTTTCTTATATTTGTGAATCATGTCAAAATATATATCAATGTATCAATTGCAACGAAGTGTAGTTTAGAAGAGTCATGTTGGTCGACAATATGTGAGATGATGAATGGAATGAAATGGTTATGAATATTCCCCACACACACCCCCGCCCCCCCCCAAAAACTGAAGATGTGTTATGTTTAAGAAAAGGTGAAAGATGATGTAATATGGTGAGGGAATTTTCCAAATTCATTTACTTTCAACATGTAAGAAAATTGTTTGATTAAAAATTATAAAATATCATACCTTCACTTACCCAAAATATTTGATGAATTATGAAAAATGTAGCTGTTGCCGCTTCTGGATCTAGAAAATGTCATGCTGATTTGCATGAGAGAATATGCCGTGCTGCTATATCAAGAAAATATCATGGTGTTGGATCATGTGAATATCATGCTGCTAGATGAAGTGAAGGAATCTAAGGTGTTGATTGGTTGTATGAATCTTAAGATAATGTCTGAAAGTGGAATTGTCATACTCTCATATGACTGAAGGAATGATGTTGCAACTGTTGATGGAGTCATGAAAAATGTATAGTCTTCACCTGCTTCAAAAATCTGATGCCACAATTCTAGTCATGTGAATGAATGTGTCAGTGTCGAGCATGAAAAGAAGTCATTGGATTATCGACCATTAATGGATGTCATTAACCAATGCGAGGCAAAATCACCATTGATGTCAATGAGTGCCAAGATACCCTAGTACATCTTGCGAAGTGTGAATAAGTGATATGATGTCGAGCCACTTGCAAGATCTAACAATCAAGGGACATTGATGTATTCCCATGACTGTCGGCGAGAGAACCTGTCATTAGGGCATACAAGCCTCAAGGTACTAATGATGACTCTAGTTTCTATCCTAAATAAGGTGCTGAAGTCGATGGGTCAAGACTTGTTGAAAGGTGGGCCTTAAGGAATCCCACATCAGTCAATGTGAGTTTGTACAAAATGATTGATAAGACTATAGATGAAAATGATTGCAGTAGAAACAGGTTTTAGGAAAATGATAGCAAGTCAATGGAGTTATAGAAAAATGAGATGTTTGGGATTTTATTGACAAGGAAAAATGAACTAAAAAACAAGAAGGAAATGATGTATGTTGTTCAGAAAAATAGGCATGTATGAAGTCATGAAGGATAAAGAAATGGAAGATGGGCTACAACATATGGATGATTAAGGCACTTGGAAGGAAAAATGTGAGTAAACATATCATGACGCAAAAGGTTTTTTGCGTAATGGTAAATGTCATGATATGCACAATGAAGTTTTAACACCTCCTTTCTTCAATGATGCATGTGATCTCTAGAGATCTCGTCTTCATGATCGTCTTCATACCTGCAAAAAAAAAATTGTCGCCTTTTTGTGCCATCTCTGTTGATGATTCCTGTATGAAGTGACTCGAAACAAATTAGCTCATTTTCAAGAATTTATGAAATGTCCATTTATTATTATTTTTCGAAGTTACACTAATCGTGGATGAAAAGGGCGTTGTATTGTAATGTTGAGGCTTTTTGCATAAGCTTCTCGTTGACCTACACAACACCAATCTCATTTCACTTGTTAGTATATGCATCCTAAATTTTTTCCCACAAATTCACTTTAAAATGAATGACAATTCTAAAAACCCAACATACTTTTATTCCCCCCAACAAATATTATTGCATGCCCTCATGCAATATAATCATTTGATTGTGTAATACTTTTTTCAATGTGTTTTTATTGTGTTTGCAAGAAGGTTGATTTTTTTTTTTTTTTTAAGAATCATTAAAAACATTTGAAAAGATATTTGTATCTGTTGGAGAAGAAGTAGTTGGTTTTATGAATTTGATATAAATGAATGTGGGCAAAAATTTGTTTTTTTTTCAAGTAAAAAAAAGACAATTTCTTTTGTTATGTTCATTTTTTTTTTTTTAACAACAAATTAAAAAAACAAAGTTTTTTTTAAATTTATTATTTAAGTCCATTTTTATATTTTTTAAAAATAACAAAATTAAAATGAAAATTTTAGTTTGTTATTTTTTTTAACAATGCAATGAAATTCTTATTTTTTAAACCATGAAAACCTTTTTATTATTTTTATGGTTATATATATATATATATAATGTAAAACTAAAATTTCAACTAAATTAACGTTGACCATGACATTCGAAACCAAGATTAACATATTACTGTCCAAGAGTTTGAACACATCGTTGAACGCATTTTTTTTTCTGTCCATGGGCGCAACTTCTGAATGCATCGAACTCTTTTGCTGTTTGTTTGGGCGATTGAAGACGATCATTGGACACTTGAGAGCTGCAGGAGGCAATTTTGCGGATTCTGGTGGCCACTTCTGTCATGGACGCCGGCTTTGACAGAACACTTTTTATTGACCCTGCTTGTTGTAATAATATTGAAGAGTCTCACAAATGTATAAAATGTGTGTTGTTTTCCATCTTGTCAGAATGTGTCCATTTGACTTGTCAATACTATTTGAGGAGCATACCTGAAGCTGTTTAAACTTGGTGATGTCTTTTCCTGTGTTGTGGAGGTCAGATATCTTATTCAAACACAAATCAGTCTGTGTGAAGAGGAACAGGGCCTGGCTGATGGAAATTTCTGATAATTTCGAACAAAACAGAGGAAGCAAAGTTCCTCAACTCAACACAAAGAAATGAGAAATTTGGACAAAGAGGATATGGAGAAAAGCTCTGTTTTCATTAACCATAAAAATGACAATAAAAATTACAAACTTCTTCAGAACTACAGTTCTGGAATAACTAAAAACTCCATACTCTGTTTTTACAAATTCTGTAAAAAAATAAAAAACAAACAGTTGTTGAAACACGTGTTTCAGCAACAGTCAGACAGTTGCTGAAACACGGACGCAGTTGCTGAAACAGCCTGTAGAATGCATGCTGCTCCCAAAACACAGCGACTCTGTTTTCTTGCTGTTTCTTCTGCTCTGTCTATTTCTCTGCCTTCAAACTCTCAAAACAAATTCTTCTATTTGTTCTAACCTTGAAATGAACTGCTGTTCATCATATTTATATGCAAAAACATATTTGACTTATAATATTAAAATAATGCAAATATCTTCTAATGCATATCTGCGTATTGAATGTACAGGAAGCGGTGATGCCCTTTTGGAACAAAACAAGTCGGCTGTAGCAGGAGCAATAACTCTGCAAATTTAATGCACAGTGGAGTGCAATAAATAAACCATGACTTTCAGGCATCCCCTTTGCTAAATATCTGCGGCAATCAGATTTTGTTTCCAGCTGTTTATGTTGCAGTTGGAATTAAATTCCAACACTCCCCCTTAATTTCAACTGCTGGGTTTTTCACCATACCCAGGCATTCTCTGAAATGATCAAAACTTTTCTTTGCCAATGGTTTTGTCAAGATGTCAGCCAGCTGATCCTCTGTTCTGCAGTGCTGCAAAACAATCTCACCATTGTTAACCAATTCACGTATGAAGTGAAATTTGGTGTCTATGTGCTTTGTCCTTTTATGAAAAACTGAGTTTTTAGACAATGCTATTGCCGAGCTATTGTCACAGTAAATGGTTGTGCCATTTTCTTGTTCATGACACAAATCTCTGAGAACTCTTCTTAGCCACACTGTTTGGCATGCTGCTGCTGTTGCTGCCACGTACTCTACCTCTGCTGTTGATAAAGCCACAATTGGTTGCTTCTTGGAAGCCCATGAGATGGCTCCCGATCCCATATGAAACACATATCCCGATGTGCTTTTCCTATTATCAACACTTCCAGCCCAATCACTGTCAGTGTAACCTGTCAACATGAAACTTTCAGAAGAGGAGTATAAAATACCAAACCCCTTCGTTCCATTCACATACCTTAGAATCCTCTTGGCTGCCTGCCAATGAGTCTCTTTCGGTCTTTCCATAAATCTGGAGATTAAACTCACTGCATGCATAATGTCCGGCCTAGTTGCAGTCAAGTACATGAGGCTGCCAACTATGCTCTTGTACAATTTTGGATCAAAATCCTTGCTGCTATCTTCTTTGGTCAATTTCAACCCCATTACAGTTGGAGTCACAGCTGCCTTACTGTTCTGCATGTTAAATCTCTTCAACACTGCTTCTACATATTTACCTTGGGAAATGAAAACACCATTTTCACTTTGATCTACTTCAATTCCAAGAAAATATCTTAAGAAGCCCAAGTCAGTCATTTCAAATTCACTTTTCATGACTGCTTTAAAATCAGCAATGAGAGAAGCATCATTGCCACTAAAGATTAAATCATCTACATATAAAACAACAATAAGAATCTTACCGTCATTCTCCTTTATGTAGAGTGTGGGTTCACCATCACACTTATCAAACCCATTCTCAATCAGATAAGCATCTATTCTGCTGTACCATGCTCTTGGAGCTTGCTTGAGCCCATAAAGAGCCTTCTTCAGTTTACAAACTTTATGCTCTTGGCCTTCAACTTCATAGCCTGGAGGTTGTTCAACATAAACCTCTTCTTTTAACACTCCATTCAGGAATGCAGATTTAACATCCATCTGATAAATCTTCCATTTGTGTTGTGCCGCAATAGACAACACTGTTCTAACTGTTTCCATCCTTGCTACTGGTGCAAAGGTTTCATCATAGTCTTTGCCTTGTTGCTGCTTGTAGCCTTTCACAACAAGTCTTGCTTTATGCCTGTCAATCTTGCCTTCAGCATTGCTTTTGGTCTTATAGACCCACTTAACTCCAATGACATCTTTGCCTTCAGGGAGGTCCACTAACTCCCATGTCTTACTCTTCTCAATTGCACCAATTTCTTCATTCATTGCTTCAATCCATTTATCTTCATTTACAGCATCTTCAAAATGAACTGGGTCATCAACATGACAATATAAAGCGAATAATGAATTCAGACTGGTATTATTACTTACCTCTCCTTGTTCTTAAATCTCATTCAGATTTCTGAATCTTGGTCTTCTTGGTGTGCTTGGAGTTCCATCTGAACTTGAGGGTATTTCTGATCCCTGTGGTGTGCTTGGAGAAGCACTTCCTTGATTTCTCAAGGCTGTTCGAATTCCAGCTTGTGGTGTGGTTTGTTGTACTTGCTGTGGTGGAGGAGGAGCCACCAAAGGAGGGTTATTTGCTGCTGTCCCTTCCTCTTCTTCTTCGTGAGACACAATTGTCTTCACATTCACTGTCTTCTCTAAGCTTCCATCCCAAGCTTCATCTTCAATGAACTGCACATCTCTGCTTACTATCAATTTCTTGGTCAATGGATTATAGAGTTTGTATGTTTTTGACTCATCACAATAGCCAATAAAGACACACTTCTCCCCCTTACTGTCAAGCTTCTTCCTTAGCTGATCCGGTACATGTGCATATGCTACACAGCCGAATACTCTCATGTGAGTGACAGTTTGCTTTTGACCACTCCATGCTTCTTTTGGTATTTTGTTCATGACAGCTTTAGTTGGGCATCTATTCAAGATGTAAACTGCGCAAGTGACAGCTTCTGCCCAATACTCATGCGGCAAGTGTTTTGCCTTCAACATACTCCTGACCATGTCCAGAATAGTCCTATTCTTTCTTTCTACAACACCGTTTTGCCGAGGTGTATACCTCATGGTGAACTGCTTTTGTATGCCATTCTCTTTGCAAAAACGCAGAAAGTCTTTGGAGATGTACTCTCCACCTTTATCTGTTCTGAGCACTTTGATGTAATTCCCACACTGCTTTTCAACAAGAGTTTTGAAGTGGCGGAATTTCTCAAACACTTCACTCTTTTGTTTGAGCACATACACCCATGTCTTTCTGGTGTAATCATCAATGAAAGTTAAAACATATTTATTTCCGGCAAATGATGGTATTTGCATCGGTCCACACACATCAGAGTGAAAAATTTCCAATGGTGCTTTTGCCCTTATACTCTTTCCTGCTGGAAAGCTTTCTTTGTGTTGCTTGCCCAAGATACAGCCTTCACAAAGGCTGTCTGGTTTCTCGATCAATGGCAATCCTTTTACCATTCCCTTTCTGTGCAATAGATTCAAGCCTCCGAAATTGAGATGTCCAAATCTCAAATGCCACAACCAATTCTCATCTTTCACTTGTTCTTGAAAGACTTCTTGTGTTACAGCTGCAATAGTTCTTCCTTCCTTCAAATCTGCCCTGAGTTTGAGAGGAAACATTCTATTGCTGGTCATCTGCACCTGTGCAATGATCTTCTTACTTGGAGGTATGTCTCTAATTGTACACATATCATCTTTGAAGAACACATTATAACCTTTGTCAATGAGTTGTCCAATGCTCAAAAGATTACATTTCAGACCAGGTACATAGTATACCTCTGGCACAATCATCTGTTCTCCATTTCTTGCTCGGATACTGACTCTGCCCTTACCCTTGACAGATATCTTGCTATCAGTTCCTGTTGTTACCTCAGATTTCACATTTTCATCCAGATTGGAAAACATTTCAATATTTCCAGTCATGTGATTACTACAACCTGAGTCTAAGAACCAAAAATCTTCTTGTTTGTCTTGTGCAATGTTACATGTTAACAGCACAATCTTTGGATTCTTATCTTCTTCATTTGCAAAATTAGCATTCTGCCTACTATTCATGTCATTTTTCTTTTTCCTACATTCATTGGCATAATGCCCATATTTCTTACAATAATGACATTGGACTTGGGATTTGTCATACCTTTGTCCATGAGCTTGCTGTTTGCCTGAACCTTCATCTTGGTTCTGATTGCAGCTCCTTCCACTTGTGCTTGTAGGATTATTTCTGCCTTTGTTTTGGCTTCTTCCACGACCTCTGTTATTTGCTCTGCCTCGACCTTTTCCTTGGCCAAAAGACATCTGAGTCTTGAATGCTTGCTCAAAAGAGGAATCTGTTCCTCTACTCAGTCTATGTTCATGAGACATAAGAGAAGCACTCAGTTCATCTACTGTGAACTGTGAGAGATCTTTTGTTTCTTCTATTGCTACCACAACAGATTCAAACCTCGAGGGTAAACTTCTCAAGATCTTCTCTACAATCCTTCTTTCTTCAAGGATTTCACCATGAGATCTAATCTGGGTTATCAACCCAATAACCTGAGTGAAGAAAGAATCTATTGTATCAGATTCCTTCATGCTGAGTGTTTCAAAGTCTCTCCTCAACATCTGCAACTTTGCAGTCTTCACCTTCTCCATGCCTTGATAAGCAGTTTTGAGAATATCCCATGCTTCCTTGGATTTTGTTGCTGCTGCAATCCGTGGGAAAATACTTTCATGCACTGATTGGAAGAGAAAAAAGAGAGCTTTGGCATCATTCTTCCTGTCATCCTTCAACTGGTCTCTTTGTGCTACTGTCAAAGCAGCCAATGCTGCTGCATCTGCAGGTTCAGCATAACCAGTGTCAACTAGCTCCCATATTCCCTGAGAAGCAAACAATGCTTTCATTGTTATGGACCAATAACTGTGATTTTTCCCATTAAACTGTGGCAGTTGGGAATTTTTCAAACCAGTTCCAGCATCTGCCATCTTGACTGTAAAAATCAAGAAAAGATACTGACTGTATAATTAAAAACAAGCAAAAAACTTTCTCTGCTGGAGAAATATGCTCAGTAAACTTCTTACAGCTCCTGCAGTGAAAAAACAAACTCTGTTTTTAACTCACTGAGTGCCTAGACCAGCTCCGATACCATGATGGAAATTTCTGATAATTTCGAACAAAACAGAGGAAGCAAAGTTCCTCAACTCAACACAAAGAAATGAGAAATTTGGACAAAGAGGATATGGAGAAAAGCTCTGTTTTTATTAACCATAAAAATGACAATAAAAATTACAAACTTCTTCAGAACTACAGTTCTGGAATAACTAAAAACTCCATACTCTGTTTTTACAAATTCTGTAAAAAAATAAAAAACAGACAGTTGCTGAAACACGTGTTTCAGCAACAGTCAGACAGTTGCTGAAACACGGACGCAGTTGCTGAAACAGCCTGTAGAATGCATGCTGCTCCCAAAACACGACTCTGTTTTCTTGCTGTTTCTTCTGCTCTGTCTATTTCTCTGCCTTCTGCAATTTCTCAAAATGTTTTCTAACATTCTTCTAACCTTGAAATGAACTGTTGTTCATCATATTTATATGCAAAAACATATTTGACTTATAATATTAAAATAATGCAAATATCTTCTAATGCATATCTGCGTATTGAATGTACAGGAAGCGGTGATGCCCTTTTGGAACAAAACAAGTCGGCTGTAGCAGGAGCAATAACTCTGCAAATTTAATGCACAGTGGAGTGCAATAAATAAACCATGACTTTCAGGCATCCCCTTTGCTAAATATCTGCGGCAATTAGATTTTGTTTCCAGCTGTTTATGTTGCAGTTGGAATTAAATTCCAACACTGGCGGCCCTGAAGAACTGCAGTAATGGCGGTCATCACAACTTAAAATGTGTAGCACCCGGACTCTGTTGAGGAAACAAATCCTATTATGCTTGAGATGACAGTGAGCATGTCCATTGTCAGCGACATCTATCCCCACTGGGTGGGAGACAATTTGAAGGAAAGCAATGTGATTATGGAAGATGTTGTCGTGGCTAACACAGTGTATTTCGTGCCCCTGAAGAGTTTTCGAGTATACAGAGCTGCGTTTTCCCTTGCAGAGATCTTTGACATCTTCTCGTCCAGCGCGCTAATGCATCCAACTCCCATTGAATCCTTCGTTTGATCTGCTTAGATTCCCACAGTTGAAGTGCAGAACGATGAGCATGAATCAAGGGAATTAATGAGGAGCAGACAGCGAGAGAAGTCCTTCTCTGTCTCAAGTTTGCTTTCTTGTCTCTTTTTCAAGAGAAAGGTCTGCTTTCTTGTCAATTGCTTGTATGAATCAAATTGTTCATTTCCAATGAATTTTGACCATAAGGAAGCACATACTATGGTACCAACAGCCATAACCCACAAGAAAATTTCTGAAATATTCATGAAATTCCGGATTTCAAAGAGAAGATCTCGTCATTAGTTTTGCTAACAAGGAGACGGCCCCAGAGCTGGGCGATTGTATCAGTGGTTTGTTGGACAAGTTGCAGGCTTCCTGTGGAGCGCAGTTGCAGCAACGATATCCTCCAAAGTGTTGGAAATTAATTCCAACTGCCCACATAGCTCAGCAGACGGCAGAATTAATTGAGATGGGAATGAAGAGACAGCAGAACGACGGAGTTAAGTTTGATGGCAAGTTGAACAGCTGTGAATTGAATGTAGAAGCGGTGGAAGATAAATTCTTATCAGCAGCAGCAACCACATTAAAAATCCACCAAACGAATTTATTGTTGAGGCGGCAACTTTCAGCGGGGGTTAGAAAAGCCAAGCAGTTGGAGGAGTGGAGAACCCCGAAGCAGCTGACGTCATACTCAGCTGGGCCCACACTATGCACTCACAAAGCCATTCCGCAGGGGTCAGCTGGGTCCACACTATGCACTCACAAAGCCATTCCGCGGGGGTATGAGAGCTGGGGAGGATGAACTCCACCAGGCCCCCCGAATATATAAATGAAAAGAAACAAAAGGGAAAACTTTGGTTAAATATATATTATAAATATATGATATTTATAATATATATATTATGTAATGTTTCATATAAAAGTAGGAAGCCCGTGACGCAAGATGTATTGTTTTTATTACACAGAACAGAATTGTATGCACCGCAGTGCGGAGAGAAAAAAAAACAGTGAGTTGTTTTTGTATTTGTTTTGTTATTACACAGAACAACGAATGAAAAAAACAAAGCAGAGTGTTTTAGGAAAAACAGAGTATACACAGCAGTGAATATTTTTAGAGAGACAGAGTGTGTTATTTTGGCACTGTGCTTAGAAGCAGTCCAACAGTTGTAATCCCTCTGTGTTGAGGAAGAATTTATATCAGTTTTTTTTGGAATAAAAGTTTTTTTTATGTGGAAACTCTGTCACTGTGAATGCAATTTTTAATATTTTCTCTATGTTAAAGAGGGGAGTTTTATTCTCCATCTATTGTTCTGAAATTTTCAAAAATTCCAACATGGTATCAGAGCTAGTCCAGTCTCTTTGAAGGTCAAAGAAGCTGAAGGAAGGAGTTCTTTGTTGCAGCGGCTTCTTGAGCAGTGTGAAGACTCAACCAAAAAGAATCCAAAGGTATTTCTCTATACAGTTTTTGTGTTAGTGTTGCAGAACAATTAAGTTATTTTAAATACACAGTCAAGTGTTTTTGAATCATAGTTAAGAGTGCAGAATGGCTGGAGTCAGCACTAGTATGGGTATGAGAAATATCCATCTCCCACAATTTAATGGAAAAAATTATGACTACTGGTCAATAACTATGAGAGCCTTATTTGTCTACCAAGACTTATGGGAATTTGTTGAGGGTGGCTTTGAAGAGCCAGCAAATGAAGAAGAGTTTTATGTCTTAACTCAGGAAGAAAGGGAGTCACTGAAGAACAATAAGAAGAAAGACTCCAAAGCTCTCCTAATTGTATCAAACAGTGCATGAGAGTGTGTTTCCGAGGATAGTAGCAGCTAAGAAATCCAAAGAAGCATGGGAAACTCTCAAGACAGCCTATCAAGGCATGGAAAAAGTGAAGACAACAAAACTTCAGTTGCTGAGGAGAGACTTTGAGACTCTCTGTATAAAAGAGTCAGATACTATTGACTCATTCTTCACTCATGTGATTGGAATGGTCACACAAATAAGGTCACATGGAGAAACTCTTGAAGACAAGAGGATTGTGTAAAAACTCTTTAGAAGTTTACCCTCAAGATTTGATGTGATTGTCACCACCATAGAAAAGACTAAGGATCTCACAAAGTTTTCAGTGGATGAACTACATGCATCACTGATGACCCATGAACAGAGATTGGGTAGAAGTGAAAACTCATCTCTAGAACATGCCTTTAAGTCCCAGATGTCTTTCGGAAGAGGAAGAGGGAAAGGCAGAGGAAACAAAAGAGGAAGAGGCAGAAGCCAAAATAGAGGTGGAAGGAACAGCCCTTCACATTCACATGGAAGGTGCAACAGTCAAAATCACAGCCACGGCCAAGGCAGTAGCCAGCAAAGTGGTCAGCAGAATGCTCAAGGACAGAGGTATGACAAATCTAATGTCCAATGTTACCATTGTAAAAAATATGGTCATTATGCTAATGAATGTAGAAAGAAGTAGCAAGATATGGCAAGTAGAACTAGTGCAAATTTCACTAGAGAAAATATCAACCAAAATAATTTGTTTTTAGCTTGTAATATGGCTGAAGAAAAGAATGAAGATTTATGGTTTCTAGACTCCGGTTGTAGTAACCATATGACAGGAAACTTAACAATGTTTTCTATGCTAGATGAGAGTGTGAAGTCACAAGTCACACTAGGAACTGATAGCAAAGTTTCTGTTATGGGAAAAGGAGTTGTAAATGTTTTAACAAGGAAAGGAGCAAAGAAAACCATAACAGATGTGTATTATGTTCCACGAATTAAGTGTAACCTCTTAAGTGTTGGACAGCTTGTCCACAAGGGGTATAATGTTTTCTTTGAGGATGATGTTTGTACCATTATGGCCAAACCACCCAACAAACAATGTATTGCTGAAGTGAAGATGACAAGGAACAGGATGTTCCCTCTTAGAATGAGAGCAGATTTGAAAAATGAAGAAAAGAAGGCAGCAGTGGTACAAGAGGCTATCCAAAGCGAACCAAAAGATGAAAATTGGTTGTGGCACTTGAGATTTGGACATCTCAACTTTGGAGGTCTTAATCTGTTGAACAGAAAAGGAATGGTAAGAGGTTTACCATTGATAGAGAAACCGGACAACCTTTGTGAAGGTTGTATCTTGGGGAAACAACATAGAGAAAGTTTTCCTTCCGGGAAAAGCATAAGGGAAAAATCACCCTTAGATATTGTCCACTCAGATTTGTGTGGACCGATGCAAACTCCATCACTTGCAAGCATCCAGTACATCTTAACATTTATAGATGATTTTACAAGAAAAACTTGGGTTTACTTTTTGAAAAATAAAAGTGAAGTGTTTGAAAAATTTCTCTATTTCAAAGCACTTGTGGAAAACCAAAGTGTGCTGCACATCAAAGTTCTAAGGACTGATAGAGGAGGTGAGTATATATCTAAATATTTTCTACGTTTTTGTAGAGAAAATGGAATCCATAAGAAGTTTACAACTAGATATACTCCGCAGCAAAATGGAGTAGCCGAAAGGAAGAATAGAACCATAATGGACATGGCAAGGAGTATGTTAAAGGAAAAACATTTGCCTAATGATTATTGGGCTGAAGTTGTACATTGTGCAACATACATTCTAAATAGATGCCCTACAAAAGCAGTTATGAACAAAGTGCCGGAAGAGGCATGGAGTGGCACAAAGCAAGGTGTCACACACATGAAGGCCGGTTTTTGGATGTGTGGCTTATGCACACATTCCGGATCAGCTAAGGAAGAAGTTGGACAGCAAGGGGGAGAAATGTATTTTCATTGAATACAGTGAGGAATCCAAAGCTTATAGGTTATACAACCCATCTACCAAGAAGTTTATTGTGAGCAGAGATGTTTAGTTCATTGAAGAGGAAGCTTGGGATGGAAGCATAGAGAAAACAGTGAATGTTAAACACTGTTTATCTCATGATGAAAATGATGATGAATTGGCTGAAATACATCCCCAAACAGCAACACCAACACAAGAGCAGCAATGCACACCCTTGAGGAGAAATGAAAGTGCTTCTCCAAACACACCACAAGGAGGAAATTCAAGTGCTTCTTCAAGCATTTGTACACCTAATGAAAGAGGTAAGAAGTTCAAAAATTTGAAAGACATTTATGAACAAGAGGCAGCAAATGAAGGTATCAATTCTTTGTTTGCTTTATATTTTCATGTTGATGACCCTATTCATTTTGAGGATGATATTAAAGATAGGAAATGGATAGAAGCTATGGATGAGGAAATTAATGCCATAGAAAAAAACAAGACTTGGATTTGGTTGAAATCCCAAAAGGTAAAGATGTCGTTGGAGTAAAATGGGTCTATAAGACCAAGAGTAACGCTGAAGGCAAAATAGAGAGACACAAGGTCAGACTTGTTGTCAAGGGATATAAGCAGAAGCATGGGATAGATTATGAGGAAACTTTCGCACCGGTTGCAAGAATGGAAACCGTGAGAGCAGTGTTGTCCATAGCAACAAGAAACAAGTGGAAATTTTACCAAATGGACGGGAAGTCAGCATTCCTAAATGGAGTGTTAATGGAAGAGGTTTACATTGAAAAACCTCTCGGCTATGAAAATAAAATCCAAGAGAACAAAGTGTGCAAGTTGAAGAAAGCTCTTTATGGGCTAAAGCAAGCACCAAGAGCATGGTACAGTAGGATAGATTCCTATCTACTAGAAAATGGATTTGAAATGTGTGAGGGAGAACCCACCCTCTACATCAAATAAAAGGATGGTAAAATGTTGATTGTGGTTTTATATGTTGATGATGTTATTTTCACAGGTAATGATAATTACCTTATTGAAAATTTAAAAACAGTCATGAAAGAAGAATTTGAAATGACTGACATGGGTTTGTTGAGATACTTCTATAGACAGAAGAACAAGATGAAAATGGAATTTTATCTCACAGGTAAAGTATGTGAATAACTATGAGTAAAGCCAAAAGATTGAAACATGCAAGAAACAAACCAGCACCATCGACATAATGATGATTAAAACTCAGAGAGACAACAACAAGGATTTTGATTCTGTCAGGCTAAGAGCATAGTTACAAACATGTATTTGACCGTAAATTAGTTTGGACATAATGTATGTCATATTTGATTTTATCTATGAAAATAAGGCACATTAAAGCAGAAAGAATTTTGAGGTATAAACAAAGGCAAGGTGCTACCTGGTATTTTATATACTGCTTCAGAATGTTCAGATTTAGTTGGATACACTGACAGTGATTGCGCTGGAAGTGTAGATGATCGGAAGAGCACTTCCGGTTATGTTTTTCATATGGGTTCAGGAGCCATTTCATGGGCTTCTAAGAAACAACCCATTGTAGTATTATCTACAGCAGAGGCAGAATATGTGGCAGCTACAACAGCAGCATGTCAAGCAGTTTGGATGAGAAAAATGTTGAAAATTTAATGCCAAGAACAGATAAAAGGGACTGTGATTTATTGTGATAATAGCTCAGCAATAACTTTATCTAAAAATTCTGTTTTTCATAAAAGGACAAAGCACATTGACACCAAGTTTCACTTCATACGTGAATTGGTTAGCAATGGTGAGATTGTTTTGTAGCATTGCAGAACAGAGGATCAATTTGTTGATATCCTCACAAAACCATTAGCTCAGAACAGTTTTAATTATTTCAGGAAATGCCTAGGTATGCAGAAAAACCTAGCAGTTGAAATTAAGGGGGAGTGTTGGAAATTAATTCCAACTGCCCACATAGCTCAGCAGACGGAAAAATTAATTGAGATGGGAATGAAGAGACAGTTGAACGGCGGAGTTAAGTTTGATGGCAAGTTGAACAGCTGTGAATTGAATGCAGAAGCGGTGGAAGATAAATTCTTATCAGCAGCAGCAACCACATTAAAAACCCACCAAACAAATTTATTGTTGAGGCGGCAACTTTCCGCGGGGGTTAGAAAATCCAAGCAGCTGGAGGAGTGGAGAACCCTGAAGCAGCTGACGTCATACTTAGCTGGGCCCACACTATGCACTCACAAAGCCATTCCGCGGGGGTATGAGAGCTGGGGAGGATGAACTCCACGAGGCCCCCGGAATATATAAATGAAAAGAAACAAAAGGGAAATAATGTTTTTAAACATTATGTTATCGTTTTGATTTAATTGTTTTATATTCACGGCAATGAGTTTTAAATATTTTTATATTCGGTAAATATGTTTTTACCGCAGTATATTTTAAGTTTTAACTTTGGTTAAATATATATTATAAATATATGATATTTATAATATATATATTATGTAATGTTTCATATAAAAGGTAGGAAGCCCGTGAGGCAAGATGTATTGTTTTTATTACACATAACAGAATTGTATGCACAGCAGTGCGGAGAGAAAAGAAAACAGTGAGTTGTTTTTGTATTTGTTTTTTTATTACACAGAATAGCGAATGAAAAAAACAGAGTAGAGTGTTTTAGGAAAAACAGAGTATACACAGCAGTGAATGTTTTTAGAGAGACAGATTATGTTTTGTAAATGACAGAGTGTGTTATTTTGGCACTATGCTTAGAAGCAGTCCATCAGTTGTAATCCCTCTGTGTTGAGGAAGAATTTGTATCAGTTTTTTTTGGAATAGAAGTTTTTTTTATGTGGAAACTCTGTCACTGTGAATGCAATTTTAAATATTTTCTCTGTGTTAAAGAGGGGAGTTTTATTCTCCATCTATTGTTCTGGAATTTTCAAAAGTTCCAACACAAAGGGCTTGGTTATGCCTCCTCCATTCTTGGATCGCACAACTGCAAAATCAAATTTTGTGATATCTTCTCTCATTTGGTGGACAAAAAGCCCGTATTTTCGATGATTTTGGAGGATTTAGTTTTATCTCAAAGCGCAAGCTCTATTTTTCTCCACCACACGTTGGCCACTCTTGAATGTTTTTGTCATATGTTCCATCATCATGCCATCCCAATCGAATTAGAAGTGGGTTACAGCGAGTGGTTTTAATGAGGTCGTGCAAGTCCTGTATGACCTATTTGAGTTGTTGAGGATGCAAAGCAAATGACTGTAAACACATAACGTACTCAGCATCTTCACCTGCTTCTTCTGCTAGTTGATATCTTCTGAAATTGTGTGAAGTTGTGTTGGAGGGTCAGAGAAGAACCTACTGCAAACCTGTAAGCCATAGCCATTGATTTCCCTCAAAAGGGTTAGCAGCTTGTTGATAAGCTGGCGCCAAAATTTATTGTTTTGTTTTATTTGTTTCAAAAATTTGTTGATGGCGTGTGTTCTTATTTATTTATTTATTATTATTGCTATTATTATTATTTTTTAATGTTTTGTTTTTATTTTTATTTCTTATGGTTTTGTTTGTTGTTGATTGTTTTATTGTTATGTTTTGTGTTTTTTTTTTAATTTGTATAATGTTTTGTTTTGTTATATGTTTTTTATTAATTGTTTTGTTTTATTTTAAATTTATTTATTTTTAATTAAATTGAATCATGTCCTAAGAAAAATTGTTAGTTTTCAAAAATAAAATAAAATAATATATATGATATATATATTATTATTATGTGAGAATTTTTATTTTATTTTTTAAACTAAAATTTAAAAAGAAATTAAATTTTATTAAATTCTTAAATTCAGAAAATTTTATTAAAAAAATGGACACAGTGATTTGTAGGTTTAAAGATATCTTTAATTAAGGATATTGCAAATCTCAATTATTCATTATCGACAACCTACTTTCTGATCCTCGAGATCATGTGAAAACGCAGGAGGAGAGCATACTTATTCAAAACTGAAGAAAATAATATTTTACCTACTCTATTGCAGAAAAATACATTTTTTTCAAGTATAGGAAAATTTCCAATGCATCCATTTGGGTAACAATATGAGAATTAAACTCACATCCAAGTTTGAACAATGTACTTTAATAAATTCTTGGACATGAAAATTTATCTGCTCATAAGGATTTGATGAGAAAGAACATTGAAAAATGGAGTGGTATTCTGACTCAATGGCTAATTGAAACCAAGCTTTAACATGATTTTTGTTTGCTTGGCGTTCGTTGGTTATCATGTCACAAAATTCTTCAAGTGTCACTTTTTCAAACTTTGAAATACTCGGGGGATCTTGTGATGCTAGAAGCTCTTCAATTTCAGGTTTTAGTGTTTGATCATCATCGCATGTGATCCATGACTCATTCATCTCCTTACTAGAAGAAGATTGAACTAAGTCTTCCTCTTGTGGATCCTCTTCATCGACGCTTTGTTTCTCTTCCAACTTCTGAATTGAAGATTCATCCCTAGTGATCACTATAGATTGTGGACAAGGATTTAAGAAGATCCTTGTCATGACATACCCTCTAAATGGTTCTTTAACATCATGTCCTTTTTAGATCTTGTTGGGCAAATGAATTATTTATTTATTTATTTATGGGGTTTTTGTTTAATGACTCTACTCTTCTAATTTCTATCCTAGGCATAAGAAAACTTAACTAAAATAAATACTAGGTTTTTGTCATTTTTTATGTGTTTACTAAACAATCTTCCTAATTGACTATGTTGAAGTATGCATCCCCAGTAACGACGCCAAAATGTTGGGTCAATTTACTAGGTAAATTAACACAAGCATTTAATTATCAATCCAAGTTTGTAGAAATTAGAAGCATCTCCAAAATATATGGATTTCAACCACAGTCATTGTAGTATAGTGGTAAGTATTCTCGCCTGTCACGCAGGTGACCCGGGTTCGATCGCCGGCAATCTCGCCAAAAATTTGGGTCAATTTATTTGGTAAATTAACACGAGCATTTAATTATCAATCCAGGTTTGTATAACTTAGAAGCATCTCCAAAATATATGGATTTCAACCACAGTCATTGTAGTATAGTGGTAAGTATTCTCGCCTGTCACGCGGGTGACCCAGGTTCGATCCTCAGCAACGACGACAAAATGTTGGGTCAATTTAATGGGTAAATTAACACGAGCATTTAATTATCAATCCGGGTTTATAGAACTTAGAAACATCTCCAAAATATATGGATTTTAACCATAGTCAAGTTTAAAAGATGAATTATTGATGGTTAGGAAAATGCATATTACAAATATAAATCTAACTTAATTAGTTTCTAAATTCTAAACAATAGATCAAGATTCATGAAATAATAATTAAAGAGTCTCTTTTCTAAGAGGTCCTGGTTGTCCTTCATCATTGATTTCATTCTATTATTAATGTTATTGTGAAAACAGGAATTCAGAAAAGCAAGAAAAAATGAATATTAGTTTTTAACTCTTAATCAGAGTTTTGAACTCTTGATCAAATAGAAGAAGTATTTAACTTAAATACTAGTTTGTCTCTTCGTATGCAGGAAATAAACAAGATTAAGTTCCATTAGCAATCAAAGCATGTAAAGGCATGTAAAGATAAACAAATCAAACATAAGCAACTAATTTAGAAATTGAAGCTACGAAATAGACTAAGAAGTGTACTTAGCTCAGCATGGGGGCCCTCCACCCTTGCCTCGTGTTACACTGAAATTTGTCACCATGATATTTAGCTATCTATATGGGTTCATCAATACCTATTTATTGCTCCCTTAGAGGTACAAAATCATAAATTTCCTAAACCAAGTCTTGGAATTGGAGAAAAGCTCATTAAAACCCTAAAAAGCCTAACTCCGCACTTTTCTTAGTCATTGCTTGCGGTACCGCAATTTATTGCTCTAAAATATGCGGCACACCCCATATGTTCTGCTCATTAAAACTGCGGACCCCCGTAAAAGGTAAAATAAAAGAAAAAGTAAGTTCTAGAAGCCCAGCTAGTCGAATATTCTCCCAGCTGGAGGCTGCTAGAAGCATTATCTGGTCGAGCTTCGCCTCTTCCATTCATGAACCTCTATCCCTTCATTAATGGAGCTATTCCTTGGTTTTTGGAGCTAAAATCCCTTTATGAGAGGACTTTATCCCTTCCTTATTGGAACTGAAACTACCTCCCTTCTGCTATAAATTGAGATCATGTTTCAGTCTCAAGGGTACTTAGTAGAGTTCAGAAAGTACTTGCTTCTTGCTTTGGAGAAAGTACTTAGAACTTGGTTGTTTTGAGGTGAATTGCTGAAGAAATTATACTCTCCACATTTGGCATCATTTGCATGATGCCAAATGATGCCAAATGATGCTTTTGATTTACATTGGTGTATATTATTTAATATTGAAATTTTCATTATTCTTACCAATGTATATACACTCATTACACTTTAGTTTGATGTTTTTAGATGGAACTTGAAGAAGAAGAAAACAATCAACACAATGAAAAAAACATTCATCCAAATAACCCAAGTCATGGAAGTAGCTCGAGTAGTGACAACCGTTCCAACGAAGAATGATGATCAATATGTTTGGATATCAAAGCAAGGCATTGTATTTTTTGAAATATTTGTGTGTGAAATCAAACATTTTGTTTAATGTAATGGATATAGTGTCCCAATTGAAAGAAAAAGGGATATCAATATCAACACATTCAAAGATGCTGTGAAGAGTGTTCATGGTATAGTATATATGTATATATATATATATATATATATATATATATATATATATATACTTTTTACTTATTATATTGTATTTCCATCATTGATAAAGAGAAATGCTAATAACGATTTTCAAATATATGGATGATTAAATATTATAATGAAGAGATGCGAAAACTGATGATATGATATAACAAATTAATCCAAACATCACATTAAAATGAACTAATAAAAAATTAATTGATATGAATACTGTTATAAGATATGTGTCAAATTTTGATGAATAATGAATTTTAAAAAATCAAAATAATTGCACTTTCACAGGTCGATGTTTCTAAAAAATAGAAAATGAACATCGATGTGTGTTAGTTACTGTGTACTGGTGCGTTTGTATGATACTGTGCACCAATGCATTTCTACGACATATGGGCATCGCATAAATACTAATACCAATTAGAATGTCCGATGCGCTTTATCGACGACTACCACCCGGGTGGTCGGATAGGCGTTTCATGCACCAGTTCAGTTTTTCTTTAACGCGTTGGTGCGTTTTTATAACTTAACGACCTGGCACGTTTTAACATCTTAATGGCCCAGTGCGTTTTTATACTTTAACGATGTCGATACATGCACCTTCCATTGGTCGGTGAGTCTTTGTGGGTGACACGCACCAGGACGTTGCTAAACACCCTGGGGCGTCCGAATTTTTTTTCCATCTCGGTGCTTGGTATGTTTACAGTATCGATGCGTACATGGTAAAACGCACCAGTGTGTTCACACATGATGCATGCTCTAATGAGAAAAACATACATAAAAACCCCCAGTCGCCTAGTTTTTTTAGGTGTTTTGAAGTTCCGTTAGAAGCTCCGCCAAAAACTCCGTTACCAAAAATGGATGTCGTAGGAAATGTCTTTTTGACAATTTTGGCCAATTTTATAACACTAAAAACCTCCTTTATAACCTCCACTAGAGGGTATTTTCCTTGTAGCGGCCATCCAAGCGAGCCGTTGCATATGTTAATTGTTTTGGTCATGTCGAAATTTCATAGGCCAATATTATTCGGCCATAACAACGATTTATATGTTAATGTATTTAGCCTGTGGCCTAAGCCTTGGCACAGTAATGGTCCTGTGACATTATTATTGAACTGAGACCCAAATTGGGAGATTTTGTCTCTTATAACAATATTTATATGAAGCTATATTTCTTTTCTTATTGAAATAGACAAATTACTTGCCATAATTGTTAATTAGCCAAAATAATTTATATTCCCCTTTTCCCGGGGTTTTCATATGCTTATCAGTTTTGGGTTTTCTCTTTACTGATTCCACTATAACATGAATTTTATAATTCTTACTAGTTCCAACTGTAATATGCATTTAAAGGTTCTTCATGTATTTTCTCTTATCTCTTTATGGTTATTCATGGGTCTTTCACATACTTTTCAATTGTGATTGTTCATGCACCAGGGTGCGAGGGTTTGGTTCTTATGTTTAATTATTATGAAAACCTGGTAACCATTCTCATACGTTCGGTTATCAACCATGGTTGTTTTAATCTACTACTTAAAATTTAGTGCACTGAATAGTTGTTGATGTTCCACTAATCTTGGTTTCCTCTGTGCCTGCATGGAATTTTTATTTTCTTGGTTACAAACTACTTATATCTAGTTCTTGGGAAAGTTTCTTTTATTTAACCATTGTGTTAGGATCCTATGTTCCATAGTAATAAACAGTTGTTAATATTCCTAGTTAGTAAAAGTTAAAAGTAAAAGTTTGGTCTATACTAGCAAAATTTTCCAAGTCACATGGAAAAAGTTCTTGAGTTAGTGTCTAGATGTCATTTCTACTCCCTCCATTTGTTCAAGGTCACAAATCATCCATCATGGTCACTGTCATCATTTCCTGTCACGAGTTATTAAATGAGCTATTAGGTCATCATTTAAGTCATAGAGTCATAAAAAGGCATACTTTGGGAACTAAAATTCAAAATCATGGTAAAAAATATGCACATGATGGTCATCATTATCTTAGTCATCACCATATTTTATGAGTCTTTTGGGGTCATGCTAGTCCTATTAGTTATCATGGTCATCGTTCACATAGTCCTATCATTTACCCTTCACAAATCCTTTCCCGTGAGTAGCACTTACTCATACCTTTCTTTTCATTCCATGTAAATTCAAAGGGTAAGTCTACATCACCTGCACCATGGAAACATCAGAGACCAAAAAGAAGTAAGAAGGAGGAGATTGGCATGATTTTTATGGTTTTGAGGTCATTTGTTGCACACAGGGACATTTTTACTTCAAAATCAGTTTATGAAGTAATGGAGGTGAATTTTAAAAAAGTGAAAGATTTTTTTGTCAATCACAGAACAAAAAAAAAAAACTCCTTTAGTTTATGCACATGCATTATTATTTGGGATACATGTAGTGATATTTGAGGCCTATTTTTCAAAAATATTTAATTTCTTGTTTTAGACATTTTTTTGTGGCACAAATTCCGAGAAGCTGGGAACGAATTTCAAAACACCGAGAGATTTTTCTCCCCAAACAACTTATATACAAAAATATCTCCCAGTTTTGTAACAGGTATCATGGTTAAAGAGATATCAGTTCATATTTTACCCCTATTTTAAAAAAAATGCAGAAATTTGAATGTACGGGAACAAAATAAAAGTTTGTTGCAATTTTGCTCCATAGCTTAAAAATAATACTTCAAGACATGTTTTGATTGCTTATGGTATAAGGTGATCATAAAAACACTTAATAAGACCAGAATATTATTGAAATATTAGAAGAGGACCAAACAATGTGTTTTTGAGAGCTCACTTCCCTATTGATGCACCTCCTGCTGCGCTTCTAGGTACTCATCGCCAAAATAAGTTTTGTGAATAAAATTTACTGGTAGTGCTAGGTATTAAGGTATAGGGGTATCCTATATGGCTCAAATATATCATTTATATCATCATGATTATTAAATGCTTGATCAAAATCAATCAAAATCTCAACCTTTCCATTCACTGCGCTTCTGGAGGACTTGTTGCGCTTTTGGCAAAGTTGCTGCGCTTCTGTGGATGAAATGCTTTTACCCCATGTAAATATTCCAATGGTAATTTTGGTGAATTTAAATTGTAAAACTATTCATGGTAAATGTAATTTTAGTCTGATAAATTCAAATATCTTGTATTCAATGCTTTGAAAGATAAGCTCAAGTAGTTTAGAAAAAAGGGGAAAGTTGTTCTAACTCCCCTAAGATTTGGAAAAGATAGGATAGATGCATGTATTTGACTATTTAGAGTGGAATTAGACCTCCTTAGGAGGAATTCGACCTCATCTCCTATATTAGGCTGAAATGTAATGTAATAATGGATTGGATGTTTTGAAGTTAATACAATTTGGAACTAGTGAACTCCATTTTTTGCAGAGAAATAATATACAATTGCAGCTATTTTTATGGGATTCATGTGTTGTGGTCAGTGGCACTGTTTCTCTCATGTTTTATTATGTAATTTATTTTTAGATGTTTCTAGTAGCCATCTATACTTCTTCTTATGCTAATATTTTAAGTTTTAAATAGAAATCATTGTCTAAATGCTCTGTTTTGTTTTAGATTAGCATTTAAGTGTTTTCCTTCTAGATAATTGAATTCATGCATCTATGGTCACTTACTCTCTTTCATCTGATTTCCTGATTACCACACTAGAAAATTTGACGCAATTTCCGAAGGCCAAATCGTCGCTATTCCGACACATAGTCGTCGCAAGAGCGACAGTTCGAGGACGAGAAAAACATGGTTTGTCATGTAGTCGCAATTTGTTGTAAGTGTCGACTTTATTGATGGAGTGTCCGCGTCAAACACGTTGGTTATCGTTACGTTTCCCAACCGACACAGGGAAGTGTCGCCATTCCGGACGGTAATTTGGTTCAATATTTTTAACGCCGCCGACGCTTTTCATATGTCTTTTCCGCCATTCCACTTGCAAGGTCATCCGGACGCTTTGAACGCCACCCGACTTGTTCAAATTATCGTAATTTTCGACGCTATACAAAGTTCGGAAGACCGACGATTTCAAAGTAGACAAGACCACTAAACTTTCTAAGCCGCCGTAATATCGGTTGCCAAACAACTGTCGCAATTCGGCGAAAATGTGGTCAAATTTTGAACGCCTTCCAACGCCTTTGTGTTGTCGCTCCGGATGCTTCTATATTTTTTCGTGAATATCGGTTGTGCACGCTACAAGACCCATTTAAAATGGAAATCGCTCAAAACGCCAGAGCGATACATAATAAGCGCTGAGACATCACGCGGTTTCAATTTTAAAAAAAAAATATAAAACTTTAAAACAGGACAGTAAATCTCCAATGTTTGTTATCACAATAAGAAATCAATGATCAGTGATCACGTCAAATTTTCCTCGTAGCATGACGGGTCTAATAAATTTTATTGTAAAGGTTGCTGGCCAGTGACAACTGCAACATTGAAGGAAATGCATTAAAGAAAATTAATGAGGCTGCGAACTCCAAGCCAACTGGGGTGTTGGAACCTGAGAATTTTCCTTACCAACTCTGCTGTGACTAAATTAAACCTAAAGAGGCCAAGAATTTTCTTTCATTGTGGTTGGAGAAGAGAATGAACTCGTGGCAGTAGACACCTCTTCATTTCACCAGACTCTGAAATATCTTTGCTGCCACCTGCATGTAACGATAAGATAACTTTCACCCGCTTTTGACAACCACCAAGAATCATAGCAGCATAACTTTCAAATTTCACCGCCTTTGACCTTAGCCATTCCTTACAATGGATGGAAATTTTGGATACATAACTTTCTTCACCTGCTATACTTAACTTTATTTTTTGTTACTATTCATTTCAGAAATTTTTCATCTTCATTTCTAGAATTATATGATTTTTAATATATTTACATATTGATGATAAAAGTTCGTCCATTCAGATAAAATAATTACTTTTTTCTTTCCATGTCATAATATTTATCAAACTTATCTTCTTTTAGCATGCTCACAAATTTAACATATTCTGTGAATGTACATAATCGTGCCTAAAATATTTGTATCAACTATATTTTAAATGGCGAGTTGTATGCCCATATAGTAATGTATTTTTGTGTTCATTTGAGAATGAACATGTTCTAAAGACTAAATCCGCATCTTCATCCTTAAAATACAACTTCAACATAACTAGAATTTCAAATAGTTATAGCGAAAAAAGGTGACATAACAGATAAGGTAAGTTGGAGCGAAAACCTGTAGCATCAAACCTAGATGGACAAACTTAAAACAATATGGACTTAATGCAATCAGTTTTTATGATGTTGCGTGTACGAGTTAAAGCATTGGCATTAATACTTATGTTTTACAAATTTAACATAGAAGATATTTCATAATACGTCATGAGAATCTTAGATCCTTGTACCCAATAATATCAGTATCTAAAAATGATTACCAAACAATGCTTTTCATATGAAGTAGAACACCACCTGATAATGAGACATTTTAACATTGTCCAAGAAGCTACATTTATTATTAAGAGAACTGTTGATTGTGTATTTATGGAAGACACAACTGATTTTGGCATGAAACATGTATCCATGATTTCAATGTGGCCTTACTTTATTCACGATACTTTACGATAAACCTAAACTTGGAAATGTCGTTAATGGAAATCACGATCTCCATCACGAATATCAGTGTACGATGAATCAGTTTTTTCGCTGTTAGGTCTCATATTACTAGTATAGTCCCTTATTTTTTGTTAGTGTGAACTTCTATTAAATGTTGGATAAATTTTGCAACTTCATATTTTTGTTGTTATATTGTGTCTTTAAATTATTATTGTTATCGTTGATTGCTATCAGGTCGCACGAGATTGGTATTGCGCTTCAATGACTCATATATATGAGTACTATAAATAATCATCCAAGAACGACTGATCCATAAATGTATTTAGGTTTCATGGTTTATCAAGGCGCTGAGATTCCATTTATTTTTGGAGTTTATTACACAATATTTAAAATTTTAGCTAGATTCAGGTTTCGCTGTTCAAATATAAATGATCAATACTGCTATAATTTGTTTTTACTGCTTCTCCAAGTTGAAATTTCAGATGTTAAGCTGAAATCTTGATATGTTTTTCAAAAATTTATCTTTATTCCAAATATTTGATATGAGGTCATCTGCAGGAAGTATATTTGCGTTCATAAAATGCGCTCATCGTAAACTTGTATGGCTTAGTAAATTCTTTTGTAAATGAGAATTGAGTTCGAATGTTATATGCGCAACAAATCTTGAGGAAAATTGGTCAAAAATTTAGACCGGTTCATATAAATATTTTTGGAGGAGAGACCGTGAAGGCAGTTGTTCTAATTGCATCGCAAGAGGTGATCGAAAACTTCAGTCAACTCTACTGGATTGAAGTGCCTAAAAGTGGTCGTATACGACCAGTTTGAGCCAATAATTTCTGAGATGAAATGATTAAAATAGTGACACGTGGCAAGTCGTAACAGCTTTCCACCAACCACCATCATTAGGAGATTGGACATAATTGTCTTGAGAATCCAAATTGCGTCTAATTCCATTTGAAAGAAGCTTCAGAGATCACGATGAGGCTGCTGAATTTGATATAACATTTTCAAATGAGATAATCGCATCAATATCATTCTTGCCAGTAAAGGTATGGTTGCGCCCAATCGGAGAAGTCTTTGCTTAGCGAATCCCGCCGACCATCCACACCAGAGAACAGGATATCACTATTGAAATTCCAAAATGTCTCAAAAGAATTCCTACGACCAATGTTTGGTAACAATTTCACTATGACTATGAAGATGAAGAATTATAAACATGATTCATCAAAATTATAAGAACAAGGGCAACAATTTCACTTCTAAAGATAAATAAAATGAGCCAAAGTTTAGCAGCGTGGTGGAAGGAAAGATGGCTGAAGAAAATACAGTTTAAGATGACAAAAAATAATATGGCAGAAGAAGATGACGGTATGGAAGTGCGTTAAGTTAAGAGATGACATGGAAAGATGAACATGGAAAACATGAAGAATGATCTAAAAGACATATGGAAGGTCAAGGACGTTTAAACTGTAGTAAATGATTCCCTAATTAAAGAACATAGGAGAAGAACCGCGATATATAAAATTTAAAATAAATGTTAACTTATCATGAAACCCACATAGAAGGAACCACCATATTCGAAAATATATTATATAGTTTAAAGGATCCCCAAATATGACAACATGATGAGCAATATTTTGATTCCATAATCGCAAAATTACACAAAAGGTAACATTGTAACTACATTAGAACAAAATACATTTCAGTGGTATCGATGGTTTTTATCTCCAAAAATCATTACCAATGCATGAGAAATGATAGCACATTACAGGATACAAAGAGCAACACCTTTCAACACCAATGATAAATCTCAAAGCAAAGAAGCAAAGTGGTACATTGAGGACTTCCAAAATTGAGTATATGGTAACTGATATTTAGGACCAATATGATTGATCTTTTAGAAGTTTAGGATAACATTCAACATGAAAACATGCCTGAACTGATTCATTAGAGAAGGTAATCAAAGGTGTATGTTTAGTAAAATATGGCAACAAGAAACATTACTCAATTTATAAAGAAGTTAAAGGCATACATCTAGATTTATTAACCTACAAGGTTGACACCACAACAATTGAAGAAAAAGGAAATGCGTATTGCTGCTAGCAGATAGTAAATACACTAAAGGTCATATGGTATTGCAACAAATTATTTATAATAGATTGTGAAGATAAGGTACGAGCGAAATTATGAGGACAGCGACTTAGAACTTTCACTTCAATATAAAGAAATGACCCAACTATCAAGAAGCAACAAGTGGTGTGAATTACCACTCCTCAAACTCTCAAGAGAAAAGGACAAATCTGCATAATATATGTACATCTTGATCAATTCAGAAAATCACACTTATTCATTGGGGAAGCACATGAATTAAATTGTTTCCTACACTAGACTCTTAATGTCAAGACAATGCAAATGAGAACTATAAAATTGCTCAAGTACAACACCAAGTTGAACAAGGGGAATATGTCAACGTCCAGTTTTCCATTCCCAGGATATAAATATATGAATAGGTGAGCACAATGGTTACAATTCAAAATTAGGCTTTTGTGAATTTTCTAAGAACTTTTGAAATTTTTCTGCATGAAAGAAGCTTCCACTTCACGGGGCATTTATGGAAGCCATAAGACATGTTTAAATTACATGACAAAGTTTGTACAGAACAACGAGAAGGAATTGCAATAATATGTCATACTGTGGTTCAATTATCAAATCATCATTTTCTATCTCCAACAAGTCTCCTGGACAACATTCCAATGTAATTAAACTCCACACCTCCCACCTATTCGTGATCAAGGACTGTTATTCATTTGATTCCGTGAAGTGTCTTCCAAACATCCGGCCCAGATATCCCCCCCCCCCCCAAAGGTGAGCAATCAGTCACATGACTTGTAAATGTTAGAGGCAGGTATAATTCAACCTAGTCAAAAAGTTCTTTTCTCTCGCTCTCCTTATTGGTACACAAGAATATGATCATACAATGTCCTATTTATAGGGTTTCAATGTCACCAATAAGATAAATTTATCTGCATTTGATGAATTACGATAATATATACAATTTATTTTACCAAGTTGCATCTTCAATCGTGATATCATCAAATTAGAACGAAGACCTAAGATATTCCTAAAAAATGTTATTTCAATCATGTTATGAGGGTTTATTTAAATTAATAAAATTTTTGGCTCTACCAACAAATCTTCTACATTTGGCATTTATGAATTCATTTAAACCTTTCCAGAAAATTTAGCAGATGCCATATACTAATTCAATAGCAAGTTCGAAGGACTTGGTATGAGCATGTTAATAGGTACTAACCATTTTAAATATATGAAACAATTATATGCAAAGCATCCAAATGTTTTTCGAGACAAGAGGTAATATCTGGTCATATTAGTATCCACGTGAGGGTGTTAAAGAGACCCTAACAAATAAAGCCACAAGGAATTGAAAGTCCCTAAAACAATAAAGCAACATATGAGATTTTCAAGTTAACAAAGTTATTATCAGTTTGTTAAGTAATATGAAGAAGCACACCTTCTAATGGAAACATTATTGAAGGAAAGATACTATGACTCCACAATCAAGGCTTTTGAACACTTTAAAGAGGTAACAAATATAGCAATCGGCCTTAACTATTTAATTCACAAAAACTTACTGGTAAATGTATGCCTGTAAGCTAACGAGCTGCATTTAGAAGGAAGACCATTGCTTTTGGAAAGTCAAGTCAACTGTACAGTGTATTTAAGAACCTATTTATGAGAAGGAAATATAGTAATACTACATGTAATGAAGAAAATGAGAACTTACCTAATGGGAAGACACTATTGCAAAAATCATCATATAGCTCCAACACTTTGGAATAAAAGATCATCTTTCAGAAGAATGCAAAAATAAATACAAAGATGTTGGTTATGACTTTGAAATAATTCCATGAGCTAATGTTATTAAATATAAAGATAAAATTTCAAGAAAGAATGAAGATATAGCATTAGCAGTTACTATTATCCATCCTATTGACAACTACAAGAGATGAATAAATAGTTACAAAGATGTACATACCTATTCAAAAGAAAGTAAGACCTTAGTACATCTGATAAGCATTTAGTTGAAAAATGATTTTATAAATGACCATGGTAATTATAAGAATTCTAACCAAAACAAAAGATTCTTCTAGAATTGCATACCTTCTCCTCAGTGATATCACATTTTTAAAACTACTGACATGTAAAATATAGAATTTTTTTTGGGGATGGCCTAAATCCTGAGCATTCAAAGTTTGTATAATGTTTTATTGTAATAAACAGAATAAAGTGGAGACAATACACCTTATCTCTACAACCTTTATCCATTCAAGCTCAACAAGATGAGGATTTCCACTATTTTCTATCACAGTTTCACTTCAAAAAGTCCATAAAGAATGTCACCCATGGTGAATATTAGATTCTACTACATGTTAATTCTTAAAACTATTCCACCCATTTGTTACACAAATGGTTATCATACTGTACAGAATTCAAAGCCATTTTAGCTCTATAAGCATTTACTACATAGATCCTCCATTTTGGCCGTGTAAAATTTTTGGAGACAAGAGTTATTTTCAGAAAAATACAATTATCACATCACTCATCCCAACTAGTTACCAAACTATATATGAAAATAAATGTTTGAAAGGAGATTTCGTTTTTTGTATCCGATAAACAAACATAATGGCCAAGTGGTTACCTGCCGAATGGTGGTAGAATACTCTTTCCACATCTAAAAGAAGAACATCCATTTACATACTTAAGTGACATCCACCACTTACCCACATCATCTTTAAGGAAAATTCTCAAGGTTCAAGAAAGTTGGAATGATTCACCAGTTTATACCCAAGAAGTTCTCTCCAACCTTAAAGGACAAACTGACTGAAGAATAAAAATCGAAGAAATTACTATGACCAAACATCAAACAGAGAAGTTTATATAGATTTGGGTATTTACTACACAACCAAGAGTAAACAAATGCCAACTAAGTGTTTTGTTAATATGATGAATTATCGCCAAAAGTACTATGTCCTTACAAGGTGTTGCAAGATTATACTGGCATACAAATTGGAGCTTAAATTTTCTAGTACATCCAAAATTTCTTCTGTTGTCAATGCTTTCAAAGAAGGCTATAGAGAGAAATTCTTACCAAAACACACAACTTGATGAGAAGGAAAACTGAAGGTTGGAACCAAGTGCTATGGAAACAGAACTTAGACAACTATTTAATTTGATTTACCAACAGTATTCTATCATGAAATAATCTCATTTCCATCAAGATTTTGCATGGGAGATAATTTTATATGTGGTTAACGGTATACCTACAAGTGAGGACAACACTTTGAAGAAATCCTATATTACCAGTATAGTCCTTATTGTTAGTGTAACCTCTTTATCATATTATTGTACCCTTGTAAATTTAGTTTGTTATTATTTGCAATTTTTTAAATTATTATTGTTAGATTTATTAGGATTACATTGCAATTATAATAATATGTCTTCATGACTTTGCATAGAAAGGAGTGTTTTGTAATTGTATCATCCAAGAATTAATCATTCATGTAATTTATTATACGCTCTTCTGAAGTGGCTTATTTTAAGGCGTGATATTTCTATTTTCTTTCATTTTTTGAGTTATTACACAACATAAAATCAAATAGATACAGAGGCCCACATATCTGTACTACCCACTACATCAGCACAACATTTGGTGCCGTGTCATTTCTGGACATCCTTTCTGCCAAAATCGGGAGAGATAATTTGGGATGCTGGAAGTATGTGCCTTTATCTGTGAGGAATGCCTACCTTTTATTATAAAAGTTCCATGAATGAAACTGGTTCAAATGTGTACAACTGCAGATGTCGCTATTAACATATTTACCAAAGCAAATATCTCAATCAAATGCTTATCAATCAAAGTACCCTAATAGCTGATGCTTCCATATGGAGTTTTTATATTCTAGCCATGAGATTGGGAAAACATTACTCAGGACATCACATCACTGACCTTGTATATGAAAATTTAAAAGAGTGCATAAATATTCTTGAAATCCCAATCATAGTTTCAGAAAATTTAATACTTTGAAATGAACTACATCCTATTTAAACTACATCAAATATTTAGGCAAATCATTTTTTAAATAGAAATTGGTGAATTTTATTTCAAATATAGAAATTAAACCATGAGAATAATCTAACCCTAGGGATTTTTCCCTCTTTTATTTCCTTTTAATAGGAAAATCCCAAAAAATACAAATTATAACACCCATAATCCCCAAAATTATAAAGCATAATTGAAACCTGAACTTTTGAACTTAAGTAGATCAGAAAAGAGCAGCATCCATCATCATGGGAAAGCAAAAACCTGGTTTCTCCTCTAATACAAACCAACCTCAGACATTAGATGTCTTATGGCTGAGTTGATTCAATCGATCACAGAAACCTCTTCGCTTTCTTTCCAATATTGCCAAAAATGTTCGCTTGTTTTCCTTATCATCATCAAAGTCCATATATTTTCATCACATTGAATTAGTTGGGGTTCATTACGATCGTGTCCAAGGTTTATCAAGCAGAGCTCCTGACATCCAATCCAATATTGGAACTACCATACTCCGTTCCCATTAGAGATTGTAATCCCGTCGCTTTAATTTGGTAAGTTCAAGAGCACTAGAACTAGATTCCAAGCTTGATTTAGACTTGGCATAGTTGTCTCTAATTTGTATTCACACAACACTATACTGTGTTTCAACTGGTACAGTAAATTTTGTAGCAATGGGATCTTCATCTATGGGGCTTATGGATTTGCCCTCAAAATCATCCCGAATATCCTGATTCATTTTTCATTCAATCGATCATGCAAATCCACTGCTTCTCTAAGATTTGTGTCGAATCGAAGGCCGGTTTTTCAAAGAATTTATGGTGGGGGTAAATCCCTTCCCGCATCTTGACTATTTAAGTGTTTAATTGGTTTTTTCGTAGACCGACTCAAGAATCAAAATGAATCCCGTTAACTCGTGAAATAAAAAACAATAGTAAGGCCATTATTTATTGGTTTGAAATAATAAACAAATATGCAACAACTCATGATAATAGTAAATTATTTAAAGACAAGCTACAATATGTTTTGTATCCTATTATATGATTGTCCTTAATGGTATAAGTCTGTATTTAATGGAGAATTGATATAAATAAGGATGAGTTAATTCATGTGTGAACATATGTATGCATCCCCATGAAGTAAGAATTGACATCCTGAAGAAACCCCGTACCTGTAAGGTCATCAAGGAACCGATGTTAATATACGATAAAGTGTATCCAAACTGGTAGACACCTGAGTTATATATATCATGGAAGAGATAAATGGGTTCACGCTATTAGTAATATTTCACCGCTTTCATGAGATAGGAACGAGGAGCGAGAGTGAAACCACGATAGTTTTAAAGAACTAAACAGTATTTGGCATTGAACCCTAGGAATGATTTAACCCTTTGGAATCATGAACGAACCTAGAAGGAAAGAGGTGGAACATAACAACCAAGCGACGAACCTCGCGTGGAAGAGCGGAACCGTGACCGAGTAAACAAAGAAAGGTGGTTTGTGTTTCTATCGCACCACCTTGATGAAAACAAGCCAAGAGGTTGGGAGCTTATCTATAAAACGCGCGACACGTATCCTTGTACGACTCCACAAAACCGCTTGTCACCATGCACCCATCGCCGTTGCTACGTCAACCTGTGATGCCCAAGGATATTGATAAGCACCGTTGCTCGGGAAGGGGTCATCGACGGTGTTCATTTGCTATAGATGAGCGAAAGTTACCCAAATAGCTGTCAAATTTAACATCGATTCACCTCAAGATTTTTTCCCAATAAACAATAATTCCTACATATTAAAATATAAATCATGTTATACCCAACTCACACTGAATATGTCATTTGTATCAATATTCTTCTTCTCGATCTTCTTTTGATCTTCATCCAACTGATCACATCTACATCAAATCGATTCGTAAACGATGTTGAAATGATCGACCATGTCATCATCATCATCAATTATGTCATTTTCAATAATATCCTCATCGACATCATCATCAATAATTGCTGGGTTTCATCTCCATACTGCTCATCTTCTAAGATATCTTCTTCATCTCTGTCAATGCATCTTCCCCGCTCATCCGCCATAATCGCATCATCTTCTTCGATCAATATCATCTTCTTCCTCTACGTATACTCTACCTGGCCTTCCTCTTTGGATCATATCTAATAGCAAATATCTGCCTCGTTCTCACCTGTCTGGTAAAAGACTTGTTCGCATTGGCTTGGAAAAACATAACGATATTTTCCTCGCTTCAAATCGCGATGTTTTAACCATTGAAATCCATTGTCATGTTGAATAAGTAAACATCATCATCACATACATTCATTCGTAGCCTATACCATTTGACGCTGGTTTCCAAAACTATTTTGAAGGAATTAAAGTCACACTCTAACTATATCATCTAAGAACCCATAATATCTATTTTCGCATTCTCGAGGATGTCTATCACTTGGAGGAAACATTAGTGACCTGAATATCATAGCTTGTCCCACTATTTAAGTTTTCCTGCTTCTATCCAACTGCTTAACGCAAATTGACAACCATTGCACCACATAGCCTTGGTGGTGTTTCAACCGTAATATGCCAAATGAAAAAAGATGCATTCTCAATTAATAATTAAACATATAATTTACACAAAAGATGAAAATTAACTCCAAAAATAAAACTTTTTGTCACATTATAAATATAGTATAAATATAATGAATAAAATAGGTGAATTAATTGCTTACCTTTCTATCTTTCAAACCATATGCTAAATCGATTTCCTCGTCCGTAACGCTTCCATCTCCACTACGATACGTTTCTAATCAATTCGTACAAAGAGTTGCCATGATAACCTACCGTCGTTACATGATTACATGTTTCAATCCATTCACTCATCCACTCAAGATGGTTTGCAAATGTATAAAAGTAGTGCCTCATAATCTTGAGCACCTGGTATCAAAAAAACAATAATTCACCAATATTAATAAATATTATTTATAACCATGGTAAATTATATTAATTAATAAAATATGAAAGAATAAGACCTAATGAATATAATGATCATAAACATGATGTAAAAAATGAAACATTATATGTATTATACATAATAAATCTTTTACCTCTCACTTTCTTCATTCTACCTTTTCCTATTTGTGTGTCAGCTCTTCAAATTTTTTTGATGGAGTTCACATCCCAAATGCAATCCACCACCTTCATGGTCGGCGTAGCTAATTTAGGAAGATAATGACTAATAACACTGTGGATTGATATACCACATATCCTCTCCACCATATAACCTCGTGTCGGTTTCCTTTGAGTTGTCCAAAGCTCTCCTTCAAGGATTTCTGTGTGCCTCTCGACTATCCATTGACCTGTGTGTAATTATTCACAAATTTCAATTTCAAACTTGGTGTATCAAGTAGTGTTCTCGCATTGAAAAATGCTGAGGTAGATACTTTTTTCATTTCCTACACATTAGTCGAGGAATTTCTCTTCCAATACTTTATTTCATCTTGATGATTTTTCAATGACAAACTACATCACAAATCATTACTATGTTATTTAATGAAACATAATATATATTTCAGTCATGTATAAATTAATACCAGTTTCATCATAAGAAATTAGGCAATTAGATTTTGCATAAACTTAAAAACTACTACCTCATGTATTTACTAAGACCATATATATAATTGGTTTAGTATTGTTGTCGAAGTTTGTCAGAGAGATACAGTAGAAATATACTATAACAATAAAAATGAATCGTTATTGGTTTTTAAATTAAATGTGGTGGAAAATTTAAAACATGTATTCAAGCAATAACATACAAGCAAAATGTATACCAAAAAAAATTAATTTAGACAAAGGTATTCCTAATCATGTGTTTTCAGCCCACCGAAGTCACCTTTCTTCGCGAAGATATTATTTATGTTTAGAAGCAAACCTATTGGAAATTCTAATTCTTCCAACTAATTTTTACATCATTGCTTGTTCGTTAATAACCATGAATATTATTATACTGACCTCCATTGTTATTTGATCCTGCCGATCACACTTTTTCATTGCATTTGATTTCAATGTCACACAAATTTTGTCAATTTTATCTCTATCATGTGCACCATCTATGGTTCGCTATAACATTTGTACACAGCCTTCCATATGCATTAATGTAAACAAATGAGCTATTTTTAGGTCCTCATAGTAGGCAACTCATAATTAGAAGACACATTTATCTGGTGTGAAGTAATAATATACCTTCACTAATATACAATGACCTCGATATCAAAGAATAAAATAAATCAACAATATTAATTATAAAATACAATAAAATAAATTCATTAGTTAAAACAAAAATTCCAAACATTACACATAAACAAATAATATATATATATATATATATACACACACAAATTACGTACCCACCGCTTCGACGATTATTAATTCTCGTTATATTCCAACATCCACAACTAAGGTGTCATCTTTCATGGTTTTAATCTAGTTTCTTCTTTATCATTGAAAAGATGTTTTTTTCAAAGAGTAACACAATACTTATGGTTCCTAGGAGGAAGTGCTCATACTCAACAAACACCATCTTTCTTAAGTCCGCGAATGACGATACTTCATCTTTAGGGCCACAACCGGACATGCAAATCTACCCTTTGTTTGAAGACCCGCAATAGATGGATCAATAACAATTAATATACTATGAGATCATTTTTAAAACATGCAATATGGTAGCATTCAACTTTAGATAATTATGTATTATATTAAAGTGCAATGAAATATTACATAACCACAAACATGTGTTAGTCCCGAGGCATCATGAATTGTCCATACAAGTATCTCCAATGGTTATTATTAAATCTCTTCTCGCTTGATTGGTTTACCATGTCATACATAGTGATTTCATGTCATAACCGTATTAGCTCACTCGATAAGAGGCTCAATATATTATCTGCACTCTACCCTGTACTTACCTAATTGTCTAAAATTACTACAGACATAATACTCATCTATGATATATGTATATATAAGTAAGTAAATAAATAAAATATATATATTTATGCAAACAACGAGAGAAATGAAAAATGTTACATTCAAAGAAATAATGTATCAAATACCGGAATAATCATAGTCAACATTATGTGCTCCCCTCTTTATTGACATCCAAGGAGGAATGTTATTGCTGATAACGAAACAGGCCACACCGAGCAAGCAGATCTAAGCTCTCCAAATGGATTAATACCATCAACTGGCCAATGAAATCCTGACATTACAAGGTTCATTTTTAAAATCTACATATTTTTCCCCTCGATTTCTCTAAATGCGGTAACCCATCTCGTGTGAATTCGAAGAACACCATCTCCACTTCTATTCTTTGAATGGTAATCCATAAATTGTGCTATGTTGTTACACCCCGAACATTCGCCGTAAACGTGGAATTATGGGAATATGACGAAGAACCTTTGAGGCACCTTTTTGGTTAGTTGATCCTGCTCGATATCTACCGGTACCACATTTCTGACATTCTATTTTCAATGGCTGTTTCTCCGTAATATATAATATGATCTTTAGGACATGCATCTATAGTGTTATATTCCATTCCAAAGTGTTTCATAATAGCACGTAGATCTCAATATGTTCGAGGTAAAGTATTTGGCGATGGTAACAAATATTCACCCAACAATATACAACAGAAACAAAAAGTAGTGTCTTGTAAAGATTATTAATCATATATATATATATATATATAATAGTTATTAAAACCAGAACCGGTGACCGGATCGGTGGAGCTAATGAACCGGGTTTCGAACCGGAACCGATCTAACCGGTAGCGATCAGATCTCAATGAACCGGTTTTAAAAAAAAAACATTAAATAATTATTTTTTAATAAAATGAAAAATAAATAAATAAATAAAAACTATTTTTAAGATTTGCAACCATGATTCCAAGCCAATAGAGACAAAATATGAAAATTTTGCTCATTTATATACCATGCAAAGGTGAATATATCAAAATGGCACCAAATGCAATACATATCATCGAAAAATACATAAGAAAACTTGTTGAAGTAATGTATCAGGTTTCTCTTATATCATTCACTATGTTTTATTGCTGAGTTAATATTATAATATACAATCTGTCCCTGCTCAGATCTGTTGTCAATTCATTGTATCAGCCTTAAAGACAATTATGGGTTCAGTATATATATATATATATATATATATATATATATATATCAGACCAGCATTTTGAAGATCTTGTATTCTTCATTATCTATGTTTTCTTGCCAATAAATTTCTAGAAAAACATCTACAACACTTAGAGGTATTGAATTGGTTTATGAAACCCACTATTAGTGCTATTTGTAACAATTTGAGAGAGCATTACAACTTCAGTAGTCTGCTCACAATGTGTTTGACAAAATTTATCACTGAAAAGATTCATTAAAACCCAGAAAACTCAGTAGCCAGTTTAGTGCATTTCCAAGAGGGAATTTTCTAGTGGCCAATTTATTATTGCCAGTCACATTTTCATTAGGTTGTATGTTGTTGTCCCTTGAGTGGCGTCAGACCATTTGCATCCCTTGAGTGGCGTCCCTTGATGAGTTGCATGTTGCCAAGGATTTTATGCTAGCCAGCCTTGTATTTATCAGTCATCATGTGTATTGTTGCTACTATAAGGTGTTGAGTATGAGTTATTAGACAAGTTTGTTGCTAGTATAATAGAGGAATTTGCAGCTCATGGAGGAGACACTGAGGAATTTGTAACTCATGGAGGAGCACCTAACCGGCCGATTAAGTACAGAACTGGCCGATTTATGCATAAACCGGCCGGTTTCGTACTTAACCAGCCAGTTAGGTCTGGTTAACCAACCAAAACAGGTGAGAATAGGCTATTGACCGGGTTGCAAGGCCGGTTCCAACCGGCAGCCGTCCTGACCGGCCAGTTTTGATAACTATGATATATATATATATATATATATAAGTTATTATTTTACACATTTATTACAACAAAAAAAAGGGAAAATAATCAACATTTACATATATGTGATCATATATACATATTGCATACCTTAGGAGTTGTGTCATACATCTGTTCGACAAATTATTCATAACCTTTAAGTTCACCAACAACAATAGCAGAGAGCTGGTGAACTTAAAGGTTATGAATAATTTGTCGAACAGATGTATGACACAACTCCTAAGGTATGCAATATGTATATATGATCACATATATGTAAATGTTGATTATTTTCCCTTCTTGCTGTTGCTATTAATACTCTAACATTATTTCTCATACAACATTTTTTACAAGGGCAATAAACTCTGCCATCACCCCTTTCACCCTTTTGAATTTTTTTTTCCAGCTCCAATGTTTTCTTCCATTGATGAAAATTATCCTATAAAGAAAACAATAAATCTCTCTCAATGGTGTAGAAAAACCAAGACTTGTTGAACTCAATGGGAGCTCAATATATAAGCAAAAAGAAAATAAAGGTGGGCATTTTACAAATTGTGAGCTTTTTACAAAATGTGGGCTTTTTACAAAATTGTGGGCCTTTTACAAATTGTGGGCTTTTTTTATTCTTAATGCATTTTCTGTAGAATACTAAACTGATTTGTCCAAAATTTCAGATGCAAACTATAGTCTCTACTATGTTTGGAAAATTGGAGGTTTATAAAAGATAAACTGTGAACATAATTATACCACTATGATAAGAAGTTGTCAGAAGCATTCCTTCTGCTTCACAAACGTGGAACTACCTTAAGAATGCTTATGGTTGATATAAATATTAGAGCATGGCAGTTAAATGTAGTAGTTATGCTAAAATACTGAATAACAGCTTGAGAGTGCTCTTCAGATATTGTACGAATGCACCAAATTAAGGTTGTACCATTACTAAAGATAAATGGCCAAAAATAGTCAATTTTGATATCGTGAAGTTATGTCTTTCTCGGTAGCAAACTGGGGATAGGATGGAAAATATGAGAGAACTAAGTTCCAAGGACTAAAAACCAAGGCCAACATAGTTCTGCCTTGAATCAGAGACAAAACAAAGCTGCCCAAAAAAGTGTTTGAGAGCACCCATTGAAGCTCCTATATATAGCAGAGTCAACATTTTCCTATTGAACAAGTTTGTATAGTCAAAGCCACAGCAAGATCAGATATCCACGATCCTAAATGAGAACCAGAGCCAAAGCTAAGACAGATCCACGTTTAGCAGAACAAGACATCCATAGCAAAGGATTTGACCACAGAACCAGATCATGAGAGATAGCAAGATTCTTGCTTCCACTATGGAAATGTAGAAACTGTACAAGGGCTTTGCTTCCAGCAGATTTCATTGTGACAGTAATTGCTATGGTGTTGTAAGCGCTCATTAGTAGAATCTTAAAGCCATTCTGGAATTCTTTTAACCTGGAGAGGGTTTTTTGTGGCTATAAATCCTCATGTTCAAATTCCATTGTGGATTGGTTGTGTTTGATATTATGTTTTTACTGTTCGTAGTTGAATTTTCACACAGAAAATTATCAGTCTAAAGCAGAGCAATTTTGCGATGTTTCTTTTGCTTCCTATTGTGAAGTATTTCGCTCAGAACTCTACTCGTTGTAACAGAGGTCTTGGGCATAGAACAGGGGACTTGGGTTTTTTGGAATCAAACTTTAGGTTAAGATGCTCATCTAAAGAATCGCACAGTGAGCCTTAGCATGGAGTTGGGAGTACCAATTTGAAGTGCAGGTAGGGCATTGTACAATAGACCAGTTAGATTTATGGACCCTAATACAAAAGTTTCTTCTTCTTTCAAAACGTGTTTCTCCTTTTCTGTAACCAATGTGGGTCTTGTTCTTGTTTCAATTGGCGATGGATGAGCATTTGTTATTGCTCCAGATGATCACACTCTGGGTAGCATTTGTTATTGCTCCAGATGTTTGTCTGGTTCTGTTACAAGTGCAGAGTATTGAAAAGGACAGACAAATTTAGTTCAGATATTGTGAAATTGCCTCGGAAATTCACCTACAAAGAGCTCAGCAATGCTACGAAAGACTTTTTTTGAATGTGATTGATAATCGATAATTGCAAGCAAGGGTAATCCCCTAGTGAAACCCAAATTTCTGAGCATTTTCTAAAACCTGATGACGGATTCATTGTAATGAACAAGCGCCTAGGTCCATATTACGTCCAAATCTACCAAGCACCAAGATCTATAAAAAAAAATCCACAGTATCTGCGAACTAAGAAGAAGAGGCAGAAAATGTATTCTTCTTACCTGTTCGAATAGTGGTTGGGGTTTACCACGGCAAAAATTTGACAGAGCCCATGTAGCATTTCGTATCATTGAAATTCTAGCAGTATCATTCAACTAGGCAAGCACCTGCCTCGGAGCTCCATGACTGAGGGCAAGATCCCTAAATGATGCACCAGTTGAACTCAAAGTTGGGTAGTATTTTTTTAAATCAAATTACAAAATTACAGACGTGTAAAGATAGTTGGGAAGAATAATTTTATTCCTCTAAAATGAACGTGCTACCTGTTCTCGAACATTATCATTCCCAGAGGTAAGAAGCTCCACAAATATAGGAAGTGCCCCGTAATCAATCACAACCTTTGTATTCTCAGAGGCTCCAAAAAAACCCAAATAGGGTCAGCCCTACTACAGGAGGAAGGGCCTGCAGTAATAACTTACCATTTTGCAAGAACTGAGGGCGAATGCTGTTCTGCAAGAGCTGAGGGCGAATGTTGTTCTGCAAGAGCTGAGGGCGAATGCGAGCGTGATATCAGACGTTAATGTAGTTTTTAAAAAAATCATTTTTATGTAGCGCGCATTTGAATTTTAGCATTTCAAATCATTTTTATTTACATTTGATTTTTGCATTTCTAATACAAGTGACAAACAAATTTCTACAAGAGGTTGAAATTTTTACTAGGTAGCCATGAAAGACTAATTAAAATGGCTTAAAATGCAAGTGGAACTTCAAAATAAATGTAATTGAAGGTTTTCTCCACTAAATTTTTGCAAAAGTGCTTACATTATTTAAGTTATCTAGGATGTTTTTTTGTATTACACAATCAAAATTAAATAATGAAATAGTTGGGTAGTCTTATTGTTTCAAATTAGGACACAATTTTCAAATGGTGATGAAGTTTCATGTGATGATTAATTGACAATATTCTCCTTTCCTATCCTTGAAAAACTATACAAGGTTCCCTGTTGCCACATGAAACCCTAACTCATGTAGCAGCATAGGACCAGTCCTCCATTTTTCCCGTCATAAGGCATTTTGCACATATTTGACGACTAGAATTTGCGGATTCTCGTTTTCCATGAGGTGCTAAGAAGGATAGAAGACTTAATTTTGACGTTTGAAATTTTTTCAAAAACGTTCTTACGCCCTTTAATTTCCACTTACCAATAATTGTGCAACACTAGTCCTCTTCGCAATTGCAAGGCTGTACTCAAAAAGTAAGGAAAGTTACTTTTTTGGCTCACTCAATGATCCAGGTGGATACTGGTGGCCACCCGCATATTCCACTTGGGGCCCCACCATTTTCTCTTTCAGTTTTTCAGTTTCGGCACAACTTACTATTTTTAGCAGTTTTTTGGGTCCTGAACTTCTGAAGCCATTTTGAGGCCCTAAACGACGTTTTTTGGGCATCGCGCCTCCAGCGAATATCATTCTGTATCATTTCATTCTAGAATTATAATCATGGAAAAATTTGTAGTCCTCAGATAGATCTTTCTAATGATGTATCATGTGCATCAAACAGAGATAGTATGCCAAAGTTACGTCCCTGGGAAGTTGAAACACCAATTTACCCAAACGGGGCCCATAATTTTGGCGCTTCATCTCCTAGGGTTAGGTTTTTGGATGTTTAGGGTTCTCCATTATTTCCCAATAATAAATAGGCCCTCAAGCCTCATTGTAACTCAGTTCAGAGGCTTGTAGCTGCCACATCTCTCCTCAAAGATAGCTACCAGCGCCCTAGCTAGTTTTATTTCCATTCTGTCTATAAGCAAATTTCAGTTCTTTGATATTAATAAAATGAAGTGTTATTTCTGCTGCATCTTTGTATTTATGGTTATGTGTTTATTCTGTTGCATTCCTGCGTAAATCCGGATCAGTGGTATCAGAGCGGTCTACTTTTTCTCGATCCTTCTTTGCATGTCCCCAACGAGGTCGGGGTATAAGGAGTTAGGGCTCGATCTAGTGGAACCTTTGCAAGATCAACCTCGCAAATCCTGACGGACGCCCATGGGGGACGAAAAGAAAGATGATGGAGCATGAGATCCTATCAAAATATTGCTCAAGGAGGCCCTCGAAAAACAAAGGAACGCGATGATGGATAACTTTGCCCAGATCCTTCAACGGCTGCCCACCGGTGGTGCATCTGCATCCAGCAGCCACTCTGGAGGTGCGACTCCTTTTAAGGTACAAGTAAATTTTGACATTCCCATATTTTAGGTTCAAATAGATGCAGATGTCGTAGATAGATGGTTGAATCTATTAGAAGGATATTTCTCGGTTCATGACTTTTCCGATAGGGAGAAGATTATTTTTGCACTCCTCAAAGCTACCCCCCATGTCAAGGACTGGTGGGAAACCCACTGTGAGAAAAAGGAAGAGACAGAACCCTCTCTGTTCTTGGTCGTACCCACTTGGAATTCTTTCTGAGACGCCGTCAAGGAACAATACTATCCCGTGGGGAGCTATGAGGACAAGTACATACAATGGACCACGCTGCGACAACAAAGGGATCAAGATGTGCATGAGATGACGAATCTGTTCCATACCCTACGCACCAAGTTGGGTATCAAAGATTCAGAGAAACATCTAGTGTGAAAGTATCACAGTTGTCTGCACAGATACATTCAGGAGGTAATGGAGTTCCTCGACATCTCCTTGCTTGGTACAACATACCGGTATGCTGCCAAGATTGAGCAGAAATTCAAACAGAAGAAGCGAGACTTTGGATCTGCAAATCAAAAGCAAGGGAAAGGTGCTCCCAAACCACAGAACAAAGGACAGAGCCAAGGCACAGTGACTCAAGACAACCTGTCAAAGCCACAAGCAAATAAAAACACTGCAAAGCCAAAGAAGGACACGGGAAAGTGGTGTGAGTTCCATAAGAGCTCCACTCGCAACACAAGTGAGTGTCGGGCCAAGTAGTCGCTGGTGGCCGAGATGCGGGCTTCTGAGTCAGATGCATGCTCTGACTCTGAATCAGAACCTGACATGGGGAATGACAAAGGGAAACAGATTATTGATGAGGAGCCCAATGCCACTGTTGCCACTACAAAGATCCAGAAGGAGGAACCAGAAGATCCGAAGGAGGGGGAACATCTCTTCCACTCCCAGATGTGGGTAAAGGGCTCCCCGGTACAGTTCATTCTCGATAATGGGAGCCAAAAGAACCTCATTTCGGCGGATGCCGTGAAGCGGTTGGGCTTGTCGACCACAGCTCACCCACATCCATACACCATTGGGTGGCTTCACCAAGGACGAGATCTCTGCGTCAGCCAGCAGTGCTGCCTTCCCTATAGCATCAAGCCCTTCACGGATGTGGTATTATGCGACGTTGTTCCTATTGATGTTTCTGATGTATTATTAGGACAACCATACTTGTGGAAGCGTCATGCGGTGTATGAGTCTCGGCCTCATGCTGTTATTGTTACTTTGGGAAATAAGTTGTACAGGATACCAGAGGTACCACCTCCTGCTACTATATCTTTGGTTACTGCAAAACAATGCAGTAATTAGCTCATTTCCCAAACCAGGAAATTCGTTTTCCTGATGATCCGCCCCCAGGGCAAGAAGAAGACTATGGCCACGATCTCCAGAAAAGGCTCCTCTGCACGACAACAACAAATGGATAAGGTTGTGGAGGATTACAAGGACATTTTCGCCTCACCCACAGGGGTTCCTCTACACTGTCAAGTCAAGCACCCGATTGATCTGACCCCAGGTGCGTCGCTACCCAACGGACCGATCTATCGATGCTCTGTTCTGGAGAACGATGAAATCAAGAGGCAGATTCAGGAGCTGCTGCAGAAGGGTCACATCCGACCAAGTTCATCGCCCTGTGGGAGCCCGATAATTTATTATTGTGAAATCATAGTTCTAAATTATTTCTTATTCTGTGAGCAATGTAATCTATTAATTGTAAGCAGATTCATTAAAAAAATTCAAACTGATTTTAGCATGAATGATGACAATTTATATATTAATTGGTTTTTAAGAGTATTTGTATTATGTAGGAGCACTGGAAAGAAAAATCAAGACTTCATTTTCTGTTTTCCTTATTTTATTGGGCTGAACTGGAGAAAATTGAATACGAATAGTGAGTTAATTGTAAGATCAATGGGCCAAGGCCATACATCAACATTGACCACAGTGGGGAAGTATAAAAGCATGGATATTCATGCAAGTATAGTTATTAATGTAAGATCAAAGTTAACTCTTAGATTCACTAAAGAAATAGAAGGAAAAAATCTAGCATCAACTAAAACTCACGTGAAAAAGTAGATGAAAAATGTACAATCATCCAATGGAGAGGTAATCTATAATTATCGAGTAAGACTCTTGGCTATGCCTTGAGACTAAACTAATTCTCAATATTTTTGAATAATCATCCATTGGAATTTAGTAGGAAAACCATAGTAAATCATTGTCCAATGGCCATGCAAAAATATATAAAAAATAATATTTGCTGGTTGTTTTTCAATAGGTGGACCATGATGGGACCACTGAGAAGGTGGGGGTGTTTTTTTAATCATGGAAGTGAGGTTTAGTAGATTGATAGTCAAGTTACCTTTCCCTATAAATTTTCTTGATCAAGTTATTCATTCATTGAACTTTGATTCATTCCTACTGTTTTGATACACAATCCAATCCAGTTGAGTCTTGAGTCTTCATTGAGAATGGCATTAATAGGTTGTCAAGAAAGAGGTTATCATGCACATGCACTCTTCTTTTCTTGGTATCTTTGTAACTATGTTCAGCCTGAGTTCTATATTTTTAAATTATCATAATAGTTCGTGATTATTAGGCTTTTATTTTGTCTTTTAAAAATTTTAATTTAATTATTATTAATCATTATATACATACATACATACATACATACATACATACATACATACATACATACATACATACATACATACATACATACATACATACATACATACATACATACATATATATATATATATATATATATATATATAGTTATTAAACTTTCAATAGAATTATTAAAATTTCAATGGTACATCAACTTTCATACATGAGAAAATAGATACTGACAAATGGTACATCATGGCCTGATTAATTTCGCTCAACAATTTCAAATGGTATAACATTTAGTCAATAGTAATCATTAATTTATGCACACAGAGACTAATTTCTGTGGAAGCCTGAGATTTATTTGGCTTGTTATTCTTATAACTACATAGACATAATTAATAGAGAGATTGAGGACAAAAAAAAAATCTAGCGCTTAGTCTCCACTACTCAACATGATTTTGTGAGAAATAATACATAGATTGATTTCTCTGAGTGCCTTAGCGTTCTTTGGCTCATTTTTTTAATCACAACAACAATAAAAAATGCATTGAGGATTTGTTCTTAGTCCGATTATGCAATTTTTATAAGACAGATTATGCAATATTAATAATAAACATAAATTTATTGCAATTTAGGGAAAGCTCATTCATGTTTTTTTCTTTATATTGGAAGGTTACTTTCTTTTTGAAGTAATTTTTAGTAGATCATAGCATATATTGAGGAAATATTAGTTTGACAAGAATCATTTATTTCTCTTGAAACTTTAGGTATTAAAAGTCCATGACACAGATATATCACACTCCAAAATCCAAATAAAATGGAAGAGCGTTCAATTTTTTTAATCAAAATTTTATTGGTGAAGGGTTAATTTATTACGAGAACATCATTAATGAAGTGAAAAATTTTAAACGTAACGTTTATTGACTAGAAAAATAATGACCAAAACGTCAAAAAAAATTGTGTGACGGGTAAAGAGAAATCCAAATTCCAACCCTGCCTGCCACCTGTTGGTGAGTGGAGGTTATTCATTTTTCATTTACAACTTACCAGGTTACTCATGTTACCAATATTTTCACATGGCTCACTTTTAGGTGACTACTTATTGTACTTCTTCTTTATAAAGAAAAATTGGTAGATAATTGTATATATTATTTGAAATCTATAACAAATCCAGGAAACAAAATTACAACAAATAGAAAATTATGCAAAAAATTCACCAGGGCACTACTAATGTGTGGATACCCTATCATTTCTTAGATCCTCATAACTTACCAACGCCTACTATATTGGTATACACATAATATGGCATTTACCCGAAGTATTTCATATGTATCTAGAAGTAAATGAGTTGTATGACAATTGTTATGGCAGATATAAGATGTGTATTATAGTTTATATTTCAATTAAGTAGCATGCATGTGCGGTCCATATAGTGACTACAATTACCAAATATATTTCAGTGAAGATGTGAAGATGATCTCTCATTAGGTCCTAATTACTTAAAGCATCATTAATTAGCTTTCCAAATGAATAAAATATGTTAACAAATTAATAAAAACTAGGAAAACAAATCATGCTTTAAAAAAATATGGCACAATGAGTCACACTCTGAGATTTATTTAATTACTCATCAAGTGTCGCTACAACATATATATGATCACCATTACCATAGAAATGGAACATGTGACCATCATTTTGGTCTCGCCAATGACATTCCACATCATGAGCATTGTTTAGGGTTGATTGTGTTGATTTTTTTTAAACAAATCATTTATACATTTTATGGAAATTATAGACACAATTTATAATCACATTACATGATCATGATGTATGGATATTCCTTATCATTTCTTAGATACTCACAACTTACCAACACCTAATATATTGATATACACATCATATAGAATTTACCCCTAGAATGCCACATGTATCCTAAAACAAATTAGTTGTATGGAAATTGTTATGGTGCATATATGATGTGTATTACAGTTTATCTTATAATTTTGTTGAAGTAGCATACAACAATTTACATAGTGATATGAGAACCACTCTCTAGAGTATACATCGATTTGTACACATGACTTTTCAGTTGCTTTTTAAGATATATCATTGGTGATGATCACATGATTATATAATGAACCATTAAGTTGAACTATGAAATTATTCCTCACAACACACACATATTGATGAATTAATAATTTTTCTCATATAATTTTTTTAATCTATTTTGAAAAAAAAAATTATATATAATTATTTCTAAGAAGAACAAGAGAGAGTTCCTTACCATATCTTCGTAAAACATATAATAGCGACGTTTGGAGGCAATTGCGACATTTGGAGGCAGCCGTCTAGCGACGCTTTGGGGCATAGTGTCGCAATTGCGACACTTTTTCTAAGTGTTGGTATTGCGACACTTTTCTCTAAATGTCGGTATAGCGACGGTTTCCCAAGATCAATGGCCCAAAGTGAACCTGATAACTACCTTTTCCCCGCACCTTTCCTTTTGATCATGGACGTTCACTCGTTGAATCCAGATCCGACGGTGCTAATACATTTTCGCACTCATAAAGTAATCGTTTGATGTTTTGGCAAAGCTGCGCGAAATGGGTGGTTTTTCCAAACCACCCGTGCTTACGTGTCGCCACCACATTGTATCGCGTTCGAAAAGCTAGTTTCCGCTTACCACCATTTACCCTCGCGAATACCACTGGCGGTATTCCCTAAACCTCACCCGTTTAACCCGAGTTTAATGTCATTTAACTATGGTTATACCATCGTTTAATACATTAAAATTATATTTTTCATTCAAATTTTCACCTTTTCGCTTTAAACCTGTAAAAACATTACAGAACCGTTTTTCCTCAAAATCACGCCGTTTGAACCCTGAGAAAATTTGCAGAGCCATTTTCAACCTACTAGTACCATTTTTTGACGCCCATTGCCCTGAATTTCCATTACAAAGTACTACATTGTCCTCTGCGAAGCCATTTTCAAAAAATTGAAGACTGAGCACCTCTGCAACGTCTTCAACCGAATTCTGCTGGTTCTCCAGGTACTTTTCTTCGAATTTTCCCTCTGAGATTTCAAAATTCCTATCGATTTCAAATAATTACCAAAGTTACTGCAAAAAAGTGTCCATTTTTCAGGGGAAACTCTGTCAAAATTTCCCTGGAATCCCTAATTTCCCTTTCTTACAGTTTTTTCCATACCCTGGTCCGTTTTGCTGTTGAAATCGATTTTTAATACACGTTCTGAGCTTTAAATTCCTTGCATTTCCTAAAAACCCTGCTCAGAAACCCCATTTTCAGTAGAAATTTGCCAAGAAACCCCTGTTTCTCGTAAAGGAACTTAGCAAACCGTTTAAGCTTGCTTCGTTCATTATTAAAAATGACCAAGAAATAGGTAACCCCCAAGAATGGAGGCCCAAAATCTCAAAAGAAGTCTTCTGCAAAGATTCCTCAGCCTATGTCCTTCAAAATCGACAAACCAACTCCTGTACTCACGGCTGATTCTACAGAAGTGGTCAGACCAGTCCAACCTCCAGTCATTTCTCCAGAGAACAACCCTTTAGTTGATCTGGACTATAGAATACTAGACCCTAATGTAGAATTTAACCTGCTTGATGTCTATAATTGGTGCTATGGCAAATCAGTGGAAAAGGGTGACAAAGATAATCCAATTTGGGAATCCAATCTGCCTAGATATATTGTCCCTCTCACTCATTTTGTTCCTCACTTTATCAGATTATGCCAAGCCTATTATATGCTATAACAAAGATGTATTGTAAACAAAGAAAAAGATACCTTGTTTTACATCACTGAAGAGTCGATAAATTCCATGCTACAAATGAATCATGACCCCAATTCTTCTTCCCTATCAAAAGAATATTTAACCCAACTATATCTCGACTTGGATTTCAATGCTAGATTCAAAATATACCAGACTTTTTGTCCAAATCAAGTTGATATTCCTAAGTTAAATCCTCCTTTCGACACCATTGATTTCCCAGATGAAACTAGACAAATTGTCTCAATGCTCTCCTTCGTACTAGGATACACCAGTGATAAATTCACTGATGTGGCTATCCTAGGTTTTCTATCAACTCTAAGCCCTGGTCAATCACATTCCATTCAGTTCAATTTTGCTAGATTAATTGCTGAAAGCATGCATTATCAGTTATCTAGATTATCAAAAGAAGGAGTTTTTAGATAATCCTCTTATCTACTCCACCTCTTCCTATATTATCAAACAGATAAGTTTCCAATTGAATGTAAGAAAGCGGATGTAGAAGGAAAAGTTCTATCAGTAGTATTTTGGTCATCTATTTTAAGGAAATGGAATAGAAAGTATAGTTTTACAGATTTCAATGACTCATTTATAGCCCCTGCTATGTATCTCTTGGAAAAAGAGGAGATCCCTACGATCAATGATGAGACAAGAAGAATTCTGCAGTTATCAGAGAGCTACAAAACTGGATATTGGTATTTATATAAAAATCATACAGAAATCAGAGTGTATGGCTCATCCCTGGCCCCATATAAGTTACCCAGATTTTTTACTACAAGAATATTTGCTTTAGAATATCTGAGACAACTATTGAATGTAGATGAAATCCACTTCATAGCTTTCAAGAAAAAGACCCAATTTAAGCTGAAAAATCAAATTGGGCCATTCATTGTGAATAACAGAGAAGCCGCCAATGAGATAAATGTCAAACTTAAAGAGTATAAGTTCCCATGTAGTTTTACATGGAAGTATGACCCACAAGGTATTTTGAGTGCAATAAGGGTAAAATGTAAGTTGCATGTTTACTTGCATGATCCTAAGCCCCATATTGAAAGATATATAAATAAAATTGAATGGGATCCAAACACCCTATCTGATGATGGTTCGCAGGCAGTAAAAGTAATACAGGTAGACAGTGGCAAAGGCAAACAGATTGAACAGACAGTACAGGTGGCTTCTACAAGAAAAGATATTGATAATGTACATAAAAGAGACAGAGAAGGAGATAGTTTCATAGTTGATGTTGGGGTTCCCATGTTTTGGCCAGGTTGGCAAGACCAAAAGATGAGACAACATCAGAACCACTTTGGGACCTTAGGATCTAGCCCTCCTAGGTCCGGAGAGGGATCTCTCTATACAAGTCAAGGATATATCTTTGAAGCTCTTAAGTTATGATTTTAGGCTAGTTATAGGCTCGAGGTTGTTTTTTTGATTGTTTATGTCTGGTTGTTGGGAATCAGGAAAAGAAGGTCCAATAGACAAGGATGAGCAAAGAGGAAGCTTAGACAGAGATAGACAACTCAGAGAACATCAAAGCCATTGGGCTATGGAGTCAAGAAAGGATTTATTTGTGTTCAATGTGCAAGATTTTAGTTGGGCTAGTCATCTAGAGCATTTGGATCTTAAAGGAGATATTTGGAATGGGAAATAAGGATGGAAAATGAAAGGAGGAGAACCAAACAACTCTATCTATAGATCAGGCCAGAGGTCATTTAACTCTAGGCCTGCTTGGACAGAATTAGAGGTGAAACAAGGGATCTTGGAAAGGTTTAATTGGGATGGAGAGCTCCTAGAGAGATAGAGATAAGGTTCTAGACATCCAGGATTCTCAACACATTCAACTAAATCTTAATCAAGAACATATAAATACAGATTTCATTAACTCATACATCAGAGAGCAGGCAATGACATCCACTACACTGGTTAAATTAATTGAAATCAACATTCAGATACACATATAAGTAGAAAACATAGAAGGCTGGGAGAGGAGCAACATAAGGTACCTATCAAGGGTAAATCTTATGCCAAACTTCTGATGCGAGCCTGAAGAAACATGATGAAATGAAAGCAAGTCAATCACAAATACAGAGAAAGGAAAACATCACCAGCTGCTTTAGATCAGGATCCAAAGAAACATGCTTGTCATATTAAAAACAACACCAATCAGGTACATCATAGCCCATAGCTTGAACATTCAGTCTGAATACATCTAATCTCAGTCTATCTTACAATTTACACAGAGAACTTGTCTCAAGAGGAAACAATACTTGCATTTCACTGATCTCTCATCAACAACCATTACAATGTTTCCTTCTGCGCTTTATAGCAGAAGAGACACAGAAGATCGACTGAGGAGGTAGGTGAATATTAAATGTTACATTAAACATAACAACGAATGCAGGGCCAAAACCCATTCTGCTTGACATGCTGTATATTTAATCTCTGCCACCTTCCTTGTGAGAGGATGATCTGCTCCAGATTTGATTTTGACATCCTTTGGCTGAAGTACTCCTGAATGATTTGAACAAAAATGAAATAAACTGCTAGGGAGGCCTGTCTCATAAATGTTTGATTTGTTTTGAACTGTGGTCATGGTGGAAATCTTTTCAGGGGCATGGTACATAATAAAGGCAGTATGGATGCCCTGTACTTGATGGAGAAGAAACATTCTGCTGATGAAAACCTTGATATTACCTTTTGCCTGCGCTCAGGATCCTTTGATCGATCCTCAGGGTCTGTGATCTGCTGCTCTTCCTTTGAAAACACTAATTTAAGGCTCTGGATCTTCGTTAGCGTGCCTTAACCTTCCTTTTTCTCTGCTGAATGACTCTACCATTTTCATTTTGCTTCTGACAGGGTAGCTCGGGTTTTAATGGTGACGGGAGATTTTCAGAGTTTGAAATCCAGCTTTCCTTTAGTGCAAATCCCATCAGCCGCTTTCCTTGACAATTTTCTAGCAGCGCCATGCCCCGGATTTAATTCTACCTGCAACTTCTCCATTAAGATGGTACGACAGAAACATGGAGAATTTCACTTTCAACAACCCTGTAAAACAACAACTGTGAAGAAATTTGCAGGTGTGAATGATGGAGGAGATGAAGACACAATGTGGACATGGGGAAATAGCCATGCGGACGGAGAACAGAGGAGAAAACGTGACGAAATGATAAAATGAGCTCTGGTGGAGGTTTAATGATCTGTAGAGTGAAAACGCATGAAAAACATTAAAAAACGCGAGAATGGGACGTATATATGCAATAGAATGATAGATTGTTTTGAGGGGAGTACGTGTAACTGACGTGGCGAGGCGGGATGCAATGGAACGGTCAATGGCTGAGGATGATCAGGATCGTCGATCGGGCTAAGATCAACGGTGGAGGGCGACAGATGGTGGGCCGGAACAAGAGCTATCGTGTGCACAATTTCATTAAATATCGTGCATCTCTGGTGATCGGGAGCCGTCGGATGGAGCTTTCAAGATCTAACGGCTGACACGGATTTCGCTGGGCGTCCTGGGCAGGAAGTTAATGCGTGGGGGATGGAGTTAACGAGCGGGAAAAGTGGTTTTGAAAATCGTACAGAGGACGTGTGGCGAGATATGAATGGAATCGCTGGGTCTCCGGGGAAAACTGCTCGGCGCCCAACGGTGGTGCGGAAAATACCGGCAGGTTTGGAGGTATGACGTATGGCTGGCGGGGTCCACCATTTCGGGCGCGCTCTGCGCCGTTGGATTTGATCTTTAACGGATGGTGGAGATGGACTACGGGGGGCCAAGGTGTACGGGCACGGGAGCTTTGTAGCGACCCCCCGTAGTGAATAACGTACATTGATCGGGATTTCCCACATCCCGAGGAGTCAACTACGGGGGCTCCGTGGTTTGACTCTACGGACTTGGAGCGACCCCCCGTAGGAAAAGGCCTTGGTCACAGTGCCGGGTCTTATGGAGCAGAAAGGCACGGGGCTAACGGAGAAGGGGGCTTAGGCCCCAAATACATAAATTTCATCATTTTAATTCATTTTTAGTGTGTTTTGGGGGCAATCAAAGGGTAACGGTAGGGGAGATGGAGGGGGAAACTAGGGAAATAAGGGAGATGGGGAAATTTAAAGGGGTTTTAGGGGGATTTAGGCATAGAGAGGGGGAATCTTGGGGGGGGAATAAAGGAAATTCGGATAAGGGAAAAGAAGGGGAATTGATGTATTTTGTAGGGGTAATGGAGGGAATAATAGGCCCTTTTGAGCAATGTACTAGCAGAGAGGGTTTGTATTAGGCACAGCAATCAAGAGACTTCAAGGAGGATGGGTTTTCAGGGGAAATGCATTCCTTGAAGGCTCAAAACAATCTAGCCCCCAGCTAGCTTGCCAAGAATTTCATAGGGGGGCTAACAGTGGCTCCACATGGGGATGGCTGCTCCTTGGAGGAGTCAAGAAACCAGATATGATATTTGGAGTAGGCCAGTTGCCTGCTGTCATAAGCCATCTTTCTTCTTCAATTTTAGCTGCCACAGTATGATAGAAACATCAGCAAAAATATTTCTCAACCAATCTACCTACCCAAACTACAGTTCTACAATTTTCCCTTGGGTGCATTTGAACTAGCAGACCCTTTACATTTTATTTTGCAAAACAAAAACAAACCTATTCTAAATCTACCCTTATTGCTCCATGAGGCCAGATTAGACTGTTGGCCTCATACAATTCTCTACATAATCTACTACCTGTTGGGATTAAACTGTCCAACAGGTTTCTTCACCTACATTCTAAGACAGGAAATTTAAACACAACCAAGCCAGGATTAGACTGTCTGGCTTGCTGTGGACTGAAAAAGCTAAAACTAAAAAACAAAACTTGAGGGTTTGAAATCTAAACTTTTGAAGCACCCTCTTTTCTTCATGTGACTCAGTTTTTGAGCATATTAGAGTCACTTCTTCCTTTTCCTTCAGCGCTGATTTTGTGCATGTTAGAGCTGATTTCTTTCTTCTTTTCCAGTCCAGATTTTGGGCATATTAGGACCAGCTATTTTCACTTCCTTTGGCTTGGATTTTGATCAGGTTTGAGCCAAACTTTTTACTTCAGAGGTTCATGTTTTGAGCATGTCTGAACCTCTCTTTTCATTCTGTTTTTTGGAACATTTTCTCTTTTTCTGAAAATGAAAACTTGCAATGGTATGTACAATGGAGATGAAACTAGAAATGGAAAATCAATAGAAGTAATGTTTGAGCATCCTGCCATTGACAGGACCCCCAAACAATTATGTGCCATCAAGTTCTTGCAGAAAAAACGCATTAGGACCCACAGTGGCTTGTATGATATATGGACCTTGCCACAAACTGTCAAACTTGCCATGTTTGCCTTTGTCCTCTCTTCTTGAATCCCATCTCAGAACCTTATCTCCAACCTTGAAATCTGAAGCTTTGGTTCTTTTGTCAAACTGTCTCTTTATGCCTTCCTGTACTCTGACAGCTCTGCTATAAACCTGCTCTCTAGTTTGTTGCAGATGGATAGTTTCATTGATTCTCCTTACCATATTATTTTCCTCTGATTGGATCTCCTGGACAAGTTTGATCACTGGAACTCCAAGACTAGTAGGAAAAACTGCTTCTGTCCCATAAACCAGCTGAAAGGGTGACATGCCAATAGATTTCTTTGTAGTGAGCCTATCTTCCCACAAGGCATGTACCAACTTTTTATGCCAGGACCTTTTGTTCTCTTCCAGCAGCTTCTTAATGATTGTAACCAGGCTTTTATTCGATGATTCAGCTAGGCCATTACCCTGGGGGTAATATGCCGTTGAATGTCCAAGTGCTATTCCGTACCTGTGACAGAAATCAATCATTCTTTTGGATCCGAAAGCAATAGCATTGTCAGTGATTAATTTCCTTGGACAACCAAAACAAGATAAGATGAAGTCTTCTAGGAACCTAATGATGACAGAGTCAGTGGCATTCCTAGTGGGTATAGCTTCTATCCATTTAGTGAAGTAATCTGTAGCAGTTAGGATCCATTTATGTTGTCCAGAGGAGGCAGGATGAATTTCTACTATAAAGTCTAGGCCCCATTGCATGAAAGGGCCTTCTATGGTGATCGGTTGCAGAGGGAGGGGAAGGAGCTTTCTTTTGCCCTCAAATATTTGGCATTTGTGGCAGGCAAGAATCATTTTATGAACATCATTGAAGAGGGTAGGCCAGTATTAACCAACCCTGAGTATCTTGTTTGCAGTGGCTTTCCAACTCAGGTGTCCTCCACATTCTCCGGCGTGGAATTCTTGTTTGATTCTTTCAGCTTCAGTTTCAGAAAAACATTTCAGCAGAAGGCCATTTGGATTTTTCCAGTATAGACTCTCATTCATAATGCAGTAGTTTCTAGCTTTGAGTTTTACGAATCTGGCCTTTGTTTTGGATAGTTCTGGAGGGGCATTGAGATTAGCGAGCACATAAAGGATATCAGTATACCAAGGAGAGTTCTGAAATTGCTCCTCAACAGTTGGATGGGGAAATCCTTCCTGCTCATCTAGGGCATTTATCATATTAATGTCAAGGGCCTGCCAGTTTGATTCAGCCATTAATTGGGCCAGGCCTTGACCTTTGATCAGCTTGGTGGGTTTTATTTCAATGTCATATTCCAAGATGGTAGCAATCCATTTGCCCCTTTTCCCATCAGGGTCTTGGGACAAGATATCCTTGACCACTATATTTGGCACGAAGGCAATGGTGTGAGAATGCAGAATGTACACCCTAAAGTCTTTTAAGGCCTTAATCAGAGCATAGGCCTTCTTTTCCATGATGTTGTACTTTAAGGGTGCATCTCTTAAGGCTTTACTGAAGAAGGCTATAGGCTGTTCATTACCTTCTGAATTTTTCTGCAGCAACACTGCAGCTATTGTGTGTTGGGAAGCAAATGAAAAGATCAGAAAATATTTTGAGAAGTCAGGGCTGATAAGGACAGCGGCTTCAGTGAGCGCAAGTTTTACTGACTCAAAATATTTCTTGGCTTCAACAGTCCACTTAATTCCTGCACCTTTCTTTAGCATTTCAGTCATTTTTCTAAGATGCTCTACCAGATTGGGGATAAATCTTCTAAGGAAATTGATCTTCCCTATGAAGGACTGCAATTCCTTGATGTTTCTTGGGTGTGAAATTTGAAGTATTCCCTCAACTCGCTGTGGGTCTATCCTGATCCCTTTCTCAGATATAATGTGGCCAAGAATTTTACCTTCTTGCAGCCCAAAAACAGTATTCTTAGGATTTAGGGACAAACCATACCTTCTACATTTCTCAAAAAAATTTCTCAGATGTTTGAGATGTTCTTCTTCAGTTTTAGAGAAAACAGTTAAGTCATCCAAGTAGATAACTATAAAATGTCCTATCTCCTCTAAGAAAGCTATGTCCATCGCTCTCTGGAAGGTAGCTCCAGCATTCATCAATCCAAAAGGCATTTTCAAGTACATGAAGGTGCCCCATGGAGTGGTAAAAGTTGTTTTGAGTTGATCCTCTGGGAATACCAGAACTTGGTTGTATCCTAAAAAACCATCAAGCAGGGAGATTCTTTTGGAGCCCACTACCTTCTGTAGGATATGTTCCATTCTAGGCAAGGGGTAGTTGTCTTTCAGGGAGGCTCTGTTGAGGATTCTGAAGTCTATGCATAGCCTGATTTCCCCTGTTTTCTTCCTTACAGCCACTAAGTTTGACACCCAATCAGAAAACCTTACAGGGACTATTATGCCTGCTTCATACATCTTTTTAATTTCTTTCTCTACTGCAGGCAATTGTTTTGGATTGATTCTTCGAAGTTTTTGTCTGAAAGGCCTCTGATTTTCTTTTAGTGGTATCTTGTGTTGTATGATGTTGGTGTCATAGGCCTTTAAGTCTTCATAGCTCCATGCAAACACATCAATGAATTCCATAAACAAGTCAATGCATTTTTTCTTCATGTTTGCAGGTATTGACTTAGCCAGTTTTATCATTCTGGGTTTGTCTTCAATGCCAATGTTGCATTCTTCCACATCAGAATCAGCATGTTCAATTGTGGGCTTTTTTGCTACGTCATCAAAGTCAAAGAGGTCCTCTAAGGGTGCCAGGCCTCTGGGTATATTCTTGTCTTTGGCCTACAGCACCTCAACCTCTTCATTTTCTGCGTTTTCACAATTTTTGTTAAAATTTCCAGTTTGTTCAGAAAAAGAATTTATTTCTATGTTACAAGGTGTTTCTTGTTTATCTGGGGGATCCTCGCTTGAGCAGCTATCATCAGAGATTGAGTCTAAATCCGAAAATTCAAACTCATTCCTGCCCACCAGGAAATCTTCGATCTGTTTGTCTCCTTCAAAGACCTGCCAATATTTTTCATTGTCTGGCACTGCAAGCCTGAATTTGGTCTGAATGATAATCTGTTGGTCAACTGGGGTCTTAGGATACGAACTAGCTAGGCAAGCTAATCCATTGGCAATAGCGTTTTGACCCCTAGGAATGAACACTAATCTATATTCAACGAATGTTTTCAATAGATCCAGAGTGTCATTCCTATATGCTCTTAGTCTCGGATGTTTTGCTGAATACTCACCATTCACCTGTTTGATCACCAGTTCAGAATCTCCATGCACAGTTATCCTACGGGCTCCTAATTTTTTCAACAGATTTAAGCCCAAGATCAGAGCCTCATATTCTGCAATGTTATTGGTGCATTTGAAGTGCAGATTAACAGCGCGGCTCTCTGCGTGATCATTTTCAGTGTTACGCAGCCACACCCCTGCTCCAACATTGTTTCTAGTACAGGACCCATCGAAATTCATCTCCCACAAGGGTTTTCCATTATTATTCGTAATGGGATCTGTACTAGGTTGTGGGTCGTCTTGCTCTTCACGTGGTGTATCAGTTTGAAGGGTGTGACTGATAGGTTGATTGTATTGTGTTTCTAGCTCGTTCCGAGTTAGGCTTCCACCGCATATTCTACAGGTTTCACTGTTGTTTTCTTCGTCAATTTCTTCCAGGGTAGCCATGATGTTCAGGTCTGTGATTTCAGCCTCTACGTTTGTACCCATGTTTCCAAATTCTGACCTTGGATCTTCTAAGGATTGGTCATTGTGGAGAATGAAAGAGTCTAGGTCTGTATGTACAGAGTATAATGGTGAGTTTTCAGGTTTCTCGGGGCTACTGACTAAAAATTTCATCTGAGACTCTCTATACAGTCGTCTAAGTTGGCCAAATATGGGGACAGTGGCATATGAACCATCCATCTGCATTGTTCCTTGCAGTTTGGCTCCCCATGATCGAGATAGTAACATGCCATACTTAGGTGGCACATCTGCCACCACCACATCCATGACCATACACTTAGCAGGGATCTGGGTCAAGCTCACACATAAATCTTTGATTAGTCCTAGGCATTTTACCCTGGTAGAGTCAAAAGAGTATAAGTCTTTGTAGGGTCTGGTGATTTCTAGGCCTAGCCTTTCCATCACTACCTTAGGCATTAGATTGTGTGATGCACCAGAGTCATGCATGGAATTATGAAGGATCTTGTCATGAATGTTGAGACTGACATAGAAATGTGGAACTACCCCTTCCTAAAATTTTCCCTCGATTTTTGGACCAAAGAGTAGGGCTAGTTGATCATCATTCAGATTTACAGAATCATTTATTTCTCCCAGATTCAACGCTTTCAAAATTTGGCCTTTATATACATCTTGAGTGGCCAGCTCAGACAATGGTACAGAGATTTTGATTTTTGCAATCTCACTCTCCAGATTGAAAGTGGACTGGACCTTTGTAATGCTCAATTCTGTTTTATTTTCTACTGTTTTAGTAGCTGAATCTGTTTGTGATTTTTCACTATGTACAGGGTTGGGAACCGTTGTATCAGGAGTACTAACTGAAGTGCTAGTACTTCTGGTTGGTTGACCTTGTTTTCCAGTGTCCTGGTTGTCCTTCTCCTTATGTTTACCAGAACCTTCAGCTGATGATTTGTTGTTTGCAGCAGATGCTTTAGAGGATTTGTCAGGCCTTTTCTTTATGGTAACCTCAGGAGTATTGCCTTTGGAAGCTTCTTGGTTTTTCTTGCTCCTAAGTTCATATTGTTCCCTGACCTGTAACATGACATTTTCAAATCCTAGTCTGTAATCTTCAGTTTCCAACCATTCCTCATCCCCATAAGAGGGTGAGGATTGGTCTTCCCCTGAATCACAGTTAAGGACTGAGTCCTCTGTTTCGAACATGTTAATTTCATTCCCCTCAGACTCTTCTATAATTCCCTCATCCTCATCTAAGAAGTTTTCTTGAAATGGGGGAATAATCTGTTGATCTGACTCTCTTTGTCTGTTGGGAGCATTGTTATTTCTTCTAAAGTTTTGGTTTTGATTTTGGTTCTGGTTTCTGTTCTGATTGCTAACTGTGACAACCATTTTCTTCATCATCTGTAGTAGCTCTTCCAAGTTTTTAGACAACTTATCATAGTTTGGATCGGATGTGGAAGCTACATTGTCATCCCTATAGGTTACCCTCCTCTCAGACCTCAATCTTGCCCTTTTTTCCATTAAGTTTGCTTCTATGGTTATGGCTCCTTTCTGCAAGTCTTCCAGCGTGGTGTACTCTTTGTCTCTAAGCTCATAGGCCAGATCCGCATCAAATCCATCAGGATACTTGGCCAGGGCCATACCTTGTGGAGGTTTCATGTGTCGAGGGAGAGCATTATAAATGCTGTTGAATCTAGTGGTGTAATCATGAACACTCTCTCTTACGTTCCTCTTAAGGGACATGTATTCTGCTAGGAGCTGGCGAGGGTTTGCTCTAACCTCCCATTTGTTTATGAAGGTCTGGTATAATGCAGGGAGATCTTGAATACTACCAGGAGGTATATTTTTGAACCATTTTTTCACCTCACCCCCTAAGCTTTGGGAAAAGATCCTCATTTTGATTGTTTCATCATCAATTTCCATATAATCAAAAGAGTCCTCCATTTTATCTACATGTTGCTGAGATGTTATGGACTCTTTAGCAGTGAAGTGTGGGAATTTCGACTGGTAATCATTGGGTAAGGGTAACAAGGGTTGAGGTAAAACCAAGGGTGCATACTAGGCTGCCATGATAATGTTCTGGTGAGGCAAAGGGTTAATTTGAGCAGCTGGTATTTGAATGACAAGGATACTGGGACCAGCAGAAGTCTGTTGAGCAGATCTAGGGTGAGAGAGCCCCAAGTTTTGAAGGAAGTGAAAATCAGGTGGTGTGGAAGGAGGGGTTTCATTGTCCCTAGGGTCTGGCTGGTCTGAAACACTGAATGACCTAGTTATAGGTAATCTGTTTTGAAGGTCTAGGTCAAAGAAAGGGTCAAATAGAGCTGTAAGGTCTTCTGGTGCAGAATTAGCTCTATAAATGTGACTGTAAACAGTTGATCTCATACTTACAGGTGTTCTTTTTAGGATTCTCTCAGGATTATCAACTATTTCAGGTGGGTCAGGGTTGGGATAAGCTCTTGTGTGGATGGTTCTGAAAGCCAGAATGTTATACTTCCACCCAAGGAGCTTAACCCTTCTTGTTACTTCTTTTGTGGTTGATGTTGTTTCAAGGTTGGTGTCCCAGTGGAGTCTAATGTGAAACCAAGACAATCAGCAGGCCTACTGATCACCAGTGGAGTCTTTTAACGTTTAGAAACAATGGAGTCACCAGGTGGAGGGTTTAGGATGTTTCTAGGGGATAAACTGTCCACCACAGTGCTGATGAAATAAACTTTTTCAAGGATATCCCACTAAACACAGCAAACTCTAACCAGAGATTGACTGGGAGGGCATTTACCAGATATGTCACCTCTGAAAAGAGGATGAGATCTGGAGGCTACCTGGCCCTTTCCAAGCTCTGTCTAAGAGTATGGGGTAAAACACACAAGAGGTAAATGGAATGGGAAGGATAAGTGTTTTACTACCAACCTAACCAGATATTGCAGGTTTTCTGAGGTTTGGAGATGTATCAGGATGAAAGCACTCAGAAATCCCCAGTATGGTCGCCATTATGTTGGGGTTCCCATGTTTTGGCCAGGTTGGCAAGACCAAAAGATGAGACAACATCAGAACCACTTTGGGACCTTAGGATCTAGCCCTCCTAGGTCCGGAGAGGGATCTCTCTATACAAGTCAAGGATATATCTTTGAAGCTCTTAAGTTATGATTTTAGGCTAGTTATAGGCTCGAGGTTTTTTGTTTGATTGTTTATGTCTGGTTGTTGGGAATCAGGAAAAGAAGGTCCAATAGACAAGGATGAGCAAAGAGGAAGCTTAGACAGAGATAGAAAACTCAGAGAACATCAAAGCCATTGGGCTATGGAGTCAAGAAAGGATTTATTTGTGTTCAATGTGCAAGCTTTCAGTTGGGCTAGTCATTTAGAGCATTTGGATCTTAAAGGAGATATTTGGAATGGGACATAAGGATGGAAAATGAAAGGAGGAGAACCAATCAACTCTATCTATAGATCAGGCCAGAGGTCATTTAACTCCAGGCCTGCTTGGAAAGAATTAGAGGTGAAACAAGGGATCTTGGAAAGGTTTAATTGGGATGGAGAGCTCCTAGAGACACAGAGATCAGGTTCTAGACCTCCAGGATTCTCAACACATTCAACTAAATCTTAATCAAGAACATCTAAATACAGATTTCATTAACTCATACATCAGAGAGCAGGCAATGACATCCACTACACTGGCTAAATTAATTGAAATCAACATTCAGATACACATATAAGCAGAAAACATAGAAGGCTAGGAGAGCAGCAACATAAGGTACCTATCAAGGGTAAATCTTATGCCAAACTTCTAATGCGAGCCTGAAGAAACATGATGAAATGAAAGCAAGTCAATCACAAATACAGAGAAAGGAAAACATCACCAGCTGCTTTAGATCAGGATCCAAAGAAACATGCTTGTCATATTAAAAACAACACCAATCAGGTACATCATAGCCCATAGCTTGAACATTTAGTCTGAATACATCAAATCTCAGCCTATCTTACAATATAAACAGAGAACTTGTCTCAAGAGGAAAATACTTGCATTTCACTGATATCTCATTAACAACCATTACAAAGTTTCCTTATGTGCTTTATAGCAAAGGATGAACCTAAGATCGACTGAAGGAGTAGGTGAAAATTAAATGTATCATTAAACATAACAATGAATGCAGGGCCGAAACCCATTCTGCTTGACCTGCTATGTATTTAATCTCTGTCACCTTCCTTGTGAAAGAATGATCTTCTCCAGATTTGATCTTGACATCTTTTGGCTGAAGTACTCCTGGATGATTTGAACAAAAATGAAATAAACTGCTAGGGAGGCATGTCTCATAAATGTTTGAATTGTTTTGAACTGTGGTCATGGTGGAAATCTTTTCAGGGGCATGGTACATAATAAAGGCAGTATGGATGCCCTGTACTTGATGGAGAAGAAACATTCTGCTAATGAAAACCTTGATATTACCTTTTGCCTGCACTCAGGATCCTTTGATCGATCCTCGGGGTCTGTGATCTGCTGCTCTTCCTTTGAAAACACTGATTTAAGGCTCTGGATCTTGGGTAGCATGCCTTAACCTTCCTTTTGCTCTGTTTCTAGCTCATTCTAAGTTAGGCTTCCACCGCATATTCTACAGGTTTCACTGCTATTTTCTTCGTCAATTTCTTCCAGGGTAGCCATGATGTTCAGGTCTGTGCTTTCAGCCTCTACGTTTGTACCCATGTTTCCAGATTCTGACCTTGGCTCTTCTAAGGATTGGTCATTGTGGAGAATGAAAGAGTCTAGGTCTGTATGTACAGAGTATAATGGTGATTTTTCAGGTTTCTCGGGGCTACTGACTAAAAATTTCATCTGATACTCTCTATACAGTCTTCTAAGTTGGCCAAATATGGGGACAGTGGCATATGAACCATCCATCTGCATTGTTCCTTGAAGTTTGGCTCCCCATGATCGAGATAGTAACATGCCATAATTAGGTGGCACATCTGCCACCACCACATCCATGACCATACACTTAGCAGGGATCTGGGTCAAGCTCACACATAAATCTTTGATTAGTCCTAGGCATTTTACCCTGCTAGAGTCAAAAGAGTATAAGTCTTTGTAGGGTCTGGTGATTTCTAGGCCTAGCCTTTCCATCACTACCTTAGGCATTAGATTGTGTGATGCACCAGAGTCATGCATGGCATTATGAAGGATCTTGTCATGAAGTTGAGACTGACATAGAAAGGTGGAACTACCCCTTCTTGAAATTTTCCCTCGATTTTTGGACAAAAGAGTAGGGCTAGTTGATCATCATTCAGATTTACAGAATCATTTATTTCTCCTAGATTCAACGCTTTCAAAATTTGGCCTTTATATACATCTTGAGTGGCCAGCTCAGACAATGGTACAGAGATTTTGATTTTTGCAATCTCACTCTCCAGATTGAAAGTGGACTAGACCTTTGTAATGCTCAATTCTGTTTTATTTGCTACTGCTTTAGTAGCTGAATCAGTTTGTGATTTTTCACTATGTTTAGGGTTGGGAACCGTTGTATCAGGAGTACTAACGGAAGTGCTAGTACTGCTGGTTGGTTGACCTTGTTTTCCAGTGTCCTGGTTGTCCTTCTCCTTATGTTTACCAGAACCTTCAGCTGTTGATTTGATGTTTACAGCATATGCTTTAGAGGATTTGTCAGGCCTTTTCTTTATGGTAACCTCAGGATTCTTGGCTTTGGAAGCGTCTTGGTTTTCCTTGCTCCTAAGTTCATATTGTTCCCTGACCTGTAACATGGCATTTTCAAATCCTAGTTTGTAATCTTCAGTTTCCAACCATTCCTCATCCCCATAAGAGGGTGAGGGTTGGTCTTCCCCTGAATCACAGTTAAGGATTGAGTCCTCTGTTTCGAACATGTTAATTGCATTCCCCTCAGACTCTTCTATAATTCCCTCATCCTCATCTAAGAATTTTTCTTGAAATGGGGGAATAATCTGTTGATCTGACTCTCTTTGTCTGTTGGGAGCATTGTTATTTCTTCTAAAGTTTTGGTTTTGATTTTGGTTTTGGTTTCTGTTCTGATTGCTAACTGTGACAATCATTTTCTTCATCATCTGTTGTAGCTCTTCCAAGTTTTTACACAACTTGTCATAGTTTGGATTGGATGTGGAAGCTACATTGTCATCCCTATAGGTTACCCTCCTCTCAGACCTCAATCTTTCCCTTTTTTCCATTAAGTTTGCTTCTATGGTTATGGCTCCTTTCTGCATGTCTTCCAGGGTGGTGTACTCTTTGTCTCTAAGCTCATATGCCAGATCTGCATCAAATCCATCAGGATACTTGGCCAGGGCCATACCTTGTGGAGGTTTCATGTGTGGAGGGAGAGCATTATAAATGCTGTTGAATCTAGTGTTGTAATCATGAACACTCTCTCCTACGTTCCTCTTAAGGGACATGTATTCTGCTAGGAGCTGGCGAGGGTTTTCTCTAACCTCCCATTTGTTTATGAAGGTCTGGTATAATGCAGGGAGATCTTGAATACTACCAGGATGTAGATTTTTGAACCATTTTTTCACCTCACCCCCTAAGCTTTGGGCAAATATCCTCATTTTGATTGTTTCATCATCAATTTCCATATAATCAAAAGATTCCTCCATTTTATCTACATGTTGCTGAGCTGTTATGGACTCTTTAGCAGTGAAGTGTGGGATTTTTGACTGGTAATCATTGGGTAAGGGTAACAAGGGTTGAGGTAAAACCAAGGGTGCATACCAGGCTGCCATGATAATGTTCTGGTGAGGCAAAGGGTTAATTTGAGCAGCTGGTATTTGAATGACAGGGATAGTGGGACCAACAGAAGTCTGTTGAGTAGATCTAGGGTGAGAGAGCCCCAAGTTTTGAAGGAAGTGAAAATCAAGTGGTGTGGAAGGAGGGGTTTCACTGTCCCTAGGGTCTGGCTGGTCTGAAACATTGAATGACCTAGTTCTAGGTAATCTATTTTGAAGGTCTAGGTCGAAGAAAGGGTCTAATAGAGCTGTAAGGTCTTCTGGTGCAGAATTAGCTCTATAAATGTGACTGGAAACAGTTGATATCCTACTTACATGTGTTCTTTTGAGGATTCTCTCAGGATTATCAACTATTTCAGGTGGGTCAGGGTTGGGATAAGCTCTTGTGTGGATGGTTCTGAAAGCCAGAATGTTATACTTCCACCCAAGGAGCTTAACCCTTCTTGTTACTTCTTTTGTGGTTGATGTTGTTTCAAGGTTGGTCTCCCAGTGGAGTCTAATGTGAAACCAAGACAATCAGCAAGCCTACTGATCACCAGTGGAGTCTTTTAACGTTTAGGAACAATGGAGTTGCTAGGTGGAGGGTTTAGGATGTTTCTAGGGGATACACTGTCCACCACAGTGCTGATGAAATATCCTTTTTCAAGGATATCCCACTAAACACAGCAAACTCTAACCAGAGATTGACTGGGAGGGCATTTACCAGATATGTCACCTCTGAAAAGAGGATGAGATCCGGAGGCTACCTGGCCCTTTCCAGGCTCTGTCTAAGAGTATGGGGTAAAACACACAAGAGATAAATGGAATGGGAAGGATAAGTGTTTTACTACCAACCTAACCAGAGATTGCAGGTTTTCTGAGGTTTGGAGATGTATCAGGATGAAATCACTCAGAAATCCCCAGTATGGTCGCCATTATGTTGGGGTTCCCATGTTTTGGCCAGGTTGGCAAGACCAAAAGATGAGACAACATCAGAACCACTTTGGGACCTTAGGATCTAGCCCTCCTAGGTCCAGAGAGGGATCTCTCTATACAAGTCAAGGATATATCTTTGAAGCTCTTAAGTTATGATTTTAGGCTAGTTATAGGCTCAAGGTTGTTTGTTTGATTGTTTATGTCTGGTTCTTGGGAATTAGGAAAAGAAGGTCCAATAGACAAGGATGAGCAAAGAGGAAGCTTAGACAGAGATAGAAAACTCATAGAACACCAAAGCCATTGGGCTATGGAGTCAATAAAGGATTTATTTGTGTTCAATGTGCAAGCTTTCAGTTGGGCTAGTCATCTAGAGCATTTGGATCTTAAAGCAGATATTTGGAATGGGACATAAGGATGGAAAATGAAAGGAGGAGAACCAACCAACTCTATCTATAGATCAGGCCAGAGGTCATTTAACTCCAGGCCTGCTTGGACAGAATTAGAGGTGAAACAAGGGATCTTGGAAAGGTTTAATTGGGATGGAGAGCTCCTAGAGAGATAGAGATCAGGTTCTAGACCTCCAGGATTCTCAACACATTCAACTAAATCTTAATCAAGAACATCTAAATATAAATTTCATTAACTCATACATCAGAGAGCAGGCAATGACATCCACTACACTGGTTAAATTAATTGAAATCAACATTCAGATACACATATAAGTAGAAAACATAGAAGGCTAGGAGAGCAGCAACATAAGGTACCTATCAAGGGTAAATCTTATGCAAAAATTCTGATGCGAGCCTGAAGAAACATGATGAAATGAAAGAAAGTCAATCACAAATACAGAGAAAGGAAAACATCACCAGCTGCTTTAGATCAGGATCCAAAGAAACATGCTTGTCATATTAAAAACAACACCAATTAGGTACATCATAGCCCATAGCTTGAACATTCAGTCTGAATACATCTAATCTCAGTCTATCTTACAATTTACACAGAGAACTTGTCTTAAGAGGAAACAATACTTGCATTTCACTGATCGCTCATCAACAACCATTACAATGTTTCCTTCTGTGCTTTATAGCAGAAGAGACACAAAAGATCGACTGAGGAGGTAGGTGAATATTAAATGTTACATTAAACATAACAATGAATGCAGGGCTGAAACCCATTCTGCTTGACATGTTGTATATTTAATCTCTGCCACCTTCCTTGTGAGAGGATGATCTGCTCCAGATTTGATTTTGACATCCTTTGGCTGAAGTACTCCTGAATGATTTGAACAAAAATGAAATAAACTGCTAGGGAGGCCTGTCTCATAAATGTTTGATTTGTTTTGAACTGTGGTCATGGTGGAAATCTTTCCAGGGGCATGGCACATAATAAAGGTAGTATGGATGCCCTGTACTTGATGGAGAAGAAACATTCTGCTGATGAAAAACTTGATATTACCTTTTGCCTGCGCTCAGGATCCTTTGTTCGATCCTCGGGGTCTGTGATCTGTTGCTCTTCCTTTGAAAACACTGATTTAAGGCTCTGGATCTTCGTTAGCGTGCCTTAACCTTCCTTTTGCTCTGCTGAATGACTCTACCATTTTCATTTTTCTTCTGACAGCGTAGCTTGGGTTTTAATGGTGACAGGAGATTTTCAGAGTTTGAAATCCAGCTTTCCTTTAGTGCAAATCCCATCAGCCGCTTTCCTTGACAATTTTCTAGCAGCGCCACCCCTCGGATTTAATTCTACCTGCAACTTCTCCATTAAGATGGTACGACATAAACATGGATAATTTCAGTTTCAAAAACCCTGTAAAACAACAACTGTGAAGAAATTTGCGGGTGTGAATGATGGAGGAGACGAAGACACACTGCGGACGTGGGGAAATAGCCATGCGGACAGAGAACAGAGGAGAAAATGTGACGAAATGATAAAATGAGCTCTGGTGGAGGTTTAATGATCTACAGAGTGAAAACGCATGAAAAACATTAAAAAACGCGAGAATGGGACGTATATATGCAATAGAATGATAGACTGTACGGAGGGGAGTACGTGTAACTGACGTGGCGAGGCGGGATGCAATGGAACGGTCAACGGCTGAGGGATGATCGGGACCGTCGATCGGGCTAAGATCAACAGTGGAGGGCGACGGATGGTGGCCGGAACAAGAGCTATCGTGTGCATGATTTCATTAAATATCGTGCATCTCTAGTGATCGGGAGCCGTCGGATGGAGCTTTCGAGATCTAACGGCTGACACGGATTTCGCTGGGCGTCCTGGGCAGGAAGTTAATGCGTGGGGGATGGAGTTAACGAGCGGGAAAAGTGGTTTTGAAAATCGTACAGAGGATGTGTGGCGGGATATAGATGGAATCGCTGGGTCTTCGAGGAAAACTGCTCGGCGCCCAACGGTGGTGCGGAAAATACCGGCGGGTTTGGAGGTATGATGTATGGCTGGCGGGGTCCACCATTTCGGGCGCGCTCTGCGCCGTTGGATTTGATCTTTAATGGACGGTGGAGATGGACTACGGGGGGCCAAGGTGTATTGGCACGGAAGCTTTGGAGCGACCCCCCGTTGTGAATAACGTCCGTTGATCGGGATTTCCCACATCCTGAGGAGTCAACTACGGGGTCTCCGTGGTTTAAGTCTATGGACTTGGAGCGACCCCCCGTAGGAAAAGGCCTTGGTCACAGCGCCGGGTCTTATGGAGCGGAAAGGCGCGGGGCTAGCGGAGAAGGGGGTTTAGGCCCCAAATACATAAATTTCATCATTTTAATTCATTTTTAGTGCGTTTTGGGGGTAATCAAAGGGTAACGGTAGGGGAGATGGAGGGGGAAACTAGGGAAATAAGGGAGATGGGGAAATTTAAAGGGGTTTTAGAGGGATTTAGGCATAGAGAGGGGGAATCTTGGGGGGGGGAAGAAAGGAAATTCGGATAAGGGAAAAGAAGGGGAATTGATGTATTTTGCAGGGGTAATGGAGGGAATAATAGGCCCTTTTGAGCAATGTACTAGCAGAGAGGGTTTGTATTAGGCACAGCAATCAAGAGACTTCAAGGAGGATGGGTTTTTAGGGGAAAGGCATTCCTTGAAGGCTCAAAACAATCTAGCCCCCAGCTGGCTTGCCAAGAATTTCATAGGGGGGCTAACATCTGAGACTATTGAGGACATAAAATTCAGAACTCCTTATAGTAAATGAAGAAATTCAACAGAAGAAGAAAAGGATAAGGCTGTAAATATTTATATAAATGATGAAGCAACAAGAACAGTCACTCAAACATTAAAAGAGCTTCAAAATGTAAAAATTGGAACACAACGAAAAGATACAGTCATGAAAAAAAACCAGGCTACTATCGATTTGCCTCCTTCTTCTCAGGAAACTGACAATACAGAATTAGAGATTCAGATCAGATTCAGACATATTAGAGAGAAGAATGAAGAGCTCAAGAGTCAAGCTCATTCTAGATTTCTTAAGGAAAATCCTGGAAACAAAGACAGGCTTCTTTCAGCATTTGATTATTCATCCAATAAATTGGTAATGTCATTCTTGAAGCCTACAGTGGCTGAGCCAAAATCAATGGCAGATTATTCCAAAACAGATCTTGAACTGGATGTGGATGCCATTCATGAATTAGATCAAATTGAATTTCATAGGAGCAATACTGAAATGCTATATTCCAAAATTGTCAGTAAAACTATGAAATCAATTAGGCTTGAGAAAAAAGTGCTCAACCTCCAAAATCAAATGAGGTTGGACAAAGCCTCACTGTATGCTAATAATTTAAGAATAAAAGCACTAGAAGATATAGTGATTGAAGCAGGGGGTGACCCAGCCAACATTGAAGGGGAAAAAGTCTTAATTAAATAGAAAAATGAGGATATCGCTGCTCTTAGAAAACAGTTGAAGTTGCCTTAGAGTGAAAAATCTCAAGAAAAAGAAATTCTACAACAAAAAATAGAGAATGATGATTTAAAGCAGCTTGTACATCAAATGACAGATCAGATAAAAACAATGGAAAGTAAAATATAAGCTCTACTGAAAGAAAATGAAGAACTAAGAAAAGCACAACCAATGGTCATTCCTACAGTGATCCCCACTGTAAACACTGCTATACCATCTACTTTGGCAGAACACTTGGCACCGAAAGGAGTTCTGCCAACTGCAGTGCCAATTACTTCTCTAATCTCTACCTCTTCTTCTTCATCCTCACAGAGGAGAACACTACAAGACCAAGATAAAGAGATTCTTAGTTTGAAAGGCACTATTAAAAATTTAGAAAAATCCAAAAATCATGCCTTGATTACTTCTAGAGGACATGAGGAAAGGGTTGATCGATTGCAAGAACAGGTAAAGATTCTGCAAGCACAAGTAAATCTTACAGATCAAGTGGCCTTTATAAAAAATCATTTATGGACCAAAATTATTGATGGCATTCATTCTCAATGGCCTTCAATTTGGATAATTTATGAACAGAGGGAGTTACTTCAAGTTGCTAGTGCAGAGATTGACAAGACTAAGAGGGAAATTGACAAAAAACCAGCCCAAGCAATCCAACTCATAGCTTTTTTAAATAGTAAAACCAGGGAAGAGTTGGAAGAATTAAAAATTGTTGATAGAACAGAAACCATTCTTCAAATCAAAAAGGTCCTGAACAAAAGAAACATAATGAGTAATCTAGAGGACCGGTGTAAAGACATGAATTTATCCATCTCAAGATTTTTAGCCAAATACAAAACATTGTCAGAAGCAGGTTTGCCTAATATTCACGCATTGAATGACAAGTTAATGCCTCAGAAAGATTATGATCTAAAAATCAGAAATCATGCAAAAGAGCAAGCCAGACAACAACTGCCTCAAGGATCACCAACAGGCAAAATACTTCTTTAGTATTTTCAAAATCTGTTCTTTTTAGATAATGAGATCAGGCATATGTTCACTATCAAGCCTAACTTTGCCAAGTATACAGAGGCAGATGAAAGTTACAGAAAATTGAAGACTATGAAGATCCCCTCTGCAGAAAAGTGGCAAGAATTCACAGATCTGCTGTGAATTTAATGGATAAAAATTAGGAAATTCACTTGGAAATTCATTTTTTATTGTTACCTCAAATGGTAAAAATACAGGGTTAAAGTGCACAACAACAATCAGTTCAAATTAGAATAATCAGTTCTATTTTTTCTTGTAAAAAGGTAACAGCTTGCAAACTGTTTTGCAGCTGTCCCTCTTTTTAAGTTTTCTTTCCTATTTTTTATTAAAACATTATCTCAATTCCTGATATATTTTGTAAACATTTTTTTGTATAAATACTTCACAATTCGAAGTATTCAATGTGAATAAAATTTCTCAAGACAACTATAGTTCGTGCTCTCTACTTGGCATTTTAATATTTTCTACTTTGTTCGTGCTCTCTACTTGGCCATTGGCTTGTGGGTGATATGGAGTTGTAATCTTGTGCTGAATGTGGTAGTTTTGCAATGTTTCAGCTAATTTATTACCTAAAAATTGTGTTCCTCCATCTGTGATTATGTCCCTTGGGAGACCATAGCGCACAAATATTTGGAAAATAAACTGTACTACAGAGTCCTCTGTAGCTTTTGAAAGTGCCTCTGCTTCGACCCACTTAGTGACATATTCGGTTGCAACTAGGATGTATGTTTTTTGGTTTGAGGGAGGACTAATAGGGCCAACAAAATCAAGTGCCCATCGTTCAAATGGTTCAATCACTAGTTGAGGGTTCAAAGGAATTTCATCAGACTGCCCAGGGCGTCCTGCCCTTTGGAAGCTATCACAGGCCTGCACAAATTTTTTGGCATCCTTAAAGATGGTAGGCCAGTAATAGCCTGTTCGTAAAACCTTATGGGCAGTTCTACAGTTCCCAGTTAGATCCCCTTCTTTAATCTTCTTATTTGTAGCTTAAGGATTCTTAAGTGCCCTTTTGCTCAGATTCCATCCACTCCATCAAATCAAGCCTGTACATAGCCTTAGAAGGTCACCTATCTTGCCCTTAGCACATTTGCATCTCTGAGCCTTATTTCTTAGTTCTGCTTGCCTAGAGAGTTGACTCCATTGCCCAATATTCTGGTAGATCCTTCTAGTTTACCTTGAAATCTCTTTATTCCCACCAATCTTTTAAAATCAAACCCAAATACACAATCATAGCTAGCCTAATATATGTTACTAAAACAAAGCTAAATCATATGGAGAGATCCCTCTCTAGAGTTCAAGAAGGCTAGATCTTGAATTCCCAAAGCGGTTCTTGGTTACCCCTGGTGTTCTTAACTAAAAAAATCCCTATCCCACAACCTGAGAATTACTAGGGTGATAACAGGCCTTGGGGGTATTATGATCCTTGGAGGAAACTCCCACAGCTAGAAGAGTTGATAGAGAAAATTGGATCGAGTACAAAGGTGTGGCAGGTGGGTTTTACCCTACACCAATTGTTATGGTGCATATATGATGTGTATTATAGTTTATCTTATAATTTTGTTGAAGTAGCATACAACAATTTACATAGTGATATGAGAACCACTCTCTAGAGTAGACATTGATTTTGTACACATGGCTTTTCAGTTGCTTTTTAAGATATATCATTGGTGATGATCACATGATTATATAATGAACCATTAAGTTGAACTATGAAATTATTCCTCACAACACACACACACACACATATTGATGAATTAATATTTTTTCTCATATAATTTTTTTAATCTATTTTGAAAAAAAAATTATATATAATTATTTCTAAGAAGAACAAGAGAGAATTCCTTACCATATCTTCGTAAAACATATAATAGCAAGAAAATTAATCTATTGAAATTTCATTTCCAAACATATTCATTGAGTAAAATGAAGATTAAAAGGAGATATTCATGGATTTACCTATAACATCACCTCATAATTAAGAATGTAAATGTACAATATTGATGATACATAGGTTAGGAAAAAATTAATCTATTGAAATTTCATTTCCAAACATATTCATGGAGTAAAATGAGGATTAAAAAGAGATATTTATGAATTTACTTATAACATCACCTCATAAAAGTGTAAATGTCCAATATTGATTTATTTATATATGATAAATAATAAACCTTTATCTCACATGTATCATATAATCTTATAAACAAACAATTGCACCGGGGGTGCAATCCTCAAAACTTTTAAACTATCTAATGTATATGTACCTATTTAAAGTATTCGGGGCCCACATTACAAATACCCAAAGTGAAATATTTGCGCATATGTTATATATGAGCCAATGGTTTAAATAACTATCGGGTGGTGAAACAAAACTTATAACAAAATATTAATAAAACTATATCATACGTCTGGACTTCAAAAAAAATAAACCCGATTTCAATCACAAATTCGCGTTCCAAAATAGCCTGCTGATGTCACCCTAATTTGTGACGTGAAAACTTCATAGAATATGCCATATAAAAATTCGAGTCTGTTTTTTGGCTTTTCGTAAGGAGGAAAACTGTGACGCAAAAATCAAATTAATTCCACCCTATAATGTTTCGGGTCCAGAATTCCACAATGCAGACGGGCCAAAAAATAATGTGATCGAATCGCCTGCTTCCACGTGGATGGTTGATTTGGTCTGTGGTCTATGGGACCACGTTCTTATGAATTAAAATCTCCCACCTTTACTATTAAATTTCTCTTTTTCCAAAACAATACAGTGCTCTATTTTTAAGTGTGCAGGGACTGTGATTTCAAAACCAAAATTGATTGTTCATCAGTTTTAGAAAGCGGCTATTTGACAGAGTCATTCAAACAGATTTAGAAAGCGGCCAGAGGACAGGGTAGTTGAAATTAATATTTCAACATCCCTCATTCACTGAGAATACCCTCCTTGGTGCCTTCTTCGCTGGACTACGATGTATTCATCAACAGTCGTGAACCCGATGTCCGTTTCTTTGCCAGGCATCTTCACAACAGTCTTGTTTCCAGAGGATTGCGAGTCTTTCTCGACAGCATAGAATTGCAGGCTGGACAATCCATACCTTCACAAATCAAAGACGCAATTAAAGGAGCCTCTCTCATTATTACTATTTTCTCTCCAAATTATGCGCAATCGCAAAGGTGCCTCCATTAACTACTCCTCGCGCTGCTCTGTAAGCCGACCATTTTTGCAAAGGCATATAACTGTCGTTTATTGCATATAAGTGTCGTCATACCGACGGCGGCCAGATCGTCGCTATTGCGACGAATCCCTCTAAACTTCGTAATTGCGACACTTAGACATTGTGTCACAAACAAAGTGTCGCTATTGTGACGGCTATCTCCAAACGTCACAATTGTGACACTTAGACATTGTGTCACAATTGCGACGTTTGGAAGCAGCCGTCGCCATAGCGACGCTTTGGGGCATATTGAGGCAATTGCGACGTCTTCCTTCAAACGTCGCAATTGCGACACTTTGTCTAAGTGTCAGTATTGCGACACATTTCTCTAGACGTCGGTATAGCGACGGTTCCGGGCAGGATTGAAAAAATTTGGGGAAATTTCCGACATTTGGTCAAAAGTGTCGGAACCAAGTGTCAGAATTTCCGCCAAATGTACTAGTGCCATAATACAACTACAAACCCATTTGTGTCTCTGATTACATCTATCTTTCCTTAATTAATGACTGCAACTGATCTTTTGATCTATTTGGCCTAGTTTTTTAACCTATTGCTTAACATCCAGCAAAACTTAAATAAAAATCCTACTATGCAAAATACCTAGCCTAAAACCATAATAATTCCAACCATATTTTGGTTGATTTTCGATAGATCCCTCTTTGATTTGGTAGGGCTAGCTCGCAAGTCAAAATTTGGTATGTGGTTACCTCTTTGGTTTCTTTTCTCAGCCTTGGGAAACTAAGGAGTGCTAACATTTTGGCGTTGTTTTCGGGGATCGAACCCGGGTCACCTACGTGATAGGTGAGAATACTCACCACTATATTCAACTTGATGAGCCTCAAGAGATCAAGGCTAATTTTACAGCTTATGTACATACTCCTACACCTTTTAAAATTTCAGATAGATACAAGCCTCTCATCTTACTTCCTATACTCCATGATTTCCCTTAAATTATTACAAATATTTTCCCAGGTTTGATGGATAGAATGGTAACATCAGTGCTGAAAAACACGTGTAGATTTTTGAACATTTTCTCAAAATTTTTGAGTTTGAAGAAGATGATGTTAGTATCAAGATTTGTTCTCTATCTTTGCAAGGTGAATCCAAGAAATGGTTCAAAAACTTGCCAGTTGCAAGAATTTTCGATTACTTTTAGTTTGCGAAAGTATTCCTTGATAAATGGGTGATCAAGAAGAATCATTTTATGATTTTAGAAGAATATAATCATTTGAAAAGAGAGCCAGGAGAAAGAGTGAAACACTTTTCAGCTAGGTTCAATCAAGTATACTATTCAATGCCTGCTAATATAAAACCTTCTCTTGTTATAGCTCTCTTACACTACCTGGATGCCTTTCATACAGAAATTCCTTTTCAATTGAGAGAAAGGAACACTACAACACTCGAAGAGATGTAGGACAATGCAATAGGTGTGGAAGCTAATATGTTGGTCAAAAGGTCAAAGTTGAAGGCAAAAAAGAGGGAGAACATAGACAAGGAGCACTTGACATCTTCAAAAGCGAAACTTGACATTTTGGTAAGAACAACGGAAGAAATGATGCAAAAGATCATAATGAGAGATGAAATTTCTGTTCAAAAACACCATGTCCCACTTATTGCAGAACAATAAAAGGTTACCGGTCTTAATAATTTTGCTTCTAATCCTTGTTACCATAGATCAGAAAATGATTGTTTTATGTAGTCACTCCAAGGCACGTACGAAGATGAAATGAAAAATCAGGTTGTGGAGAAGCAATAAGCTGATCTAATGTGTATGCTTGATAACATTAATTATATGGATGATTTACCCAATATTATTAGTACAATGATGATCAAGGCTAACTCTTCAAAGCAATCAACGACATGTTTTTGGGAGGAGGAAGCTCATTTAAAACAACTCAAATATAAAAATCAACCTATGCATATCAATCATGATAGCAACGAAGAAAATGAAGAAAATTTAAAATCAAGTGAAAGGTCTTTACCCTTATGTTTCGATTCATTTCACTTTCCGAGAGAAAAATTTCCTAAGATAAGAAATCACCAGTCTTTCAGTTTTGATATTTAGCACGAAGAAGACAATGAAATTCTTGGTCGAGACTCCTTACCCTTGTGTTTCTCCTCATGTGAAAAAATAAGAGAAAACTATAAGCAAGCATACAAGCGAGTTGTCAACAACATAAATGGGAAACCTTCTCATGAATCGGTTGAGGATGTCACTTGTGATATGGAAGCTTCTTTCTCTCCAGAATCATAGCCACTAAGTTACATTGAGTTTCAAACCATAGATGAAAGCTTAGAACCTGAAACATATTATGAATTGATGCAGGATAATTATGTACCATTAAGTTTTGATTCATTTCAATTTTTGAAGAATTTTTTTGATAACATCTCTGAAGCAATGAATGACAAGCCTATATAAAATCATGTAGTTTCATTGGAACCAATGTATAAAAAGTTGCAACAATCTTCTCATGGTATCCATGATCCAATAGCTGATGTTTTGGATGATATATGTAGTCAAAATCCTTCTCCATTAGCTAACTATGAGCCTAAAAATAGATATGATAAAAACTTGATTAGACAACTGACTTCATTGTCTTGTTCAACAATAGTCTCATTACAAAGCTCATCTGAAAAATTGTAGTCATATCAGGACAATTGCAAGTTAGAATTTCACGAGAGTAAGGATGAAAATGAAAGTTTAAATTCATAGTATAAAGACCACCTAGAACAGAATTACAATTTATTGGATGAGCTAAACCTCAGTGAACATTCATTTGCAGATCCTTTTGCACCATTTTTGGAGTCAATAAGGGGATCCAAATTTGGATTTGTTCGCAAGTTTTTATTGGATCTATCATCATGCAAAATTTCTATTTTGCTCGTAAACAAGCATATGCAAAGAAATCAATCAATGGATAAAATGCTTGCATGGTTGCATTGGCTGTTCCATTTTACTTGATCAGGTGATTTATGGATTAGTTAGAGTAGGTAAGGTGTGATGAATAAGCTCAAAATTATGAGCATCTTTTTCAGTGTTAGTTTCTAGTAGAGTTTGCAGTTGACAGTGTATAGTTCAGTTTTCAGTTTGAATTGAAATCAGTTTGAGGGTTATAGCTGCAATGACTCCAATGCCCAATGGACAAGGATACCTAGTCTACAGTGTTCTTGACACATCCTAGGGAGCTGTCATCCCCACTGGAGCCAATGTTAGGGTCTTATGTTCCATATGTAGAAATTTGCTGAATAATGATTAATTATCCACCGAGACTATCCTGATCACATACAATTCGAATTTATATGCAACACATAATCTCTTCCACTCAGATCATCAAACATGCGGAAATAAAATCAAGCGATAACACATCAAATCATCATACACATTAACAGTATGTATGGGGAAAGCTTATAGCTGAAAACCCCGCAGCTATTGTGTATATTATAATGGAGAAATCATGTAACAAACTCAGTACAATACTCCTCACAAGTACTCGGTACTTTCTCATGAAGTTACACACAATCTAGCTCAGTTTTGAACAGGTTACTGGTTCAAAACTCACCGCCAATTGCCTTGCCTCTATTGCGCAATCCAGGCCTGTCTATATAGAGATCCAAGGTTTGAATCTCCTTGGCTTGACTGCGAAATTTTCATGGACAAATCCTCCAAGTGTGGTGCAAATCTCATGCACAACTGATGTCGCCACTGATAGCTAACTCCACCCTTTCATCTACCTCTTTCACTGGTCTCCACTGAACTGATCATGCACTGTAGTGAACTGATGTGTTCTTGAGTTGAATAATGAGTTACTAATTAATGAATTAAATATTATTTAATTCAATCCACTCATAACTAATTTATTATCTAGTTAAACTAATCTCAACCAGTTCAACTAAAAATAAACAGAACACAACTCCACTAGCTATCTCATTAACTCCACCAAACTTCTGCCACTGAAGTCCTAACTGAAGTCAACCATGCATGATGCCATCAAACCCTTGGGAATAGCGTAATTCCTCTGTCAGATGCATGAGCCACTTCTGTAGCTCGAACTGAAGTGCTCCAAGAGAGTAAACTGATGTTTAGAGTCCAAATATTATTAAGGGTAAATAATATTTGACTTCCCTATTTTTAGGAGAGGCAGTCTAAAAATAGCCTTCGACCTCTTCGACCTAAAAAATAGAGTCTAATCTATTTTTACCAACATGACCAATGCTCCAAGAATCTCAAACTGGAATCCACGAACCATGCTCCATATGTCTAAAAATAGACATAGTCTAAAAATAGACTTTGCGCCAGAATTTGCCTGCGGGCCCACTTAGTGAAGGCGACTTCATTTCACTAAGCTCCATCATCTTGCTACATTTTCAACACTCCCTCTTAGCAAGATATGGATTATCTGCAACCCCTATCCTGCCTCTGTGGAATTCGAACTTGCTCTTGGTGAGCGCCTTCGTCAGGATGTCGGCATCCTGATCCTCCGTGGGAACATATGAAAGCATCATGATTCTCCGTTGAACACAATTTCTGATATGATGATACCAATCTGTGAAGCCATGCTGCCTCAACTGATCCTCCTGTCTGTACCATAGACCATATCCCGATGTGCCTCTGATATAGCGCAATACATGCTTGCCTGCCTTCCAAAAGAGCTTGGTAGGCTTAACCATAGCTTGCGAAAGCTGGTTAAAAGCATAGCATATATCGGGTCGTGTATTGACCAGATACATAAGCGACCCCACCAACTGTCGATAGACAGTGGCATCCACTACCTCCGCTGAAGTAGCATCCTCCTTCCTCCAACCACCAGGAAGAGGAGTGTCAACAGGCTTGCAGCCTTACATGTTGAACCTCTCCAGAATCTCTCGGGCATACTTGCCCTGAGAAACAAACAGTCCTCCGCTGCGCTGCCAAATCTCCAATCCCAGGAAATAATGAAGGATACCCAAGTCCTTCATCTCAAACTCTCGTGCAAGATCCTCCTTGCATGAAAGTATCAACTGCTCATCGCCAGTCAAAATCAGATCATCTACATACAGTACGATGATCAACAGCTCCCCCTCCACCACAATCTGGTACAGGTTTGGATCCGCCTCACTCTTGGAGAATCCAAGCCCGGTGAAGTAGCTGTCTATCCGAGTGTACCAAGCACGAGGTGCTTGCTTCAGCCCATACGGTGCTCTCTTGAGTCGGCACACATGCGACTCACTGCTGAAGATCTCAAAACCTTCAGGCTGCTCTATGTACACCTCTTCCTCAATAACTCCATTGAGGAACGCAGTCTTCACATCCATCTGATGAATGTGCCACCCATCTGCGCTGAGAGAGCAAGGATCGTCCGTATGGAAGAGTACCTTGCGACAGGTGCAAAAGTCTCCTCATAGTCAATCCCCTCGATCTGTGAGAAGCCACGGGCGACAAATCTCGCCTTGTACTTCTCCACGCTCCCGTCAGCCGCCTGCTTCACCTTGTAGATCCATCGCGAACCTACAACTGATTTCCCAACCGGTCTTGGGACAATCTCCCATGCACTGTTCCTGATGATCGAATCATATTCTTCGATCATGGCATCAACCAATGCGGGTTCCTCCACAGCTTCCTCAAAAGAGGATGGCTCTGTCACAACACATTGACTCATAAGAGCCATGTATCCAGTGTACCGATCCGGTGACTGTCTCTGTCTGCGCTGTGCTGTAGGGGGTCCTACAACCTTCTCTGCATCCCGAGCCAGTCGCTCAGCTTCTGTAGTGCGCATGCGCCCTCTGATGGTTGGCGCTGCCTGGGTGGTTTCTTCCACCTCCTGAACCTCCTCTTGTGGCTGATCCACATCGGGAAGCTCCTCCTTAGGAACTAACAGCTCCTCATCTGCATGCAAGTGTAGCTCCCTCTCAAGCGAACACTGCATGGCTTTCTCCTCCTGAAATTTTATATCCCGTCGCACAACAGTCTTGCGACTGTCTGGCACATACACCCGATAGTTGTGAGGTGTATCGGTGTACCCCACAAATATTCCAACTTCAGCAGTTGGATCCAGCTTCCTTCTCGCATCCTTCGTCACATGCATGTAGACAGGAGATCCGAAAATCCGCAAATGGGAAATATCGGGCCTCTTGCCAGAATAAGCCTCCTCTGGTGTACTCATGCCAAGAACCTTGTGAGGACAACGGTTCTGCACATACACTGCTGTATTGCATGCCTCAGCCCACAAGTGAAGGGGTAGGCCCTGATCATGCAACATCGCCCGGGCAGCACCCACGATCGTTCTGTTCTTCCGCTCAGCCACCCCGTTCTGCTGTGGGTTATGGGGTGCGATGAGCTCTCTCCGAATCCCTTCTGCACTGCAGAACTCCTTGAATTCAGCCGAGATGAATTCACCACAGTTATCACTCCTTAGAGCAATCACCTTCTTCCCCGACTCCTTCTCGACCAGTGCTTTAAACTCACAGAACTTCGCGAATGTATCGCTCTTCTTCTGCATGAAGAAGATCCGGCACTTTCGAGAGAAATCATCAACAAAGATCACATAATACTTGTGCTTTGCTGTCGAAGCAACTGAGAAAGGACCACACACGTCTGTGTGAACTCTCTCAAGGATCGTCGTGGCGCGACTATCCTTCTCGTGAAAGGTGGCTTTCACATACTTCCCTAAAATACACCCCTTGCACTGATCTGACTGCGCAAGAGTGCCCTTAGGAAGCCCAGTAGAAATCTGCTGCAGGATCTTCAAAGCTCCATGGTGAAGGTGGCCCAATCTCCTGTGCCACAGTTCGCCCTCATCATCCCGGCTCACCACTTCTCCCGCCTTGCATGCCATAGTTGCGCAGCCATCTACCTGCAACTGATAAAGGTTCTTGGTTTGAACCCCTATCTTCCGAGTCTCTCCAGTAGTCTTACTGCGCAGGAAGGCTTTTCCTTCGCTGAAGACCACATCATACCCCTTATCCTCCAACATCGCTACTGAAATCAGGTTCTTCTTCAATCCGGGTACATGCATGACATCCTTTAGTACAAAGGGTTTACCAGACTCCCTCTGAAAGGATACGGTACCTATACCAGTCGCACTGTATCTACCATCATCGCCCATCTCGATGTGCACACCCAAATCTTTGTCCTCCAGATCTGAGAACAACTCCCGATCTCCCGTCATATGAAATGACGCACCGCTGTCCAAGAACCATACCGATCCCAGCACACTTGAAACCAAGCATGCGATCGGTGAAAATTCAAGCTCAAACTATGAAGCCAAAGCTTCTCCATCTGCAGATCTTCCCGCTTGCTTGTTCTTCTTCTTCTTTGGACAATTGGTAGCATAATGTTCGTGATCATGGCAGTGAAAACACTTCACTTTCGCCATATCCTGCTTCTTGCCCTTTGCACCGGAATGAGAAGTTTTCTTACCCTTCCCCTTCTTTGCTTTGGCAACCAAAGCGCAATTTTCTTCATCGGCTCCCTTTGATGAAGATCCATCCCGAGTAGTCCTCCTTATCTCCTCCTGCATGAGATCCGCCCAAAGGCGCTCCCATCCCGGCAGCTTCTCCCGACCATTGAAACTATCTTGATATGAGTGCCAAGCCTTCGAAAGACCAAGGAGAGCTAGGTCGACCATGTCCTCGTCTTCGACAGTCACCCCCACACTTCCCAGCTCATCTCTGCATTGAGTGAACTTCGTGAGGTATTTGGCGATACTGTCGCCCTTCTCCATCTTGATGTTCCCGAGCTTATCTTTGAGCGCCAGCTTCCTTTGGTCGCTCTTACTCTGGAATAGATCCGTCAAAGCTTTCCACATTAAATATGGAGTAGCCTTTCCATGCAGGCTGGATACAATATGATCCTTGACGCCCTCCAACATGATCCTTCGACACTTCGCCATCTTCTTTTGCCATGCATCGACTTCAGCAGGATCAGTGGGATTTTGGACATCCGTATCTACGAACTCCTTCAGACCATTATCTTCTAATATTGCTTCCATGCGATCCTTCCATGCAACATAATTCGAACTGCCTTCAAGAGCATATTCGAGTCGCAAACCGTTGAAAGACATTTTCAACACCGGCACCAAGAAAACAAAACTGCTGCAAAATTTCGAATTCCGCCTCAAAGCTCAGCCGCTCTAGATCTGTGAGAAAAAATTATTTCTAGCACAGAGATTGACTGCAAGGGGCATTTACCAGACCTTTCACTTTGCGAAGAAAGATGAATCCGGAGGCTACCTGGCCCGCATGCAGACTCTGTCTACCGAAATAAGTTTGTAATCACTGTGATGATCAATCTCTGCTTCAATAGCTCCGATACCATGTAGAAATTTACTGAATAATGATTAATTATCCACCGAGACTATCCTGATCACATACAATTCGAATTTATATGCAACACATAATCTCTTCCACTCAAATCATCAAACATGCGGAAATAAAATCAAGCGATAACACATCAAATCATCATACACATTAACACAGTATGTATGGGGAAATCTTATAGCTGAAAACCCCATAGCTATTGTGTATATTATAATGGAGAAATCATGTAACAAACTCAGTACAATACTCCTCACAAGTATTCAGTACTTTCTCATGAAGTTACACACAAACTAGCTTAGTTTTGAACAGGTTACTGGTTCAAAACTCACCGCCAATTGCCTTGCCTCTATTGCGCAATCCAGGCCTGTCTATATAGATATCCAAGGTTCGAATCTCTTTGGCTTGACTGTGCAATTTTCATGGACAAATCCTCCAAGTGTGGTGAAAATCTCATGCACAACTGATGTCGCCACTGATAGCTAACTCCGCCCTTTCATCTACCTCTTTCACTGGTCTCCACTGAACTGATCATGCACTGTAGTGAACTGATGTGTTCTTGATTTGAATAATGAGTTACTAATTAATGAATTAAATAATATTTAATTCACTCCACTCATAACTAATTGATTAGCTAGTTAAACTAATCTCAATCAGTTCAACTAAAATAAACAGAACACAACTCCACTATCTGTCTCATTAACTCCTCCAAACTTCTGTCACTGAAGTCTAACTGAAGTCAACCATGCATGATGCCATCAAACCCTTGGGAACCACGTGATTCCTCTGTCAGATGCATAAGCCACTTCTGTAGCTCGAACTGAAGTGCTCCAAGAGAGTAAACTGTTGTTTATAGTCTAAATATTATTAAGGGTAAATAATATTTGACTTCCCTGTTTTAAGGAGAGGCAGTCTAAAAAAAGACTTCGACCTCTTTGACCTCAAAAATAGAGTCTCATCTATTTTTACCAACATGACACATACTTCAAGAATCTCAAACTGGAATCCCCGAACCATGCTCCATATGTCTTAAAATAGACATAGTCTAAAAATAGATTTTGCGCCAGAATTTGCCTGCGGGCCCACTTAGTGAAGGCGACTTCATTTCACTAAGCTCCATCATCTTGCTGCATTTTCAACACCATAGTAATGAATAGTTATTCATCTTCCAAGTTAGTAAAAGTCAAAAGTCAAATTTTTGTCTATACTGTAAAAAAATTTCCAAGTCACATGGAAAAAGGCCTTGATTCAGTATGTAGATGTCATTGCTACTCCCTCAATTTGTTCAAGGTCACAAATCATCCATCATAGTCATTGTCATAATTTCCTGTCATGAGTCATTAAATGAGTTAGTAGGTCATCATTTAAGTCATAGAGTCATAAAAAGGCATACTTTGGGAACTAAAATTCAAAATCATGGTAAAAATATGCAAATGATGGTCATCATTATCTTAGTCATCACCATATTTTATCAGTCTTTTGGGGTCATGTTAGTCCTGTAAGTTTCATGGTCATCTTTTCACATAGTCCTATCATTTCCCCTTCACAAATCCTTTCCCGTGAATAACACTTCCTCATACCTTTGTTTGAATTCCTTGTCAATTAAAAGGGTAAGTCTACATCTCCTACACCATGGAAAAATCAAAGACCAAAAATAAGTCAGAAGAAGGAGGTGATTGGCATGATTTTTAGGGATTTGATGTCATTTGCTGCACACAGGCACAATTTTACTTCAAATTCCATTTCTGAAGTAATGGAGATGAAATTTACAAAAGTGAAAGATATTTTTGTCAATCAAAGACCAAAGAACGCAAAAATCCTTTAGTTTATGCATAGGTGTTATGAATTGGGAGATATGCAGTGAGATTTGAGGTCTATTTTTCAAAAATATTTAATTGTATGTTTTAGTCATTCTTTTGTGGCACGGATTCTGAGAAGATGGGAATGAATTTCAAAAAACTGAGTGAGTTTTTTCTCCAAAACCACCTTATCTACAAAAAACATCCCAGTTTGTAACAGGTATTATGGTTAAAGAGATATAAATTCATATTTGACCCCTAGTTTTACAAAAATGAAAAAATTTGAATGTACAGAAGCGCAACAAAAGTTTGTTGCACTTTTTCTCATAGCTTAAAAATCAGACTTCAAGATATTTTTTGATTGCTTATGGTATAAGGTGATAAAAAAACACTCAATAATACCAACATATTGCTAAAATATTAGAAGAGGACCAAACAATGTGTTTTTGAGAGCTCACTTCCCTATTGCCGCACCTCTTTGAGAGATAAGCTCAAGTAGTTTAGAAAAAAGGGGAAAGTTGTTCTAACTCCCCTAAGATTTAGTAAAGATAGGATAGATGCATGTATTTGACTGTTTAGAGTGGAATTCGACCTACTTAGGAGGAATGCGACCTCATATCCTATATTAGGATGAAATGTAATGTAATCCAGGATTGGATGTTTTGAAGTTAATACATTTTGGAACTAGTGAACTCCATTTTTTGCAGAGAAATAATATACAGTTGCAGCTATTTTAATGGGATTCATGTGTTGTGGTCAGTGGCACTATTTCTCTAATGTTTTTTTATGTAATTGATTGTTAGATGTTTCTAGCAACCATCTATACTTCTTCTTATGTTAATCTTTGAAGTTTTAAACAGAAATCATTGTTTAAATCCTATGTTTTGTTGTAGATTAGAATTTAAGAGTTTTTCTTCCAGATAAGTGAATTCATGCATCTGTGCTCACTCACTCTCTTTCATCTGATTTTCTCATTACCATCCTACATCGACAAACCCATTTGTGTCTCTGATTACATCTCTCTTGCCTCAATTAATGACTGCAACTGATCTTTTGATATATTTGGCCTAGTTCCTTAACTTGTTGCTTCACATCTAGAAAAAATTAAATCAAAATCATATTGTGCAAAATACCTAGCCTAAAACGCTGATAATTCCATCCATGTTTTGGTTGATTTTCAAGAGAGGCCTCTCTGATTTGGTAGGGCTCGCTGGAAACTCAAAAGTTGGTCTGTGGTTACCTCTTTGGTTTCTTTTCTCAACCTTGGGAAATTAAGGAGTGCTAACACACTGTATACCTTCAATTGATTAATGTCAGCTGTAACTTGAAGAATTCGTTCAATCCATAACCGAAACCTAACTGCTAGAGTCCATTATTTGGATTTCCAAATGTGAGGGTTTAGTTAAAAGGGTTTGTTTCCCAACGAGCACCGTACACAACTCATCTAGGTTCTACTCTTATGCTTCACATTTATAGATTAATTTGGCTTAGTACTGCTATTCTGGACTTTGAATTGGATTCTTTTCATTTATTGATCAGTCTCCTAATAATCAAAATATATATATATATATATATATATATATATATATATATATAGATATTTAACTAATGCTTTCAGTTAGTTTCTTTTTTCAAGAACAGAGGTTCCATAACTCAATATGCGCTTCAAGAAAACTACTTTTGTTCAGACACATAGTAGATTTAAAATTTAACATCAAGAATTCCTTTCTTTTTAGAACTAAAGCTACCAAACAGTACCAAAATTACCAGTCATTAACAAATAATGAAACATAAAGAAGTGTTGTACACTTTTATTCCCAAAATCCTCCAGGAAGATCTCACCACCCATCCGCAAGACTGGAAATGACATCCAATCTCTCCCCCAAGCTTCCTTCCCTCCATAAAATATGGGAAACAGTTAAGAAAGTTGGAAAATCCTATCACCTTCCCATATTGCGTTAACACGACCCACACCCCTTCCAGACATGCATTTGTGCATACCAAAAGTTCCTTTTTTTAGTCAACAATTTTTAATACAAGGTAGTAGTTAATAAATGTTTTAATTTTTCAAAACTTTGCTGACGTTCATTGGTCACTTAAAAAATTTTCCCTTATGTTGTAAGGAAGTGATGGGGTATGCGATACAGAAAAAATCCCTCAATAAAACAACGGTAATACCTTGCCATACCCATAAAATATCATATATCATATACATTTTTGGGTACCAGCCACTCCATAATGGTCCCAGTCTTCTCAGGGTCAACCATTATTCCCTCAGCTGAAATGACATGTCCGAAGTATTGAATCTGATTTTTATAAAAATCACATTTACTAATTTTTTCATACAATTGGTGGTCTTTTAATATTTGCAACACCGTACGTAAGTTTTCTTTATGTTCTTCTAAATTTTCATAATAAATAAATATATCATATATAAAGATCAGAACGAATTTATCCAAGAAAGGATGAAATATTCCATGCATCATACTCATGAATGTCATTGGCGTGTTGGTCAGCCCAATAGGTAAGACTACAAACTCATAATGTCCATAAAAATTTCTAAAAGTCGTCTTACAAATGTCCTCTTCCCTTACTCGAATTTGGTGGTATCTTGACCGTAAATCAATTTTAGAGAAAACTGTTGTACCCTTGACTTGATTAAAAATATCGTCAATTTGAGGCAGGGGGTACTTATTCTTAATGGTTAATTGATCAAGTTTCCTATAATCAATGCACACACGCAGTGTGTCATCCTTCTTCCTTAAAAATAGCACTAAAGCTCCCCAAGGTGAAACACCGGGATGAATATATCTTTTATCACAAAACTCCTGTAATTGCATCTTAAGCTCGGTTAGCTCAAGTAAACTCATGCGATAAGGGGCTTTGAATACTGGAGCTTCTCCATGAATTAATTAAATGGTAAAATCAATATCTCGCTTTGGAGGTAGCCCTGGTATATTTTCAGGGAACACATTAACAAACTCTTGAATTATTGGTATGTTTCCCAAAGTGGCGGTCTTATCTTTAGAATTAGAATACCCAACTTGAAAAAAATAAATCACATAACCTTTTCTAATGCATTTACCTAATTTATAGGCAATAATGGGGCGTAACCTCATGGGTTTTCTAACTCCTTGGATCTCTTGCCAAGACCCATCTTCAGTGAGGCAACTAATGTACTTTTCTTTACAATTTACTAAGGACGAATGCCCTTTCATCCAATCCATCCCAATTAGCAGATCCTATGATCATAAAGGAAAAATATTCAAATCCACCTTTATGTGTTGACCCCTTATTTCAATGGAACCTGAGTCGAAAGAAGAAGGCACAAAATTCCAGCCAGGAGAAATAAATTTTATAAGTTGCAACTCAAATATCCAATGGCACTGATAGGTAGCTATGATGAGAAGGATTTGAATGAGCTATGGCATAGGAGAATGGGGCACTTACACCATGGGACCTTGAGAATTCTCAAGAATACCATCACAAGAGTTCCATATTTGAGCACCAAATGAGATGACATTTGTAGAGGGTGTGTACTAGGGAATTACACCAAGGTAGCCTATCCCAGAAGCAGAAATAGGGCTAATAGTGTGTTCAGATTGATACAATCACACATCTGTGGATCAATTTCCACTAGAGCTCTTAGTGGTGCAATGTATTTCTTCACCTTCATTTATGACCATTACAAGAAAACTTGGATCTAATTTTTGAAGACCAAGGACAAAGTCTTTGATTGATTCAAAGAGTTTAAAGCTCTGGTTGAGAATCTGAAAGGAAAGCGGATAAATATACTGCGATCAGATAATGGTGGAGAATACATTGATAAAGACTTCACTAAATTCTACACAACGGAAGGCATTAGAAGCGAGTGGACTGCTCCATATAATTCAGAGAAAAATGGATTTGCAGAAAGGAATAATAGAAATATTATGGAGGTTGCAATGGAAATGTTGTATGATCAAGAAATGCCCAAATTTATGTGGGCTAAAGCTTTTAACATAGTTGTATATGTTTATAATAGATTCCTCACAATGCATTGGGTAAGACCACTCCAAAAAGTGTCTTCACTGGCAGGAAGCCAAAAGTAAGCCACTTTAGGATCTTTGGCAGTGTGGCATACTACCATGTACCCGAAGAGAAGAAGAAGAAATTGAACATGATTGTAGAAAAGGGGTATCTGGTGGGATACAGTGTAAAATGCTAAGGATTACAAAATATAAATTCCTGGCAGCAGGAAGGTTGTATTGTGGAGGAATGTGAATTTCATGGAGGAAAGAGCTTTTAGAAAATCCCGAGAGATGCCTTCAATAACACAGTCTGAAGATGATCCACTGGTACAACCAATACGACCAGTGGAGGATAGCCCGAGTGTTTCTCCAAGGCAGAAGGATCTAAGGGATTCATCTCAAGAATATTTTTAGGAGGGGGATAAGGTAGAGCCACCCACTACCAGTGGTAGGACGAGAAGGGACTTGCGAAAAATCATGAGGGATGTAGAGGAGTTTGTTGGAGCCCCCAGAAATGAGAAGACGCAGTGCAAGCAACCTGACATATACCAAGCCTTGGTAGCCCAAGTTGGGGAACCCTCTAGTTTTCAAGAGGCAGCTCAGCATCAAGGGTGGGTAGATGCAATGGTGGAAGAGTACAGTTCCATCATGAAAAATGATGTTTGGGATGTGATTCCTAGGCCTCAAGACATATCAATTGTGGGTTCGAGATGGATATACAAGATCAAATATGATGTAGATGGAAGTGTAGAAAAATTTAAAGTTGGGTTTGTGGTAAAGGGGTATGCTTAGAAGGAAGAGATAGACTATGAAGATACCTTTGCCCCAGTAGCCAGATATACTTCTATTAGATCTGTGATATCCCTTGCGGCGTAGATGGGATGGGAGATTCACCAGATGGACGACAAGAATGCGTTCTTGAATGGGGTGATAGAAGAATAAGTAAATATTGAAAAACCAGAGGTATTTGAGATGCATGATCATAAGACTCATGTGTGTAAGATTAAGGAAGCCTTGTATGGACTAAAGCAAGCCCCTAGAGCTTGGTATGGTCGAATTGATGGCTACTTGAAAAAGATGGGATTCGTTAAGAGTGACACAGATCCCAATATATACTATCTTAGAGTAGGGGATGAGCCTCTGATACTGGTGTTGTACGTAAATGATATATTCAAAACAGGATCATCTACGCTCATCAAGGACTGCAAGGAGAATTTAGTTGCAACTTCAACATGAAGGATCTAGGGTTGTTGCATTATTTTCCAGGGTTGGAATTTTGGCAGCAGAAGGGTGAGATCTTCCTTGGTCAAGGGAGATATGCTACAAAAATATTGAATAGGTTCAAAATGTAAGACTTTAGACCCATGGCTACACCAATGATCATGAAATGGAATTATAATATTGATACTTTCAAAGATGATGAGGTTGATCCTACCTTGTATAGGAAACTCATTGGGTCCCTGATGTATCTGGTCAACACTAGGCCAGACATCTGTTATGCTGTCAACACCCTCAGTCAATACATGTTGGAACCAAGGAGGGCATATTGAGCAATATCCAAGCATGTTCTTAGATATCTACAGGGAAAAATCAAGCTAGGATTGAGATACATCCAAGGCAATGACATCAGATTGAGTGGGTTCACTGACACAGATTAGGCTGGAAGCCCACTAGATCGAAAAAGTACCAGTGGGTATTGATTCAATGTTGGATCAGGAATGACTTCCTGGTGCAACAGGAAACATAAATATATGGTTCTGAGCTCAAATGAGGTGGAATATATGGCAGAAGCACTGCTTCGTGTGAGGCCATAATTATAGTTTCATCAAGATCTTTGAAAATCCTGTGTTCCATGATCGGTTGAAGCACATTGAAATCAGGTGTCATTCATCAGAGACTGTGTCCAACGGGGAGCTGTACAATTGTAGTACACTCTGATAGGAGAAAAGGTGGCAGAAATCCTCACTAAAGCTCTGGGGAAGACACATTTTTTCTACTTCAGAGAGAAGATGGGGATGATTAAGAATCCATTTCAATAGCCCAAATGGACATATGCAAATTTGAGAGGGAGTTGCAGTACAAATGAGGCAATGACAATGGTAGTGTCATGGGCAGTAGTACAGAAGACATCAGAGAAACAGATGAGGGGAACCAACAACCAAACATCAACAACGCAGAGGATTCTTAAGGGTTATAGCACTATGCAACAGAAAAATTGCTAGAACACTTTCCTCGCTAAGATGGAGTGTTTATTTTTGTAGCATCGGAAAGTGATGTAAGTCTAAAATTTGGTGAGGAGGCTTAGACACCAGTATTCCAAAGAACCCAGAAACTATTTGTGGAAATTCCACTCAGTTCATATTTTATTAAAATAATTAATTATTTTAATGGAGACCTAAGTCTAAACTTAGGGAAATTAAATAATTAATGGCTATTAATAAAATAGAGTGTGAATCTTCAAGAGAACGAAGATCAAGTCAAGTTTTAATTTTAACTATTGATTAGACTTCTAATCTGGGTCGTTGATTCATCAATGAGAAGACTATTAAAGAAGGCATGAGGGTCATTTGGAAAGTAAGCCGGGAAAACATTCAACAACCCGAGGGAGGTCAATTTGGAAGGAAAAGAATTTGATTTCAGAGGGATATTTTCAGGGCGGAGGAAGTAAAGGGCATCAATAGTGACATGGCTCAAGGAAAGAAGGACACAAAAGTGCAGAGAGGCAGCACTTAGGAGTAGCGCAGAGGCCCCACGCAATAGTGACGTAGTCTCACGTCGACTCTGCGCATAGAGGTACACAGGAGTGATGCAAAGTGATGTAGGGATGTATAGTGAGTCCCTCAAGTGTCAGGAATTCTCTGAAGGTCTATAGAAAATTTATCTCAAGTGTATCTCAAGAAGTTTCTCAGTTATTTCTGCCAGTCTTTTCTGTAGAAAATCTCTAACACAACTCTGATACAATGTATAAATTATATAGAGACTCCATACCAATGGATTAAATCCGATCATGTAATGTACTAAAACAAGATACTAAATCCTTCTACTATATTTGTGGAATATAAAACACGATCACTCAATCACATGCAAGTAAGAGAAAGGAAATTATCAATCACACAACACAAGATGTATATGGGGAAATCACCTACTCAAAACCCCTCTATCATATATTGTAAATATTCAAATAATCATGAAACAATACAATGCTTTCTTACACCAAGCAAATCTTGCACTCTACCGATCGTCTCACTTTGATCTTGCTCAAAACTGACTAGAAATGCTTAGGCAAAATTGACCAACACTTAGTTGATTTTCAGCCCCTGCTTAGCCCAACCTTTCTCACGCAATCCCTAGGCAATTAATCCCTATTAAATAGGATAATCAACCTTCTTTGACTACGCAATCCCTATGGAGCCTTTCTCTGACTTTATAATTGCACCCGTGCAATTGCTAATAATACAACTGATAGTTTACTTCCCTTTAACCTCTGTCTCAACTCAGTCGTCATCAGAATTGACATGCATGCAACTATTAATAGTGAATCATTAGTTACATGGTAGATCACTACTTGTGAATTAAATCTAATTTAATTCACTTGACCTCTCACTAGCTCATCACTCAGTTAGAACTAGTTAAACTGATTTTAAGTCAATTATTTTGATTTAATTGATTACAGTCATACCACACTAGTGCTACAATTGCAACTAGACCTTGAAAATAATAAAATCACTCTAAATGCCTCATCATAGACCCTCAAATCGAAATTCTTGATCTAACTAAATCTGTCTCACTTAGTTAACTGATACATGTTGTTATGAGATGAAATTACAATTTACATTCAATTTAATTAAGGGATAATTAAATCAAAAGTCTCACATGGTAGCCATTTTTGGGTGCCATTTTCTGGATTTTGTTTATGGATGCCAATTTCACTATTTCTTGTTGCAAATTTCAACCTTTTCTTGTAAAGAATTCCTGTCGAAGATTAATATATAAACCCTCATCTGTTGCACCAATTTTCCCACATTGGGTTTTTCCTGGGACAATTGTCCAAAAATAACTGTCATTGTAGTTGGTTCTTGTGCATCCATTGTATTGTTCTTCTCTCTATATGTAATTGAGTGATAACTGCAGTAGTGTTTTTTTCAAAATTTACTGTAAGGGTTTTGTAAATAACTTATTGTGGAAATAAGTAGGAGAAATGAATCTATAATTGCAGTAGAAATTCATAATTGAATTTTTCACAAGCCAAGGGTTTTTAAATTTATGAGTTTGCAAATAACATTTTTCCACTACCTTGGGGCTAACATAACTTAAAATTGCACCCAAATCTACTACAATAGACATAGATTGATTAATTAACTGACCTTCTAGCTCTATCATAGTAGGCTGATAATCTTCTTGATGATCTTCCACTGCAACATTGATCCTAGCATACTTCTTGCCACCTCCCCAACTGTAGATGCTTCTTGCATGTTAGCAACTTGTTCAAGTATGGCATGATGGGGGGAATTATTATAATAGTGGGGTTCTCCACAACCCCAACATTGTAAAGGGAGCTTATGCACTTGGCTGGGCTTCAGCTTGTTGGATGATTCAGTAGGCTTAGTTTTTGCTTTCCATAAAGTTTTTGGCTGATTTCTTCCAGGTTGTTTACTTGGATGAATTTTCTGTGTGTTTTTAAAATTTGTAGATTTAGTGCCTCTGAAATTATGATAACTCTTTTTACCTTTCTTCTGGGGAAAACACTTTCCAGTATCCCCTTTTTTCTTCATTTGTTGATAGCAAATTTGAGCTTTTTGAATTGATTCATCCATGGTCTTGGGATTATCAATTTTTTTTATCTTTTTCATAAATGTAGGTAAATTTCTCATAGAACGTTGCACTTTAGCTTTTTACTCTTGGATATATGGTACATATCTCAACAAGGACGTAAATTTGGTCACATACTTGTCCATATTTAGTTTCCTCAATTTTAAACCATGAAATTATTTAGCTTTTTCATCATAGAATCGTTCTGTGAAATATTTGTTTTTGAAGTTCTTTTTAAATTCATCCCAAGTCACATCCTGTTCCTTTATCCCTTGCACTGACTTTACCTCCTCCCACCACGTGTTGGATTTCCCTTGAAACTGATATATAGCCAATCTGGCCTTAAGGTTGTTGTCATATTCATAAACTTGAAAATATATGTTCATATTGATGATCCATGCTTCCACAACTTCTTTTGTTTCACCATAAAATGTCTGTAGTTTCAGTTTCAGTTTCTTCTTTTTCCTTTGGTCAGAGACATTACTTGATTCCTCTTCATGGTTTATTTTTTTACCATTAATCCCCTGAGTGTGACTTCCTTTTGGAGTATCTTCATCTATGTGATGATGTTCCTCGTCATCTCCAGTTTTGTGGTTAGGACTGGGTCAAGAATTTTGATGGTATTGTTTGTTTGAGAGACTTTTTAAGATTCTCTCCCATTCACGCGTTAATATTTCATTATATGTTCTTAATCAAACCATTTCACCCTGCAGTTGTTGGGCAATTTCAAGCAACATACTTATTTGATTCTAATGTTCTGCGCCCAACTGCACCCACATTTATGGATTTGCTTTAGGGTTTGGTGTAAAGCTTGATTCTACCATTGGTCTTGGTGGAAACTGATCTCCAACTCCTCTCCTCATCATAATTTGTTTTACCTGTTCACTTTCTTATTCTCTGCACATCAACACACCTAACATCATTAAAACGACCAATTAAGGTCACAATATTGAAAATCGTGCTCTAATACCACTTGTAACAAGCATCCATACATTTATAAAAGAAAATTTATTACCATAGCACTAAACCTTACCATAGTACTAAAAATTGGATTGTTTTTCCCATCATTTAATTATTTGAATATGCTGCACTAATCAACGCTACATTATAGCAATAATATATATTTCATATCATGGTGAAGAATTTTAAATAATGATGTTAATAATTCCATTATGCTTAAGAAGGTACATCTGACTTAATATTTCTTTAATTCCCGACACATACATTTGGAAAGATCTTAAGTTCGGGGACACTTGGCATTTGACACATCGTGTGATGATCCATCGTCAATCTAATGGTTAGAAATATTGAGGGTTGGTTGAGGTAACCATTTCCCTCTCCCGACGCCAAGATCGAAGTTCATTTGGTCTTCAAGCCTTATGGTTTAGCCGCTCTGCAACCTAATAGGGTTTCTCCATGGCCATGAAGGTTATTCTCATAGAAGTCCATTCCGCTTGCAGGTATACTGAACCCATTGACTATTGCTATCCTAATAAGATTAGGCTTTTGTTCTTGACGTGTTCGCAATTTTATATATACTTATATAAGTCCTAATTAGATGCACTGATGGTGCAGGTGGCTCCTGCAGTTTCCGGGTTCAAATCCACCGACGAAGGACTGAGGTTGAAACTTCTTCAGGGAAATTTTTGAAAGCTATCCTTTTGAAACCATCGCTCTGGAGTCCTCGCTAGAGCGGATTATTTGTGGGTTTAACAACAGGGTTTCACTTGACAGACACAGGTGTGCACTGCGAATCCAAAGCTACCTCACAGGTACATTAATGTCATTTGAGCTTGATTTCAATGTTTTTCACTAGGAATTTCCCTTTAACCACATTCTTGTCTCTCCTGGAAGGTAGGGTTTTTTACGCAGAACTCCTTTTCTGGACGATTTTGGTCTCTCAAGCAACATTCACTTATGGTTATGATCTTCTGTGTTTCCAGGTTGGTTTACCTTAACGTTGAGGGTTTAGCTTCACGCTTCTAAACACACAGGTCATCTAATGACCTTTTGGAGAGATTCTATTTAGGGTTAGTCTATGGCCAACCATGCCAGTTGTTCCATATGTTAATTGTTTTTGTCATGCCGACATTTCATAGGCCAATATTATTCAGCCATACCAATTATTTATATGTTAATGTATTTATTCTATGGCCTGAGCCTTGGCACAATAATGGTCCTGTGAAATAATGATGTAATCGAGACCTGAATTTGAAGATTTTGGATCTTATAAAAATATTTGTATGAAGCTATGTTTCTTTTCTTACTGAAATAGAAAGAATACTTGCCATAATTGTCAATTAGCCAAAATAATTTATATTCCCCTTTTCTTGGGGTTTTCATATGCTTATCAGTTGTGGGTTTGCTCTTTACCAGTTCCACTATAACATGCATTTGATAGTTCATACTAGGTCCAACTGTAATATGCATCTAAAGGTTCTTTATGGATTTTCTCTTATCTCTTTATGGTTATTCATGGGTCTTTCACATACTTTTCAATTGAGATTGTTCATGCACTAAGGTGCGAGGGTTTCATTTTTATGTTTAATTATTATGACAACCTGGTAACCATTCTAATATGTTCAGTTATCAGCCATGGTTATTTTAATCTACTACTTAAAATTTAATGCACTGGATAGTTGTTAATATTCCATTGTTGTTGGTTTCCTTTTTGCCCACATGGAATTTTCATTTTTTTGGTTACAAACTACTTATCTCTAGTTCTTGGGAAGGTTTATTTTATTTAACCACTGTATCTGTTCATTAATTAATGTCAACTGTAACTTGACAAAGTCGTTCAACCCCTGACCAAACTCTAACTACTAGATTCCATTATTTGGATTTCTGAATGTGAGAGTTTAGTTAAAAGGGTTTGTTTCCCAACGGGTACCGTACACAATTGGTTCTAGTTTCTATTCCTATGCTTCAGATTTACACATGCATTTGGCTTGTTACTACTATTCTGGACTCTTCTGTGTATTCTTTTCAGTTCTTGATTGGTCTCCTAATCATTAAAAAATATATACACAAATTTTTAACTAATGCCTTCAGTCGATTTATTTTTTCAAGAAAATAGGTTCCATAGTTCAATATGTGCTTCAAGAAAACAACTCTTGTTTAGACATATAGTAGATTTAAACTTTAACATCATAAATTCTTTTCTTATTAGAAATAAAGCTACTAGACAATACCAGAATTACCAGTCATTGAAAAACAATGAAACATAAAGAAGTGTTACCAGACAATACCAGAATTACCATTCGTTAACAAATAATGAAACATAAAGAAGTGTTATACACTTATCTGCCCAAAGTATTGCTATCAGTAGAAATTCTTCAAGAAGAGCTCACCACCCAACTGCGAGACTAAGAATGGCATCCAATCTCTCGCCCGAGCTTCTTCCCCTCCAGATAGTATGGGAATTAGTTAAGAAAGGAAGAGCTCACCACCGAACCGCGAGACTGAGAATGATGTCCAGTCTCTCGCCAGAGCTTCTTCCCCTCCAGACAGTATGGGAATTAGTTAAGAAAGTATGAACATCAAGACCAAACTAGTCTAGTTCAGTGAATCACCCCTCAAGGACTCTCCAAGGGTTCCACTGGTTCTTTCCCCAGCTCAAGAACACCTTGTTTATGGCAACATCTTGTACAACTTGTACAAGGTTTGTTAGTGTTTTTCCTCTTTCCTCTTTCCAATGGCCTCTCCTGTTGCTATCCCCTGGATTTTCGATTGAGATGGGAGTTCTATCCCACTTTAGGAAGAAAGGATCCCCCATATTTTCCACTGAGATGGGAGTTCTATCCCACTATAGGATGAAAGGAAAAGAAACTGATTCAACTCTCGAAAATAATTAATTAAAAGAAAAAAAAATTCTTTTATTTAGTATTCTTATCATTTCCATAATTTCCATTTCCATAAATTTATCTTAATGTAAAGTTTCCTACCATACTTTATCATCAATTAAAAATAACTAAGTTATACAGAGTAAAAGTAATTATCCAGTAAACAAATATTCACAACATAGGGGTGTTAAGTTGCACAAATTTTTATAAACTGCATTATAACTAAAAATTACTTATAAAAGTTAAACACAAATTTAAAGCTAATTTTCCATTTGAAATTTCAAGATAAGAAATACATTTTTGCCTTTAATTTTTTTACAATTATGAAACAATTTACGTGTGAAATAATTTTCTTAACTTAACTAATGTTTTATGATAATGAATATTTGCATAGATATCACAGGGGCTTAGTTGTGGGAGCAATACATACTAAGTGGGTTTATATTGGGGATATGTATAGTGGATAGCAGGTTTTTATATTGGCAGGTATAAAAAATAGAACCCAATGTTAATGGAAAAATATAAAGAGGTATAAAAAATGTTAATGAAGAAATGGATACCTAGAATATCTTATGAAAGTAGAGGTTTTTAAATTGGGAAGGTGTATCTTGTGAAAGTAGGGATTTTTAAATTGGGAAGGTGTATTGGTTTTGTATTGCTAGGGGGTTAAATAATGTGTTTTTTAAAAATATTTTCCAATATGTAGTCAAATTAAAAATATTATTTAATATGCCACTAATGCACGTGATATGTCTAAAGTTAATTGAGTATTAAATAAAACCCCAGTGATAAATATATTAAACATTACATATAGAATACTAATATTTTACAATGATATATATATATATATATATTCAATGTGTTTCTTCCAACTAAAATTTTGATTGAAAAAAGTATTCTCTAATATATTTAGATTTGGAACACTAATGAAAAGCAACAACTATGTCTGGTCTTGATGTCTATTCATTTAATAATCCGAGGTGCTGGTGAAAAAAATTGAGGTAAAATCTTGGTTTTTGTTATTTAAACTGGTTTTTTTGACTCAATATATGGATTCAGCACCCTCAAAAACCCCTAACCCACTTTTATTGTGCAAGATTAACAATCAAACTTATATTTTGAATGAATTCCTGCCAGATTTTACACTTCAAAAAGTCGTACTAAAGACTACTCGTTATATATCTGGATCACTAATAAAAAGCAACAACTATCTCTATTCATTTAACAACTATGTCTTGTCTTGATCTCTATTCATTTAATGGTCCCTGATATCAATGGATATAATGATATGACAATAACATTATTATTGCGTTGTGCGGTGGGCATTTCCTGCCTGGGCACATTTATGGGCCTATGGCAGTGAAAATAAGGCTCGCTCAGCTTGTAGTCTTCTCTCCTGCCTAAGAGCATTTATGAGCCTACAGCGGAAATAAAGCTCGCCCAGCTTGTAGCCTTCCCTCTTCACGTGTTGGTGGGTCATACAGTGAAAGTAGTGGACGATATTTGTGGACGTCGTACCTCTTCGCGCGTTTGTCCGCAACAAAATTGAAAAATTGTCAAACGCGTAGAGAAATATGAAAGTGGCAGAGCGCGCCGGTAATATTATACCGCATCTCTCATCCGCGTCTATGGTATCCAAACCATCATTGCTCAACGCGTCCACTGCATTTTTAAACGGCATTCGCCTGCATTTAGACATAAAGTTTGAATTCCATTGAAGCTTCCTGCATCTTCTTATTATTATTATCCTGTTTATCAGTTCATACATTTCCGGATTTCCGTATCAACGGGAAATCTGATTATGTCCGCTGCTGCTTCCTCTTCCACGGCCTCCTCTTCTGCCTCGACTTCTTGTACTTATTGGGACGTGTTTGTTAACCATCGCGGTCCCGATGGTGAAATGGCCGCCAGATATCTGTACCGACGCCTTAATTCCAACGGATTAAGGAGAGTCTTTTTGGACAAGGAAGAGATGGAGAAGGCACAAAACATTTCTCTCCAGATAAAAAAAGCTATCGGTGGTGCGTCTCTTCACATTGCTATTTTTTCACCAAGGTATGCTCAATCTTGGTGGTGCTTAGAGGAACTTGTCCTCATGCTACACTCAGGGAAACCCATTCTTCCTGTTTTTTACAAAGTTAACCCTTCTGTGCTCCGATATAATGTCAAAGACGGAGCGTACGCTGATGCCCTGCGAGACCTTGCAAAGAAAACTACAGCTGATACTAAAACTGGTGAAGAGAAGCCACGCTACAGCGCCGACACTATTCATCAATGGAGAGCCGCGCTTTCTTCCGTTGCGGATTTAAGCGGTTACGAGATTAGGTGAGCTGTATCTCCTTCTCCTCTGCCTTAACTTTCGTCTGTTTTTTTAGTAGTTTTAGTGTGATTTTTTTGAAAGTTTTTACAGTGATTTTTTATGGTGTAATTTCTTTAAATTCCGGCAAGAATTTATTGAAAAGAGAAGTTTAATTGCTAACTTTGCACAATCTAAGTGCCCTAGATGTTTTTGAGGGTGCTGAATCCATATATAGAGTCAAAAAACCAGTTTGAATAACAAAAACCAAGATTTTACCTCAAACATTTTCACCAAATTCTGACAACTGAAACTTCAAAAAGTCGCACTAAAGACAACTCCTTTTTTTTCATTTGTTGGATTGATATACTTACGTAAGCGTTTCTCACTTGCTTTCTTTACTCAATCCAGGGACGAGGCAGACGAATTTGAGCAACTAGACAAAGCAGTGGAACAAGTTCTGAAAATGGTTCCAAAGCCATTGGTGCATATGGCAAAACATCCAACTGGGTTGGATCTCAAAGTAGACGAATTTGAAAATTTTGAAAAGGTGGTCCTATCCAATCAGCAGGGCTGCAAGGTTCTCGGCATTGTGGGTGTGGGTGGCGTTGGGAAAACCACCCTAGCCATAGAAATATTCAACCGTAGGAGATCAGATTACACTAAATCCTCTTTTTTATTGGATGCAAGACAAGATTCTATAACTGTTTTGCAGACGAAGCTCTTAGAAGCCTTCATAGGTAAACAAAATCGTAAAATTGAGAACGGTGCTGAAGGGTTAGGGATACTTTTGAAGTATCTCTCGTCTTTTCAAGGTCTTATAGTTGTAGATGATATAGATCATGCATCTCAGTTGGATGCAATTTTGCCAATTAGGAATATCCTTAGCCCTGAGAAGCTCAGGAGTGTTAGAGTCCTCAATTTATTATCTGAAGGGATTGAGTGAATCACATTCCGAAGAGCTCTTCTGCTGCTATGCCTTGAATCAGCGATTTCCATCCCCAGATTTTGAAGATCTGGTAAAACGATTTGTAAAATCGTGCGATGGATTGCCATTGTCGCTCAAAGTATTCGGGGCGCTTGTTCATGGAAAGGAAGAACGTTACTGGGAAGAGACACTGGATGAACTTGAAAAGATACTGCCTGAAACGGAGATACAAGAAAGTCTTAAAATAAGTTACGAAAAGCTCAGTTCAGATGATCAGCAAATATTTTTAGACATTGCTACTTTTTTCATAGGAGAAGAAAGAGATCGTGCCATCAGAATATGGGGTTTGCGGGGGATTGTAAATCTACAGGACAAGTGTCTGTTTGAAGTGGACGCAAAAAATAAAATTAGAATCCATGATCACTTTCGTGATCTTGCAAGAAATATTGCGCAGGGATTAGGGACCCGTCGTCTTTGGGAGCAATCGACCAAGGACATTGATGTTTTGCTGGAGCAATCGTCACGTGTAAGTGCTTCAATCTTTCAAACCCTTGGATTCAGATTAACTTTGAATTTTGAAAGTTTCTGTATTCACAACAAATATATTTATGTTTTCGAAAGAAAGATCCAACAACTGTGATATATGTATACTTTTCATGTGTGAGCAGAAAATGACCGAAGTTCGCGGGATTAGGATGCTTAATTCTTATTTTGAAGTATGGAGTTCTGGATCAGTAATGCGAAAGCCACGGCGCAAAAGACGGAGGGACGGTGCTTGTGGGATTTCTAATTTGCAGTTTGTTGCAACTGGAGCTGCTTATTATTTAGAACGCATATTGGAGAAAGGGCGGTCACCAAATCTCAGATGGCTCCGCTGGCAGAATTGTCCATACTCTTGCCTGCCTTCATGGATACCCATGGAGAACTTAAGAGTTTTAGAAGTAGCAGGGGAAAACATCGAATCGCTGTGGGAGGAGGAATCTCGGGTATGCTTATTTTTCTTTTGTAACTTCATTTCAGTTTGTACGCCAAAATAATCATTTACATCTTTCTGAAACCTGAAACGCTAAACATTGCAGGCTCCTCTTCATTTGCGAGAACTACATATCATGACTTATGCCTCATTTTCAAACTTTCCCAAGTCCATAGGACAGCTCCAGTACCTTGAAAAAATTAGCATAATTGTCATGGGTTCAGCCTCGCTCAAAAGTTTGTCGGAAGAATTTTGTGAACTGCGCTCCTTGAAATACTTACGCTTAGAAGACTGCAGGGAAATTATCTCGCTGCCTAATTCTTTTGGAAGGCTAACAAACCTCCAGCACATTGATTTGACAAGGGCAATCAGTTTGCAGATGCTTCCAGAATCTTTTGGCGCTTTAACTCGACTCAAAAGTCTAGATTTGAGTGGTTGCTTCAAGGTGACCCTCTCCAGCGCCACGCTTGGAAATATTACAACCCTGGAATACTTGAATATCTCAGACTGTAGCACTGTGACAGAATTGCCCCCCCAGATCGAACATCAACGGTCCTTTAAAGGATTACACATGATTGGAGCGAAATTTAAAGAGTTGCCCAACTGGATTGGGAAGCTATGCAATTTAGAAGCTCTCTCAATAGGTAACGATTCCTTGGAAGTGCTGCCTCCTCTTTTGCTGTCTAACCTCAGAAGCTTGAAAAAATTGTTTATCTCTGGAGCGCCTAGATTGAAATACTCGCCCAATCACTTTCCACCGTTGTTTCAGTTGGAAGAGTTGCACATCCAATATTGTGGAATAGAATACTTACCACAACACCTTCTGAAGATGAACAATCTTCTACTTTTAAAGGTGGAGCATTGTCCGTTGCTGGAACTGCCATTTGGAAAAATTGACGAAGAAAGAGAAACGGGTAGAGAGTTGAAGTCCTTCCATGATGATGGCAAATGCATGCTTGCGCTCAAGGAGATAGATCTGTCTGGCACAAAAATATCGGAGGTATTCTTTCCAAAGTGTGTTTGCCCAAACCTTCAACACCTGAGGTTGAGGAAATGTGAAAAATTGACACAAATAGGAGGGCTTTGTGGTTTATCAAAACTTAAAGAACTGGACATTGGTTGGTGTGTAAGAGTAGAGGAGCTGCCAAATCTTGAGATGTTGATATCTTTGGAGATATTGTACGCTGCTGGATGCAATAGGCTGAGGGGCATTCCGGGGTTGGGACAGCTCAAAAAGCTCAGGAGCCTAAATGTTTGGGGATGCGATGAGATGGTTGAGTTGTCCGCCGCAAACCATTTAATGTTGTTAAAGGAACTTTATGCTTTCCACTGTCCGAAACTACGGTGGGGTGAGGGTGAGGTTGAACACCTGCGCCAACGATTGAAGGGAGGACTACACTTGTAGAAAGCTGATTTCAATGTACATCATGTTTATCAACATTTTTGGTTGTAACACATGCCACCATGGGTTTCACCATTTCATGTTTTTAGTTAATACATAAAATAAGAATATGGAATGCAGGGAAGGCTTGGTTCAATGATGATAACGATGAACAATGACTGGTTTTCAAAATTAAAGAATCACCCTAAACATAATTCAAAATTAAATCTCATTTTTAAACTTTAGATTAGTAATACTCTGCAAGGAGTACCTCTATATATATAAATATGTATGTATGGGGTGTCTGAAATTTAGGTAGGTGGTATATATATATATATAATTAATGAGGGGTGTCTGAAATTTAGGTGATGGGTCTCTCATCCATGGTAAAGTCTGCCAATCGTTTTCATGCTGACCTAATTCTTTCTGTGAATTAGGCTATCATCACTGGACCTTTCAAATTCCGTGATAAGGAAAAAGTTCTCATCAGGCTCATTGGTCACGCATGAGATTCTTAGTATGACGGATATGGAGCTTTCTGACCAAGGTGAATTTTATTAAATTATTATTAATGGTATATTATTAATATTAATTTAAATTTTATTAATAATTATAAGAATATAAATTTAAAATTATTAAAAACATTTGAGAAATATAAATAATTTTAAAATTTTAATTAAAAAAATTATAAGAAATAATTATAAATTATTGAGGAAAATATATTATATCAACCATAAACCATTAAGATATTTATACGTATTTAACTTAAATTTTGAAAATTATGGAAAGTATATGAGAAACATGTAATAATATATTTTTTTATTGAATTTTTATTTTAAAAAGTTTTATGAAATTTCAAAGTTTATGAATGTTTGAGATAATATTTAAATATTTATAAAATGTTTTTATTTTAAAGAGCGTATTTTAATATTTATTACAAAGCACTATGGTTTTACTTTGAAATATATGGAGTATGGGTAAATGTTTTGTAAAAAGTAAATTATCCACATCAAAGCCTATCAAATATAACTCCCTAAAAGAAATAGAGAAATTGTATATTTTATTTTACATTTACAAGTTCAAAATTGTTCAACTAAAACATGAATTCAAAATCTTAGTGTTCTTATTTTTAACACAAGGAAAAAAACCTCTTTATTTATATGATCATTATGATTAACCCCTCTTTTAGCTAAGTCATAAGGGATTATATTGAAAAGAAAATAGTATATAGCTAATTGTTATGATAAAAGGGTTAAACCATGGACCACCAAGTTTTATATAGGATTATTTAAAGTGAATATACTAATATCCATTTTCAGTTAAGGTTGCTATATATGATAATTGATGTACAAGAATGTTATTGCTAAGTTCAATAATACAAATGATTGGTTGAAAAAAATTAATTGTAATATATAATTTAAGCAAAGTTGTATTAACAAGTTTAACACACATTGGAAGAAGTAGGTTGCACTAACATATTTCAATTACAATATTTCATTTTTATTTTATACAATAATGTTATTGTTTTTATGACAAGTTGTCCCTTTGATGTAAACAAAGCAATTAAGATTATTTAAGGATTTTTGTTCTAAACTTGGGCTAAGAGTGAATTGTGACTATCTTGGTATTGAAGTAACTCAACATCTAAAGTTTATATTCCTCTCTGAGAAGAAGTACATTGGAGATCTATTAAACATGTCTAGCAGGATGAGTTCAATCCTTTGACTACTACAATGGAATGGAACTTAAATCTCACATCCACTAAAGGAAAATAATTTGAGGATGCAATGAAGTACAAACAGCTCATAGGAAGTCTCAACTACCTGACTACTACCAGACTAGATATTTCATTTGATGTTGGAATCCTCTCTAGGTTTATGAAAAATCCTTGTGAGGGTCATTGGTCTGCTGAAAAAAGAGTTCTAAAGTACTTGAAGGAAACTCAAGACTTCGTCTTGATTGGATACTCTGATTCAGGCTTCGATGGAGATAAAGAAACTGGGGTATCTACTTCAGGTTATGTTATGAGTCTTGGATCATGAGATGTCTCCCCAAGGTCACTGCAAACAATCATTTACAGTAGATTCTAAAACTGAGGCAGAATATGTGGCAGCAACTAAAACAATAAAGGAAATTATGTGGCTCATGAGCATTCTAGAAGATTTGCAAGAGAAACAAGTGCATTCAACTCCTCTTTTGATTGACAAGACTTCTACAATAAAGTTTTCCAAGAACCCAAAGTTCCATGATCGAACGAAGCACATCAATACAAAATACCATCTGATTCAACATCATGTAGAGGTCAAGACAATCCACCTATGCCATTGTTCCACAAATGAGAAGATTGCAGACATCTTCACCAAACTTCGTGGAAGAGAAAAAGTTTGAAATATTCATAATGATGTTTGGACTCACCAACATCCCTTCATATTAGGGGGGGGGGGGGGGCGCGGAATGTTGACACCTAATATTTGGTGTGGGTACCCTAATCAATTTATCCACAACTACCATAATGTTGACACCTAATCAACATGTTGACACCTTATCAATTTATCGACAACTACCATAATAGAATCGTTTTGTCTCTTAGGTATGGTAACCTAGTTATGTAATCCAAGGTAACTGTATCGCACTTCCACTCAGGAATGGGTAATGACTGCAACAAACCAGCAGGGTGTTAATATTTTTCCTTGACCTACTGACATTCTAGGAATCTAGCTAGATAATCTACAATGTCCGTTCTCATTCCAGGCCAATAATATTTTTTCTTAATTGCAGAGAATAAATTTTGATATCTTGGATGAGCGGTGTAGGGGAATTTATGAAATTCATCTAACAATAATTGTGTAATCCACAACTGATTAGAAACATACACCCTTCCTCTGAAAAGTAGTAACTCATCGCCATTAACATCGTAATCCATTTTTTCCTAGAATTTTGTGCAAGTTTAGGTTGCGACCAAAGATATTCGTATTCTGAATCTTTTTAGGCAAATTATTTAATTGGCTCGGAGAAATTAATTTCCACTTGACTGTATGAAACTTCATACACATGATATAGCCTCCTACTTAACACATCAGCCACATGGTTTTCTCTTCCCTTAAGATGTCTGATTTAAAAATCAATTTCGCTCAGAACTGAGGAGTATCCCTGAGTTGACAGAATTGAATATGCAACTCCAAGAGTTTCTAGATAAGGGTTATATTCTCCCAGTGTGTCTCCTTGGGGAGCACCAGTTTTTTAAGTAAGAAAAAAAATATGGCACTCTTCACCTATGTGTAGATTATAGGCAATTGAATAAGTTAACAATAATATATATATATATATATATATATATATAGCCCATAATTGATTATTTGTTTGATCAAGTCAAGGGTGCTACTATGTTATCAAAAATTAATCTACGATCTAGATACCATCATATTCAAATAAAAGATGAAGATATCTACAAAATAACATTTAGAATATGCTATGGACATTACGAATTTGTAGTTTTTCCGTTTGGACTCACTAATGCTCCAACAAGATTTTTGAGCACGATGAATGGTATTTTCAATCCTTTCTTGGACAAGTTTGTGCTCATCTTCATTTATGATACATTAGTATATTCCATTCATCTAGAAGAACATAAGGAGCATCTCTGGATAGTACTTCAAACTTTGAGAGAAAACCATTTTTATGCTAAATTTAGTAAGTGTGATTTTTATAAATACCGGATCTGGTATCTAGGACATATCATCTCCTCAGAAGGGATAGAAGTGGACCTAGAAAAAAATAAAACTATCATAGAATGGCTTGTACCAAAAAACATATCAGACATATGCTCCTTTATGGGCTTGGCTGGATATTATCATCGGTTTATAGAAGGGTTTTCCAAAGTTGCCTAACCTATCACCTCCTTGAAAAAGAAGGGGAATAATTTTAAGTGGTCGGAAGATTGTCAACAAAATTTTCAACATTTTCAACATTTTCTTGCCACAACTCCTACGTTGAAAGTGGCGGATCCAGAAAAGGAATATACCATCTACATATATGGTTGCCAAGGGGTGCAGGGAGAGTATTTATGCAACAAGGAAAGGTGATCTCTTAGGAATCTATAAGTTGAGGATTAAAAACAAAGGTATTATGCTTATGATTTGGTGTTAACAACAGTAGTACATGCCTTGAATGTATGGTGGAATTATCTGTTAGGGAATTTTTTTTTGTTAATGACAGATCATAGTAGTTTGACTAGTTAGTTTAAACAACCTAATATGAATGCCCACCAATCCAAATGGACTTTAAAATAATGTATAAAAAAACGTAATTTATATATTAATATAATGCATGAACAATACATTTTGTATTCATATTTTGAGCATACGTCAATAGTACTTAACCATGGGAGTTATGTTTATTTTAAATATCATCAAAAATAATAAAATTGAAAATATTAAAACCTTTATTGAAGGGTGATAATTTTATTAAAATACTATAAAAATACTCTATTTGCATGGTAGACATTTAGAAACATAACTATTTAGCATGACTATATCTACTAGCAATTGTCCCAAAAGGTGCAAAGAGAGGCCGATAAGTTTGTTAATTTGGAAAAGTTGTATGAGAAAGACATTTGTAAATATGTATGCCATTTGTTTTGGAGTAAGGTCAACTTTTGAAAATGAAAAGTCATACATTAAATCTCAACTTTAATTAAAACTAAGTAAGATTTGTTAATTTGAAAAAGTTGTATGAGAAAGACATTTGTAAACATGTATGCCATTTGTTTTGGAGCAAGGTCAACTTTTGAAAATAAAAAGTCATACATTAAATCTCAACTTTAATTAAAACTAACTACTACCCATGCCTAATTGAAAACTATAAAATTTATATTTATGCTTGTTTTAATGTTTATCTATTTTAATTTAAAATAAAAAGAGTGATATAAATTATTTTATTTTATGTCAAATAGTGTACCATGTTCATTCTTGTTTTTGTTTTTGCCCTTCTAACTCTCATCATAAAATTGAAGTGTTATATTATAATAAATATAAAATATACTTAAAAAAAAATCATTTAAATATTATTCTTTTTAAAAAAATTACATAATTTTTACCAAACTTATTATTATTATAATAATGATCTAATTAAAATATTTTATAAATATTATTTAAGTTGTATAGCAATAATATTTGTAAATAAGCTTTGGTTATTGTTTAAATATGAATCCATATGAATAAACTTTGGACAATAAAATAAATACAAAAAAATAATTAAATTTGATTAACACATATATTATTTCATGGTTTCCGTAATCTTAATAGAGATTGATTCATTGAAATTAGCTATCATAATTTTCATAGAGCATGTACGACATGTTAATCTTTTCTAGCAATAAATTATTTATCTAGTCATATATCATAATTATAAAATACAATTAAAAAACTTGAATGGATAAAGCTAACTACCTAACTACACTATGTGGTAAAAAGTTCAAAAAGATGTAAACTTGAATGCATGAAGCTAACTACTGAACTATTCTCAAAATATTTAAAATAGAAGAAGTATTGATTTTCTAGAATGGACAATTTATACCAAGAAGAAACCACAACTACATATTACTTTTGCCTCATTTTAGAAAATTTATGTTATTTGATAAAGAAAATTAAATCATTTATTTTGGCTATTGATATGATGACATTTAAAATGTATATTGTATTCTTATTCCATTTATATTCTCTATTATTATTAATTATCTCATTTATGAAATTATCTATAGCACCAACCTATGTTGCAATTAATGGTTGAATATAACTATTGAATTCTCCTGCACAACAAACTTTTCCATATGCTCGACTACCACATATTAGTCTTTATAAAGAAAATCATTTTTAAAGAAAAACCAATACAAAATATCTCAGATTATAGAGACACTTATGAGAATCTTAGCATAACATTTTATGAGTGACTATGTACAGACAATAAAAAGGAAAGAAATTTTCTAGGAAATTTTCATCCGGTACATGAACAAAGGCACATCTTGTGGTACAATTGCATCTAAGAAATCCAAAAATGAATTTGGTGAAAAATAGTTTATGCTCTCTGAGCAATAAGAATAAAAAGGAAAGAAATTTTCTAGGAAATTTTCAACAGAGGCACATCTTGTGGTACACTTATGCCTAAGAAATTTAAAAACGAATTTGGTGAAAAATAGTTTATGCTCTCTGAGCAATAAGCATACATCTCTTCTTTAAAAGTTACTTCTCTTACAATTTAGTCTATGTTTTCCGAGAAATAGAGAAATATTACTATTTCAACATTATACTATGAGAAATATAAAAATTATCTGTCTAAAAACTGACATCTTTTCTCCAAAAAAAAATAACACCTCTTAAAATTTAGTTACATCTCTTTTTTATATTTTAGTTTTTTTTATTACGACGAAAACTACTCTTTCTTTTATATATATATATAAAGAATTTAGTTACATCTCTTTTTTATATTTAAGTTTTTTTATTCAGACAAAAGTACTCTTTCTTTTATATATTTAAAAAGAGAGCACATTTACATAGATCCAATCCTGAGACTATACATTTATCAATTTTTCCTATTTTCTATTAAAAAAAAACAAAATCCTATTCAATCGAGTGACTATATAGTTTTCGATTATTCTTGTTAAAAAAAAAAAAAATGTTTATGTGTGACGATATCACATTCAGTTTTTACATCATTAAACTTTCACTTAAAAAAGAAGTAAAAATGGCTCCAGAAAACTATATAAAACTAGTTCATTACACTAAATAGAAATGCTTCCGAAGTCGATTATGCATTTATATTTTAGCTTAAATATTTTAGCTTCATGTCGAAGAGATTGTGATACTGATTTTTATATGATACAACCTCATATGATATAGGCACTTGTTTTTATATAATACAATACAAATAATAGCATATAATACAAATACCAGAAACATCTCCATTTTAACCAAAAAAAATTACATATCTTTAAATGATACTCTTACGATTTAGTTTCCATATTTCTGAGTAATAGACAAACATCTCCTCTTTAAAATTTACTACTCTTTAAGAGTTCAAATTATATTATGAGAAATAAAAAAATTATCCTCCTTAGGACATATATCTCTTCTTTAAGAATTAGTCTTACGATTTTAACATTTTACTCTGAGAAACACAAAAATTATCCTCTTCGATTTCAAAATTTTACTTTGAAAAATATAAAAATCATTAAAAAATAATTTAGGCAGTTATGCCATTGTACTTTGAAAGACATAAAAATCATTAAAAAATAATTTGGGCATGTATGGCATCTGCAACGGATACCTTGTTGTAATTGTATTAGACTAGTACGTTATTGTATTATACTTAACTTTTATTCTAATAATAACTGCGTGGATGACAGAAGTGTCTTTTGTTCGACGAAATGGAGTCTGATGGGACAGCTTTGGGACATCCCTCTCCAGTGACCCCCGTGCCTTTCTGGGTAGGAGATGGACCCTGCCCAACTCCAATGGCAACAAAACTCCAACGGACAATGATGGAAACAAACTCCGGTGGACCTCGTGCCCCTGCCTCCACCAACTCTCTCCCTTCACGCCACTCCTCTCCCATCTGCCACCCCCACGACGCCACCCCACGACCAGGAGCCACCTACCACAATCAATGTTGGACTACTCAGCTTGAGGTTTCCGCATGCAAATTTTTTCAGCTTCAGTTTTCCCTTCAGTTCTTCATGTATTAAGTGCTTAGTTCGGTCCTGTATCAAGCTACGCAGCGAAGTCAGAGTCGTCACTTTCAGGTACTAATTCTTTGATCTATTCATGCTTCTCCAATGGTTGTCTTTGTAGCAGCGTTCTTCATAGATGAATCCACTACAGGTCTTAGTGTCAAATTATGAAAGTAACCTGAAATTTTGTAGTGTTGAGATTGCAACAAGATGATGAGCTTAGTGGAAAGGAGTTGCCTTCACTATGTGGGCCCGCGGGCTATTTTTGGCGCAAAGTCTATTTTAGACATATGGATCATGTTCTATCAGTTGCAGGATGCTATTTATGGATGGTTGGTCAAGTCAGAAAAAAATAGATGGACTTCTATTTTTAGACATACTGGGTGGAATCTATTTTTAGATTGCCAGTCTAAAAATAGATATGTCAAATATTATTAGCTCTTAATAATATTTAGACTTTAAACATTATCTTATTCTCTTGGAGCACTTCAGTTAAGTGCACAGATGTGGCACAGGAGCTGACAGAAGGAATTACGCTATTCCTGAGGGTTAAGTGGAGCTATTGCATGGAGACTTCAGTTAGAACTCATGTGAGAGAGTTTGGTGGAGTTGATTGAGGAAGTTAATGGAGTTGTGTTCAGTTTAACTAATCTAAACATAGTTGAGCTAGTTGTATCTAGTCTAACTAATTGATACACTAGTGAGAGTGGTGTAAATTAATTATTAATTAATTCACTAATTATAAACTCATTAATCAACTAAAGAATACATCAGTTAACTTCAGTGCATGGACAGTTTCAGTGGAGACCAGTGCGGGGAAATAGATGAAAGGGTGGAGTTAGCTATCGGTTGTGACTATACTGTTGCTATTTGCAACACACAGATAGGTGGAGTAAGCCCATGAGGATTGCGCAGTTCAGGCTGGTGGTTTATCTATTTAATGAGGCCATCCCATAGCATTGAAACACGCAATAGAGGTTGGCTATCAAGTGGCAAAAGGTTGGAGCATGAGTTTTGCTAGATCTAGCTTGATAGTGTGTAGCAATTGAGGGTGTGCATGAGAGCTTGCAAAGAGCTTTTTTACTATGATTGTTACATGATCTCCATGACATGTATAATATATAGATAGTTGGGGTTTTCATCTTTAAGCTTTCCCATTAAATACTGTGTTCATATGTGTGATTGTTTGTGATTTTAATGTATGCCTGCAATTGATTTTATTTCCGCATGTGATGATCAATGGTAGAAGAGATTATGTATTATGCATGAAGCTAAAATAGTGTGTGATCAGGAGAATCTCGGTGAATAATATATGAGTTATTCAAATTTCTACATGGTATCAGAGCTATATTGATCATCGGAGCAATTTCAGTACATTGAAGCAGTTGAGTTTTGTGCTGGTGGAATTCGAATTTGCAGGAGTGTTTTCTTGGTGTCGAAGTTGAAATGTCTTTCAACAGATTGCGATTGGAGTATGCCCTTGAGGGCAGCTCAAATTATATTTCATGGAAGGACAGGATGGAGGTAGTACTAGATGACAATGGGTTGAAGGAATTCATAGATGCAGAAATTCCAAAACCTACTTCTAGTGATGCTGCCGCACTTGATGCATGGAAAAAGAAGACAACAAAGTGTCGAAGGATTATGTTGGAAGGTGTGAAGGATCACATAGTATCCAGCCTTCATGGTAAGGCTTCTCCATTCTTGATGTGGAAAGCTTTGACAGATTTATTCCAAAGCAAGAGTGACCAGAGGAAGTTGGCACTCAAGGATAGACTCAGAAACATAAAGATGGAGAAAGGCGACAGTATGCCCAAGTACCTCACGAAGTTTGTCCAATGCAGGGATGAGCTGGGAAGTGTGGGGGTGACTGTTTATGATGAGGAATTGGTGAGCTTGGCTCTCCTTGGGCTTCTGAAGAGTTATCACTCCTATCAGGACTCTGTCAATGGTCGGGAGAAATTGCCAGGATGGGAGCGACTTTGGTCAGATCTTGTGTAAGAGGAGATAAGGTGGAGTACCAGGGACGGATCTTCATCAAAGGCATCTGATGAAGAGAATTGTGCTTTGGCTGCCAAAGCAAAGAAGGGGAAGAGCAAGAAAGCTTCTCAATCCAGTGCAAAAGGCAAGAAGCAGGACATGTCCAAGGTGAAGTGCTTTCACTGTCACCAACACGGACATAACACCACAAATTGTCCACAGAAGAAGAAAAATAAGCACGTTGCTAGGACTACAGCTGGAGAGGCCTTAGCCTCACATTTTTAGCTGGATTTTCGGCTGATCACATGCTTGGCCTCAAGTATGACAGGATCAGTGTGGTTTCTGGACAGTGGTGCGTCTTTTCACATGACAAAAGATCGAGATTTGTTTACTGATCTGGATGAGAAAGATCTTGGAGTGCACATCGAGATGGGCGATGATGGTAGATATAGTGCGACCGGTATCGGTACCATTTCCTTTAAGAGGGAGTCTAGTAAACCCTTCAGATTGAAGGAAGTGATGCATGTTCCAGGATTGAAGAAGAATCTTATCTCTGTGGCGATGTTAGAAGACAAGGGATATGATGTTTTCTTTAGTGAGGGAAAGGCTTTCCTGCGCAGTAAGGCAACTGGTGAGACCCGGAGGATAGGGGTTCGTGTTAAGAACCTTTATCAATTGCAGGTAGATGGCTGCGCAGCAATGGCAAGCAAGGCAGAAGGAGTGGTGAGCCAGGATGATGGCGAGTTGTGGCACCAGAGATTGGGCCACCTTCACCATGGAGCTTTGAAGATACTGCAGTATATTTCTACTGGGCTTCCTAAGGGTACTCTTACGCAGTCAGATCAGTACAAGGGATGTACCTTGGGAAAATTTGTGAAAGCCACCTTTCACGAGAAGGATAGTCACGCCACGACGATCCTTGAGAGAATTCACACAGACGTGTGTGGACCTTTCTCAGCAGCTTCTACAGCAAAGCACAGGTATTATGTGATATTTGTTGATGATTTTTCTCGTAAGTGCTAGATCTTCTTCATGCAGAAGAAGAGCGAGACATACTCAAAGTTCTGTGAGTTCAAGGCACTGGTTGAGAAAGAATCAGGGAAGCAGGTGAAGGCTCTTAGGAGCGACAATGGTGGTGAATTCATCTTTGGCGAATTCAAGGAATTTTGCAGCGCAGAAGGAATTCGAAGAGAGCTCATAGCACCTCATAACCCACAACAGAACGGGGTTGCTGAGCAGAAGAATAGAACGATCGTGGGTGTTGCACAGGCGATGTTACATGATCAGGGCCTTCCCATACACTTGTGGGATGAGGCATGAAATACTGCAGTATATGTGCAGAACTGTTGTCCTCACAGGATACTTGGTAGGAGTACACCCGAGGAGGCGTTTTCTGGTAAGAGGCCTGATATTTCCCATTTGAGGATTTTTGGTTCACCTGTTTACATTTATGTGATGAAGGATGCCAGGAAGAAGATGGAGCCGACTGCGGAGGTTGGGATATTTGTGGGGTACACTGATACGCCCCACAACTATCGTGTGTATTTTCCAGATAGTTGCAAGACTGTTGTGCGACGGGATATAAAATTTCAGGAGGAGAAAGCCATGAAGTGTTCGCTTGAGAGGGAGCCACACTTGCATGCAGAGGAGGAGCTATTAGTTCCTAAGGATGAGTCTCAGGATGTGGATAAGCCATAAGATGAGATTCATAGAGTGGAAGAGACCACACAGGCAGCGCCAACCATCAGAGGGCGGAAGCGCACTACAGAAGCTGAGTGACTGGCTCAAGATGCAGAGAAGGTTGTAGGACCACCTACAACACAGCGCAGACAGAGACAATCAACTGACCGATATACTGGATACATGGCTCTTATGAGCAAGTGTATCATGACAGAGCCATCCTCTTTCGAGGAAGCTGTGGAGGACCCTGCATGGGTAGATGCCATGGTGGAAGAGTATGATTCGATTGTCAGAAACAGTGCATGGGAGATTGTCCCAAGACCGGAGGGGAAATTAGTGGTGGGTTCGAGATGGATCTACAAAGTGAAGCAGGCAGCTGACGGGAGTGTGGAGAAGTACAAGGCAAGATTTGTTGCCCGAGGCTTTTCACAGATAGAGGGGATCGATTATGAGGAGACCTTTGCACCTGTCGCAAGGTATTCTTCCATACGGACGATTCTTTCTCTCTCAACACAGATGGGGTGGCACATTCATCAGATGGATGTGAAGACTGCGTTCCTCAATGGAGTTATTGAGGAGGAGGTGTACATAGAGCAGCCCGAAGGTTTCGAGATCTTCAGCAGCGAGTCGCATGTGTGCAGGCTCAAGAGAGCGTTGTATGGTTTGAAACAAGCACCTCGTGCTTGGTACACACGGATAGACAGTTATTTCACTGGACTTGGATTCTCCAAGAGTGAGGCGGATCCTAACCTATACCAGATTGTGGTGGAGGGTAAGTTGCTGATCATTGTACTTTATGTAGATTATTTGATTTTGACAGGTGATGAGCTGTTGATACTCTCATGCAAGGAGGATCTTGCAAAAGAGTTTGAGATGAAGGACTTGGGCCTCCTTCATTATTTTCTGGGATTGGAAATTTGGCAGCGCAGTGATGGACTGTTTGTTTCTCAGGGTAAGTATGCCCGGGAGATACTGGAGAAGTTCAACATGCATGGCTGCAAGCCTGTTGATACTCCTCTTCCTGGTGGTTGGAGGAAGGAGGATGCTACTTCAGCGGAGGTAGTGGATGCCACTGTTTATCGACGGTTGGTGGGGTCGCTTATGTATCTGGTCAATACACGACCCGACATATGCTATGCAGTTAACCAACTTTCACAAGCTATGGTTAAGCCTACCAAGCTCTTTTGGAAGGCGAGGCAAGCATGTATTGCGTTATCTCGGAGGCACATCGGGATATGGATTATGGGTACGAGACGGAGGATGGTGAGGCTATGTGGCTTCACGGATGAAAGTGGGCGGGGAGCCCAACGAACGAGAAGAGCACATGTTGGAGGGATTTTCAAAATCGGGTCGACAACGAGTTTCTTGGTACGGCGAAAAGGCAGTCATTGGCACTCGGTTCAATGAGCCGAGTATATGGCGGCAAGTTTGGTGCATGCGAGGCCTGTAGTGAGGAAGATCTGGTCGGGTTGTTCGGTTCACCGCAGAGCCTCTTGTAGTTGTTGTGATAATCAAGATGCATCAAACTCTCGGTTAATCGATGTTCATGATAGATCTAAGCATTGACATCGAGTATCATCATATCGAAGTTGTGAATTGTGTGCGGCGGAAGGTCATGTTACTTTCATACATTCCTACCGGAGGATCAGGATGCTGATATCTTGACGAAGGCGCTCACCAGGAGCAAATTCGAATACCACAGAGGCAGGATAGGGGTTGCAGATAATCCATATCTTGTTGAGAGGGAGTGTTGGAAATGCAACAAGATGATGGAGCTTAGTGAAATGAAGTCGCCTTCACTAAGTGGGCCCGCAGGCTATTTTTGGCGCAAAGTCTATTTTTAGACTATGTCTATTTTTAGATATATGGATCATGGTCTATGAGTTGCAGGATGCTATTTATGGATGATTGGTCAAGTTGGTAAAAATAGATGGACCTCTATTTTTAGACATTGGGCGGAATCTCTTTTTAGACTGCCGGGCTAAAAATAGAACAGTAAAATATTATTAGCTCTTAATAATATTTAGACTCTAAACATTATCTTATTCTCTTGGAGCACTTATGTTTGATGCTGCTTGGATGTGTGACATGCGGTGATAGAAAATTACGCTATTAGGGTTTTAGTTGAGCCTCTTTTGCATGAAAGACTTGAGTTAGAACTCATGTGACAGAGTTTGGTGGAGTTGATTGAGGAGTTAATGGAGTTGTGTTCAGTTTAACTAATCTAAACATAGTTGAGCTATTTGTAATCAGTTTAACTAATTGATACAATTAGTGAGAGTGGTGTGAATTAATTATTAATTTTAATTCACTAATTAAATACTCATTAATCAACTAAAGAATGCATCCGTTAACTTCAGTGCATGGACAGTTTCAGTGGAGACCAGTGTAGAAATAGGTGAAAGAGCAGGTTAACTATCAATTGTGACTATACTGTTGCTATTTGCAACACACATATAGGTGGAGAAGCCCATGAAGATTGCGTAGTTCAAGCTAGGTGGTTTATCTATTTAATGAGGCCATCCCATAGCATTGAAACACGCAATAGAGGTTGGCTATCAAGTGGCAAAAGGTTGGAGCATGAGTTTTGCTAGATCTAGCTTGATAGTGTGTAGCAATTGAGGGTGCACATGAGAGCTTGCAAAGAGCTTTTGTACTATGATTGTTACATGATCTCCATGACATGTATAATATACAGATAGTTGGGGTTTTCAGCTTTAAGCTTTCCCATTAAATACTATGTTCATATGTGTGATTGTTTGTGATTTTAATGTATGCGTGCAATTGATTTTATTTCCGCATATAATGATCAATGGTAGAAGAGATTCTGTATTATGCATGAAGCTAAAATAGTGTGTGATCAAGAGAATCTCGATGAATAATATATCAGTTATTCAAATTTCTACATGTAGCGTTAATATAAGAAAGACATGCATGTATGTATTCTATCTTACAGAATATCTCTCCAGCTCGTAACTATATTCCATTCAGTTTATAAAGAGTAAACAACTTGATTTTTGTCTTAATAAAAAAAAACTAGTAGACGTCTGACGATGGTTTAAAGTTGGCAAATTTGAATCCTACTGAAACTTGATATTCCTGAAGCGTTGTACCAGACAGAAATACATGTGGAACCGTGAAACTTTAAAATTTTACGAGGTTCCTCGCAAGAAAAAATAGACTTCCGGTAGTTACATCTATAACACATATGTCTCATGCCAAATTTCCTTCATCTACACTCAAGCTCTCTATTGAAATAGGTCGCTGATGCTATTTTTTCACATAGTTTTCCGAGTTACAATTTCATAACCCTATTTTGTTCCTTCCCCAACCTAGTCATATAGTTATTCGTCCCATCCATTAAATCACAACCAAACTTAACACAGACTCACATCTTTATTTTGATTACAGTTTCACTCACACATCCAGTGGTGACAACTCACATATCTGACGATGATAATTCGCACATCACCTGTATACATCCAGCAAATACCAAATAGCTTTTCCCAGAAGAGGTTTATCACACGATGAAAATATGTAAAGTGGTTTTAGGCTGGGCTATGCGATTAGACGTGGTACTGATGCGTGGTAGGGGAGCGCCTCCCCCAGCTTTAAACTTCTAACTGTCCACCTGTAAAACTTGTTATTTCCCGTTGGATCTTATGAAGCACGATCGGGTGGATGGATGAATTCTGATGAATAGTGGTGCTTTGATAGGTGGGACCCGGGTTTTATATGCGGGGTGATATATGAAAAATGAATACAATGAATGAACTCTTCACCTTTCACTGTAGTGTTTGTTGTAGTGCAAACTTCCCTTAGCTTTTGGATTATGTGATATTCTTGTGTGCTTTTGGATCTGCAATCATTGCAGTTTTGGGTTGAACACTGATTATTGTATGTTGTTCGATGTTTTGTGCAAACGTGAGGTGGTTCTCGTTGTGAATTTATAGCCCTTAAGGGTTGTTAGTTGTTGTAAACATAGCATATACATAGTGCACACATACCCGATTCCAACATCTGTCACGTAAAATGTATCTTGGAGGCTATAATAACCAAGTTTGAATGAAACATTTGGGATGATCCATTCACAAGGGGTATATTTATGGCAGGTGATGCAAATAGGATATTTTATGTGTGCCATGTTGGAATCCCAACTGGGATGATCTTATCAAAAAAATTGAGTAATCTAGATCAACCGTGATCAATATGTTCTGATTACATTGGTTGCTTTCCTCTGGAGTTGCATTGATTGTGTCTTTTGATTTATCCAAGCCCTCTAAAGTGTTGGGGCTCTGCTTAATTGCTACAAATTGATGGTTATAGTTAATGTTAATTAGCCCATATATAGTTTGTTGATAATGTTAACGGTCTCCCTCCCACATGTATGACATGATTTTCTTCCTTTCAATGTTTTTTTTTTTAATCTTCACTAGGACTATTTCTTTAAGTGCATATGTGATTCCCTTATTTAAGTGTTGAGATTTTTTTGTCCACCTTTGAAGAATTCTAGGAGAAAACTTACTTTTTTTCATTGGTATCCCATGCCTTAAGTTTTCTATATAAAATTCTAACTTAATAATGCCCCATATCTGTGTTTGATTCTGAGATTTGAAAATTTTCAGTAAATTGATACTATAAATTCCATTTGTAAAAGAGATGGGAAAGTTATATTTCATAGGCTGTAATCCATTTCTAATAGGCCCTTTGGTAAAATGTTGTTGTGAAATTGCCAAACACATTCTGAGCAGAACTCTTCTCCTACCACTTTGTTCCATCTATAAATTAGAGCAATGCTACATTTCTTTCTTCAACAAATATTTCTATGTCCTGAATATCATGTTAATTATTTCAATTGATTCATGAGGTTCAACTTCATTACAAAACTTAAATGAATATATTTTTATTTCAGAGGTAGGAAATCTCCAATTATTAGTTCCTAATCCTACATGACTTTTATCAAGTTAACTGATGTTTCTACAAATTATGAGCTGTAGTAGAGCTTTTATTTGTGCATGGAAAGTTTTGATGTAGACTTTGTTCAATGTCACTTGTATTTGGTTATAGTCTCCATTAATTTGGTTTGTTTTTTGTGCATGTCATCTTAACCCTATTGCTAATCATCCTTTTATTTTGTACGACATTTATATTCTTTTGTAATTCTTTAATTAAATAGCTTTGTGTTTTGGTTTCTATCTCTAAAAATACACACTTATAATTAAATAAAACATTTTGAAATAGAGAAATATATCCTTAATAATGATAATTATAATTAGTGAAAATCCACAACTAATAATCCACTGTATACAAAATCTCAATCACATGGAATATTTCATTTGTTTTTTGTTTCACTAATTGGATGCCTATAAATTTTTGTTTAAATGTAATTGGATTCTGGTAACTAGATATTTGATATGCATATAATTTTTTTTTCCTGTAGGCGCTGGAAAATCATTGATTTTCCAGCGCCTACAGGTAAAAAAATTTATATGCATATCAAATATCCAGTTACCAAAATCTAATTACTAAAGGAAAAAAACAAATGATATATGCCATGTGATAGTAAGCATCCCAATGATGTCAAATAAATGTGACAAGTAGGCATCCAAGTTTTTTTCTTTAGTAATTGGATTCTGGTAACTGGATATTTGATATGCATATAATTTTTTTTTCCTATAGGCGCTGGAAAATCAACAGGAAAAAAATTCCATGCTTCCATTAAAGTATTTTCTGTGGGTTCTTTGATTTCATAGGATTGAACAAAGACAAGGCACATATATGATACATAATAAAATATCAATATGGTAGATGTCCTTAAAAGGTCATTCAATATAACAAATGTTCAAAAGATATGATAGATGCCCCTAAATGGTCATTGGATATAACAAAGGTTTAGAAGATTAGAATACTCTACTGCTAATCATATTTTCTGGAGACTCTATAAGACTCTACCCATTTATCTTTTTGCTCAGATTTCTTACTGTTGTTGTATATGTTTGGTGTTGATAAATTTTAGGGTATGATATTATTCATGGGAAGATTCACAACGAGGGAAAGAATGATTGGGTTTGGGGTAGGACTTGAGCCAAATATATGTTGAGTGAAGGGTTTAGTTTTTCTGTAAACTTTGTATCTGATCAGTTGCAACTTGCAAGGCTCTGTGTGCTAACATAATTGTACTATATTCTATGCTTGGATTCCTTAGTGTCACGTGAGTGTGACCATTGAGTCTTTGTTAGTACCAGTATTGTGGTTATATTCTTCTCAGAGTTGTTACTTTCACATACCACTGTGATGATTGGGTTTTTGATAGTGGAGATGGAGATGACTGTATGTTATACCTGTTGAGTTTCTCCCAACCCTCTATTTAGGGCTTGTGTTAGGTGGTGAATTTATATGAATGCACGAGACTTAAGCTAGGTGGGAGAGATAACAACCATTCTGCCCAACTACCCAAGATAATCCTAGTTAACCACAACCTCTCAATAGATGATTAATAGAGAATATAGATTATTTATGTAGATTTTGTGCCACCTTGTTTCAATTTGTACTCTTCTCTTTTATTTCCCAAAAGATCACTTTTTCAGTGATATAGAGTTATTTATGATATACGAAGTGCTTGTATGAAGCTTTGGGTATAAAATCATCCACACAACTCTTATTCACCCTTTACTTGCCTATTTTGTAGGGATTGACTTTAAATTAGGATTTTATTCCATTTCCTATAATAATCACGTTAATATAAGAAAGACCTGTATGTTTGTCTTATAACTACAACAGAATATCTCTCCAGCTCGTAACTATATTCCATCCGGTTTCTAAAGGTTGATGTCAAATATTTTCCAATCATGTGGTCCAGTCAGGCATTGTTGATGACATACATCGAACTCTTAGGTGTTCTAACCAAATATTATAGTGTCAGAACTATTGCAAACTGTATTAGGGTTCCCAAAAAAATGTAGTTTCATCAATGGTCTCTCAATTATGGCTTTAAAGTATACATCCAACAAATACCCATGCATGTAATTCACAGAAACAAGAAATAATTAGACCATGCATTTAATTCACAGAAACAAGAAATAATTTAAGTCAATGGGAGTAGCACTTTTGTGGCAATGAGAAATCTAAGTGGCAAGGGCATGAAATTTTATACATTATGAAAAAAATGAACTAAGAGCATATAAGACAAACATACACAAGCTTCCAATATATTAGATTGTTTTGGGAAGTTGGTATACCAAAACATAACATTAGAAGAACCATAACATTAACATTAATTAAGGTTATAAAACTCCAATCTTCCCATCGTTCAGATTTCAGCAAGATGTGCTACATCTGTAAGGATTTTGAGGGGGTTGTTGTTGGCCACTTCCCTCCTCACTCTTTTACCCTTTTTCTGAACTATTTGAGATTGTTTTTTAGTTTTGACTGGAAGCCCACGCTCATCTCTAGAAGACCCTTCTTCTTGCTCATCAATAATTAAAATTAGATCCTTCAGCTTGGGATTTAACTTAGCTTTCAACCCCAGCCTCAGTTTGTTTGTAGGCCTTGTTCGTGGCCTCTTAGATTATTCTATTGCATGGTGAATTTCTCCAAGATATTCACCCTTATTTACAGATTCTCCAATTGTTTCATATTTGTTGTTGTCTTGGACTTCTATTTGCTGGCATCTACACCTCCTGGTCTTTAGCTTAGGGATTTTCCTCTTGTTAAGGTTGTCATCGGCTTTTGCAGTAGCTTGATGACTGCTCTCAGCCTCTATAGGTAAAGCCCTTTCCTTCTTATGTTTTCTAGGAAGTGGCTGTCTCATTAGCCTCTTCCTCAACTGTTGTGCTTGCTTCTTTAATGCATGCAAGTATAGGATATGAATGAGGCCACGGTGGTAGACATCATGGGGATATAAAATCTTCCTTTTTCTTGCATAGGAAACCATTTTTATTAAGCTCTGATGCAAGAAATAAGGTAGATTCATCCTATTGAACCCAATCATGTGTACCAAAAATATCATGTGATAAAGAAATACCTTAGAGAAAAGGCCATCACATGTGAAATAAAGTTGAGTTTGTCACATTGGTTTATCCCACTCTGGTTTTAAAATGTTAGAGTGGACCCCAACGCTCCAGCAAGGGTCATGACAATTGTATTTTTGGAAAAAATTGAGGTTTACCCCATGTACTGACTTCCTTTTGAACCACCTTTCTCCCTCAGTTGGTGTGTTTGTTGCTTCTGCAATGCTTTCCCTTGTTACAGGAAATAATAGCCCCTTAACCTTAGCATTGTTACCATCAAAAGTATCAATGAAATCAGAAGAGAGTTTCATTTTATGCCCGTTGAACAACTTAATGATGGGAAACTAGCTCGCTTCGCTGAAAAATGGAAATTCATCAGCACCATGAATCTCGAATGCACAATCTCCATCTGGCTCATAATGATATAGGTGCCCATTCTTGCCCATCTGTCACAAAAACATGCAGAGTTATCAGAAATATAGTTTAAATAATGTAACAAGACAGTCATAATGTGCATGAACTCTACCCAATGATGTTACATTCCAAACAAACAAACTAAAACAAATAAACACCTAACAATCTTGAATTCTGCGAAGTTTGTGTAGGTCACTATATTCAATAATGTAAATAAATAAAAGGAAATAGTGAAGCAGAGGTTGAATTGATGTGATAGTAGGGGATTAACAGTCTGCAGGCATACTTTATTTCACATTCATAAATGACAATCATATATGTTCTTGCAAGAATCAAATGTAAATTGATAAAAATACTCTATAGTTAAACTAAAATACATTACACTCATATAGCTCTGGAACTGCTGAATGGTCAAAATATCAGGTACCTTGTTCCCCTCACCCTTACCCCCAAGGCTCTAGAGCACCTGTTCTTTTCAATGTCATCATCCAACATTACAAATTGAATGTAGGGTTGTGGTAGGCATGCCATCATACTAAAATCATGATGATTGCCACTACCTAAACTCAGGTGCGAAAAAAAACCCTTGAAAGAAGCTAGCAAGACCAAATTGAGAGCAGAGTTTTATGCATATCTTAAATAAAATATAAAAATTGAGAGATATCTCTTATCCATGGTGAAAACTTCCAATAACACTGAATAATGGTATTCATCTAAATTTCTAATAATCATGTATAGTTGTTTTCATCCTATAGCAAAATATAGATATATATTCATTTCGGCTCAAATTATAAAATTTATTAGATATATGTGGTGCAAGTTTTTGAAGTAATTGGATAATAATATTCAATTAAACGAAATGAAATGTGTGGAACTTGCCCTATATTATACAAGTGTACAGAAAAATTTTGGAGATTTCTTATACATTTGGTTAGATGTACCTAATTTGTTTAACGAAATATATAAATTTTTCTGAGTTCCAATATGATGCTCACTAAAAATAAATAGATAAATCTGATGCAGCCTTGCACCAATAAGTAAATGATGTAACATTTTAATTTAAAACAGCAGCACTAGTCCACTGTAAAAAAGCCTTCAAGAAGCATCCATTTCCTCCAACTGGATATGATTCAACCTTTTCTTTTACACCAACAGGTATAACGATGTAATCTTTCAGTTAAAACAATAGAATTTGTGCACTGTAAAATAGTTCTGAAAGGTGATCTACTTTCTCGAATGGGTTATACCATTTTTTTTGGCTGTTGAAAATGCATCATATACCACATTAAAAATCAAAGAGATCCTTGTGATTGACAAAATATTTTATAAAAAAATACTTCTTTAGACTATAACAAGCAGATCATTGTTTCCAAAATGGATCACAAAAAGTCCATTTGTAAGGGAATAATAATCCGTTGATCAATGAGAAACTGACCAACAAATATGGATTGATATTGCCTGCAAATGTTCCCATATCTTTCACCTTGCATATATATGTATACAGCTTTTTTTCTTAGAACATAAAGGAATATAACATTCCTCACACCATGTCAAACTAGAGTAGACCATACATCTCCCATGAGAGTGATTGTTGAGGCAATGAGAAAACTTGCTTGCCATCATACTGAAATCATGATGATTGCCACTACCTAAACTTAGGCGTGAAAATTTCCAATTTTGACTCAGAAAAGGAGCAGCATAGATACATGCTAATCAACACTTATCCAAAGTTTCAATCAACACTTATCCTGAATTGTGAGTGATATTGACCATTAGTAAATCTAGGTAGTCCTAAACTGTGAGTGATATTGACCATTAGTAAATCTAGGTAGTGTGACCAAGGATTACATTAATGTAGCAAGATATTAATAATAGTGAATAAATGTAACTTTGTAAACCCTTTAAATTTTTAATGTGAGCATCCAGAATACAAACAAATGGTATGATGTCAGATATTGATTTATTAAAAGCATCAAAATTTGCACAGCTAGAAACCTCAGGAACGAGAGATAAGCCTCAATTATGGCTAAAAGATGTATATGAAGAAGGATGCCTTTAGACGGTAGCAACTATCATGATGAGAGGATGATCACAACAATTTAACTGGAAACTTCTAATGTTGTTTGCTAAGGCTAACACAAACTGAGAGAAACAAACAGAGTATGACAAAGTAGAGAGAAACTGACCCTCCCAATGTTTGCTGGCAGAGTATGACACAGTAGAGATAAACTGGAAATTCCTAATGTTGTTTGCTGAGGCTTTCGGAAACTGAGAGAAAGAAACAGAGTATGAACTTGCAGCTCTATCACAAGTATTAAAATCCTATGAAATGAAATATACCATACCATATGCACACATAAATCCCTTGTTGAGGCAGTGAAAAACATCAGCAGTTGGGAGCGGAGTTCCTAAAGAGGAATTCATTTGGACATCAATAAGAACCAATCCCACCCACGTGGACAAAAATATGATCACCCTAGACAAGAAGCAATACATTTTTCTTATGGTGCATGCCCTACATAAGCATTTCCATCATGATATATTACATCATGATGAACCATTCGTTGATGTAAGCACCATCCTTCTATGTAGAATATAATGACAATAGGAGACTATATACTATAAATCTAGATTTTACCTTTTTACTCAATAGCCTCCATAGATTTTACCTTTTTACTCAGTAGTTATTCCTTTTTTAATCAATAACTTTCACCTTTTCCATAACTATTGATTGTGCTGGAAAATGATTTCTAGTGCTGCTGCAGGTGCTAGAAAATGATTTTCTAGCCGTAGGTTTTAACCCTGTACAGAAATTATCTACAAACAAATCTTACAAAACAGAAAATAAATAATAGTGAGAGCACAAAACATAAAATAGAAAAACACGGAGATTTTCCCCTAGATCCCAAATCGGGACGACCAGCACAATTTTTCATTATATTCCTTTTAGTGTTACAACACAAATATATACATGCCGAAGCATACATAAACCCCAATCCATTAACCATGGATTAGAAAATAACCGTAGTTCAGTTGACCGGATCTACAAAATACCAAGGGCCGAAAACCATCATGCCCAGAAAACATGTGCAAACCCATGCACAAAACCATGGGTGGGTTCGCCCATCGGAAAATAAGGACCAAAAAAAAAAATCTAGGGCGCTGCCCCAAACGCCGACAAGGGGGGCTACCGCCCCCCCTGTGACCCCCCCCCCCCCGTACGTTGCGCCCAGTGCAACATACAGGGGGGCTATCACCCCCCCGTGCGTGACTAGTCATGGAAAGAATATAACACAAACCCAACATTTTCCCACTTGTTCTTTTCTTTCCGCAGGGGGGCCACAGGAGAGCTGAGTCATTAGCCCATCTTTGCAACACCCATTGTTTCTCTACACCAAGAGAACTTCTGAGTGCTCACAGACTTTGTCAATGCATTTGCAACATTCTTCAAAGTGTCCACTTTTACCAGCAACACCCTTCTAGCTTCAACCATATATCTCACAAAGTGATATTAAACATCAATGTGCTTTGTCTTTGAATGATAAGCAGGGTTCTTAGCCAAGAAAATTGCACTTTGGCTATCACATTCCATCCTTATAGCTTGCTACACCAATTTATCCATCACATGCATAATTTTTATTGTTAAAAAGTTTTTCTTATCTTATCAAGTTTGTACTCAATCTCTTTTATCATAGATTCACCCATCTTCAAGTTGGAATAGGGATTCTTCCACCTTAATTTTTCACTCGTTAAATCTTTAGTTTAGAATTTGAAATGCTTGGAACCACTACCACCATTATTATCCATGAATGATTTGGTTTTCTCGATGTGTTTGTCAATGACTTATTTCAATACTAATGACACACACTATTAAGTTGGTTAAGTACACCCTTTATTAGTTAATTCTCACTTCTTTTGCCAATTTATGTGTGATCATTCTCAAAGTCTCGTTATGGAATTTCCAATAGTATTATTCTCGTTGTTTTCTAATTAGGTTACATAGTTCCCCCTTTTTTTTTCAAGAGTTAAACAATCATTATCCTTGAAATAATTTCCTTTTTTATCACTTGTTATTTCTCACCAAGTACAAGTATTCACAACTTATAATTATAACACTTTAAATTATGTAAGTCATCACTATGACCCTTACCAACCTTGTTGTTTAATCTACTCATAAATATCCTTAAGAGAACTTGCCACTTAAGATAGGCCTCACAAATTAGCCTTAGACATTAGTACATTATCACATTTCCCTTCATACTTTCATCATACAATTTCATATCGTTGTTATTCAATTTCATGCCCTGCTTGACTATAAGTATTCATGGACTTACTGTGAGATATTATGTTTATGTTAAGGAATTTTCCCTTCTTCTTCATCATTTTCCACTTGCAAAAATCTCAAAATAAATAAATAAATAAATTATATTATTTGGCAGGATAGTTTACTAATATTCATTGACTTCTAATACTCAAGAGGTAACATTCTTGGAACAAGTCAACAAAACAACTTAATAACCTCAAATTTTCTAGAAAACTTGCATAACCTTAACTATTCATGCAATCATTAATACATATATCCATACATTTCTCTCTATATTAAAATGACAAACTATTTTTTATGAATAAAAAAAAATTATAATCTTAGTATATACAACTCAAAAATCTACTCTCTCTACTTCTTCTTTCTTCCCCCCCTTTTTTTATAGCAAAATAAATAGATATCTAATTTAAAAATATATATAAATATTCTTTTAAATCAAACTTACCTTTTCTCTATACTCTTCTTACCATTCAAACTTTATTACACAAACTTTTATAAATTTATTATATCATAAATTAAATTCAAATACTTTATTACACAAACTATTTATAGATTAAAAAATTTACACAAAATTTTATAAATTTATTATATCATAAATTAAATTCACATACTTTACTAAAAAAACTATTTATAAATTCAAAATTAATATAAAAATCATATAAAAGAAAATTTCCAAATTTTATTCCTTATTCCACATTATAATTATCACTTTAAAAACAAGTTTAAACATAAACAATATAGTCTTCCAAACAAATATCCTCAAATTTGGCTAAGTTAGTTAACATTTAATATAGTCAATAACCATTATTTTATATTAATAATTTAAAAAATATGTCTACCATATCAATGTTCAATAATTATTATTTAAAAATGTACCCATAGTCACTGCAAGTCGTTTTACAAATACTTCTATCCAATCTAATTTTCTTTTAAACTTACGTTACTTAATATATATCTAGAAGTTTGTATCTTCATTCAACCAAATAAATAAGTACAAGACTAAGAAAGGAATGGACTTCGTGAATTAATTTATCACGGTAATGAAGTCTAGTGGACTTAGGTGCATGCGTGGAATTTGTAAGTCACATGCAATTCTCCTTGTGGTTTCTCCCTTGACTCGGAATGTTGTATGTCAAGTTGATCTCAGTTCCGTTGGTAGAGCCATTTCTTCCAACATTAAGTTATTCAATAATAATAATTATTCTAATCCGTTTCCCATGTGCATGGAAATACTTGTGACTATAAAACTTTATTTATTTATTAAATAAATAAAAATGGTCTAAAATTTTGAATTTAATAATTTTAATAAATCTTTATCGCTTAATAATATAAAATAATTAAAATTCATAAATGCGTTGATCCCTGGCCTCCGGCAATGACACATTAATGTTGCCTTTATCAAAATTAGGTGGATCTGGAAACATAAATAAAAATCCGCAACCGTGAGAGGCATAGCCCTTGGCATCATTACCGAAACTCTGAATTTGCTGAAAAATATTCGTAACATTCCCTTTTTAAAAATTTTTTATATGATTTTAATGTATTTTTTATAAACTATTAAATATTTATATATAATAATAATGTTTTTTTTTTTAATAAACTATTAAATACTTTTTCTTTTTTTTTTTCAGAAGAAAAAAAACGTTGATTCTCGATTGAAACTAGTTCAATGAGGAAAACATCATTTGCGAAGTCAGCCTGAGATCTGCTGATTCAGAAAGAGAATAAACAGAAAAAATCTGACTGGCACATCATTTCAGGGGGAAATAAATCAACCCCAGGCAACAGTGCATTACATTCCTGTAAGAAGACAAAAGCAAATATGGGAAAAAGAAACGTATAATAATGATCCTCTTCTGACCTACTTATGCCTTAACCGAGACCTGTGTGTAGTTAAATCATTTCTATTTGGACAGTAAAAAACAAAAGACATGGAATTCCGAATGAAGAAGATATGAGAAAAACGGAGACCCGGCTGACATATGTTATCATCAATCTCGCTTGTGATAATATACAGGCTCGCTTGTGTAATTGAGGCTCGCTTGATTATATTAACCAGCTCGCTTGATATATTTCCTGGCTCGCTTGAGAAATATCTGACCTGCGGATCTTTGATCAAAATAGTTGAGGCGGCAAAAGAGAAAAACTAGAGACCTGTATATTACCCAATCCCCTTGTTCATATGGTATAAGTACTCAGGCTCGCTTGTAGGAGGGAATAACGAAAAGCTTGATCAGCTGGGATCGGTCTCCCAAATACTTCAGAGCGCGCAACCACTTCTTCAGTACTTGATTGTAGCCAAAAAAACACTATGTCTATGTATATAGAAACCTAAAGAGACCAAAAAACAAAAAACCGAATGAATTGAAAAGTCCCATCAGATTCAGGATATGGGAATATTGAGTTCATGTATCATCCTGCCATCTCTGTAACGAGAAACTTGCATAATCCCGAAGTCTGTCTGAAGTCCTTTCTTTGACAACCCATCTGCACGTGTATTATTCTCCCTGTAAATATGATTGATCCTCGGGCATTGCATCCTTCGCCACAATCTCTGTGTGTGATCCAGCCATCCTTGAAGATGTGGAGAGAAAAGTTCAAAACTGTTGGTAACCCAACCTATAACAAGCTTCGAGACCCCATATATATTAACATTCTGTATGGATAGATCCGAGGCCACCCATAGTCCCCCCCATAGAGCCATAATCTCTGCTTTGTTATTTGTACCGGGGCCTCCATTCCAAAAAATATGAATGCGCTCATTTGCTGACAGTTTTATCCAAGCCCCGCAACCTGTAGAATTACCCACTGAAGCCTCGTCGAAAAATATTACAGGTAAGGAAATATCGTGTGATCTAAGACGGATAGAAAAGTCTGTCTCCACCACCATCAACTGTGGGCGCTCAACAATCCATCTGTTTATGGCTATATAGATCTTATCTAGTCTGAGAGGAACGCCTTCAAAAATCAATCGGTTCCTTGCCACCAAAACCTCCCAGATAAGATAGAACGGGAGAACATTATAATTTGTTTTAAGCTTCCCCCATTCGACCGCCGCCGATAGGAAACCCTGTGGAGTCCATTGGGGGTCCAAATGAAAGACACTAAAAAAACTCCACAGTCGTCTTATGACAGGGCATAAGAAAAATAGGTGTGTAATATTTTCCTCCGCACAACAACATATTGCGCATCTGCCAGGGCCCTGGTGTCCTCTCTTCTTTAATTTCTCCCAAGTGAGGACTTTTCCCATCCAAATGAGCCATCCAAAAATAGTGATTTTAGTAGGGATCTTCCACCTCCAGAAAGGGTAGAACTCCATAGGGACCGCCCCCGCATCTCTGAAAATGATGTCTCTATAAATATCTTTGACAATGATCGTGGCGTTCTTAAGAGGACCGTTCCAGCATATCATATCTCCACCCGAAGCGTAGCAAAAACCAGCTCCTCTGAGCACGTCCGGAAGAGAGTCCCATTCAGCCGCAACCACACCATGCAAGCCCAATTGATTTGCGTTTTTAAAAATTGGGGCCGCAAAATACCATTCCCGAATGACTTGTGAGAGATAGTGAATACCTTTATGAGCAAGGGAGTGAATCAGTTGTAGAGATGGACCCTAGCAATTTTGTAAATATAACATACTCCGAAAGCCAACAGGGATGCGACTCCCATCCCTGAAAAGCCAAACTAGGTGTTGTTCGATTTGCATCAAAATTCTCTTAAAATTAGCCCATATAGCAGATAAATTGCGGGGAAGATGAAAGGCGTGACAGCTGAGCTTATATAATATTTCACCATCTATATATTTGGCTCGTATGATCACTGTCCAAATATTACCACCGGAAATGGCCCTGCAAAAAGATTTCATGAGGAGCGCAATATTAAATGCCCGGGCATTCAGAATGCCCCACCCGTTTAAGTCCTTTGGACGACACAGAATCTCGAGACTGCATAGGTGGTATTTCTTCTCCATTTTTACCCCACCCCACAGAAATTTAGAAATGATTTGATTGATCATCTTTATAATGGCCTCAGGAAAATATAGGAGATGGCCCCAGAAAACTACCATCTGAGACAGTACTGCTTGGATCATTACTAGTCTCCCCCCCATAGTGAGCCATATGTGCGTCCATATTTCTATGCGGGATCTGATGTTATCCACCAGCCAATACCAATCTCTGTTCCTGTAGCTGCATGGCTTGATGGTGTATCCCAGATATTTGAAACCCGCGGAAGCCTGTCTATATTCCACCCCAAGGAACTCTGCTATAAACTAAATCTCTAGTAATTCACCAAAATCATAAATGAGGAAAGACTTGCTCTTGTTAATGCTCAGACCAGTAGCAGATTCAAAACGTGAGAAGATGATGTGAATATAGAACCAATAATTCCTAATGAGGTAACCAAAAATAAGTAAATCATCAACAAAAAGGGAATGAGTAGTGGATACCGAGCGTGAGAATCCAAACCCCTTTAGTATTCCCCGCTGTTCTGCTTTGTGGATAATCTTGCTGAATCCGTCCATAACCAAGATGAAGATCAGCGGCGATAGGGCACATCCCTGTCGAAGACCACGACCAGCTTCAAAAAAGTTAGTGGGCATGCCATTCACGATTATTGCATATCGAACAGAAGTTATACAGGACATGATCCACCGTATAATCCTGATAGGAAGCCCGATCTTAAGTAGGGTTAATCTAATGAAGGACCAGTCCACCGAGTCGTATGCCTTATGAAGATCCACTTTCATCATCAGCGCCTCCTTTTTCCCGGAGTGCATTGAATGGAGCACCTCCTGTGCAATTGCTATGGCGTCATGTATTGAACGTCCTTCAAGAAACCCATATTGCTCCGGCGAAATATTCGTGGACAGACAGCCCTTGATCCGATTTGCTATGATCTTAGATGTAACCTTATAGATTAGGTTACATAGTGATATGGGCCTGAAATCTGTGAAGTTTTTGGGTTCAGAGATTTTTGGAATGAGGGCGATGAACGTGGAATTGAGATTTGGAGGGATGTGTCCCTTTAATCTGAAAACCTCCACTAGATCAGTGAGTTCACCGCCTAATAGATCAAAAACGTGTATGAAGAATTTAGCTGGCCACTCGTCCGGACCGGGGCACTTATCATGAGGGATGGATTTAAGCACCCCGAGAACCTCCTCTCTATCTATGACCTTATCCATCACTGCTATGTCCATGTCTTCAAAATATCGATCCACATGCTCCAAAACCCATGTTTGGTTTGCGGCATCTATGGAAGGATCTTTTTTATAAAAATTTGAAAAATAGGAGAAGGCCTCCTGCTGAATCTCCGCTGTAGATAGCGCGATGCTGTTGTCCAGTCAATTAATCCTCCAAATGGCATTCCGGCTACGCCTATCGTTGGTAGATTTGTGAAAGAACTGTGTATTGAGGTCTCCCTCCTTTAACCAGGCAATTCTACTTTTCAGTTTCCATGAAACCTCTTCTATTCTCAGGATTTCTCTCTTACGGTTGTTGAGGCTGGCCATAACTTCCATAGAGTGTGTCCCCGGGCTTGACAGAGAGAAGGATTCGTATAGGCGCTCCATCTAACTGCAAATCTATGATAGTTATTTTTTAAGAGACCTTTTTTTGTCTATCTCCCAAGATTTTGTCTTCTTTTTAATGATCTGTAGCTTGTAAAGAAAACGGTCCCAACCACCAGGGATATCCTCTGCCCCAACGTTAACCCACGTTGATTTAACCATATTAGTATAAGCATGATCTTCGAGCCAAACACGGTTGAACTTGAAAGGTCTGCCCTTCTCTTTCTCCATTTCATTCCATATCAACTTGATAGGCATGTGATCTGATATATCAGATGTAATAACAACCGACCGTGGCATTCCCCATGAGTCCACAAGATTTACCTTAACTAAAGCTCTGTCCAGGCGTTTGTCGATAAAGGCCTCTTCCACCCTTTTATTAGTCCAGGTAGGCAACATCGGCATAGGGCGAATATCCATCAAATGCATATCATTGAACATTTCAGATAGGATCGATGAGAGCGGATCCAAGCGAGCCGCGCGACCCCAAATTTCATCAGCATTAAGAGTAATATTAAGGTCCCCCATCAGAATTAGATTTGGCAGAGACAAAATATTAGAGGCCAACATTCTATGCCAAAATATCTGTTGATTATAATAAGACGCATACATATTAATTATATAAAGAGACTCAGACTTACCCCTGATATTACCTTCAAGCAATATACCCCCAAAAAAGCTATAGGCTTTAAAGGACGCCCGATAGGGGTCCGATATGGCTATCAGACCCCCCGATTTTCCATCCGAGTCCATCGCCACCGCCTTCCAGCCTTTCTTAATGTTCAAAAAAAGCTTGATTGCTTTCCCTCTACAACACTTAGTCTCTTGACCCAGAAAGATTGCTGGGTTTTCAAATAATATTAAATCCCGCAGGCAAAGAGCTTTAGAGGCTTTGCCCAGACCTCTGACATTCAATGACAGGATGTAAGTCATGGAAAATCCGCTTCAGGGGAGCGTGCTCTAAGCACCCTGGAGGATACCCAATTCCCATCACTGACTGAAATAGGAATGTCTGATAAATTGTCCTCGTTTCCATCAAACAATGAGATAGCCCTGAACTTACCCTTAGTAGGTTTAATTTTCCCTTTGTGGCTTCTGTCATTTGTGTTCTTAGCCGCATGATAAACTGGGGGATTCTTATCAGATGTTACAGGAGGTTTGTCAAAAACAGTAAGAGCGGATAAATCTATGTTTGGATTGGCTAGGATAGACTCTAGGTCACTTCCGACAAAATTTATAGGAGTGGCCCCATATTCCAGAGGAGCATCATGAGCAGAATGGATATCTAAGGAGAGCTGACCAACAGTCGATTCAGTACTATGTGACCCAGTAGGCAGACCTGCGGATATGTTGGGCAGATAATGGACTTTTGCATCGATGAATACCTTACCCTTGTCCCTATGTGTGTAATGTGTATGTATGGGTGTACCATCAGGGCTATGATCACTAGGGAGACCATCCACGGAGATTTCATTTGACATTACAGGGAAAGACTGGGGTGGTCTGACCTTGTCAAACCCGTTAGAATCCAGGGGATTGAAATTATCAGAAGGGAGCATATTAGACTCTGGTTCCAGTACCCGAAGGCTATGGAGAGATCCCCGATTGTAAAAAGGACCCATATTTGTATTCTCCGCCACATTTACTTCCTTATTGAGCCTACCAGCCACAGCATAATTTGCTTCTTCATTTGAGGAAGGGGATTCTGGATTACCTGGACGAGAATCCTCAGGATAAGAGGTAGCTATGTGATTAAATCAACCCACTGCAATGCCCGCCTGCACACCACCAGATTGTTCCAGACGGGATCAGAAAGGACAACTCTCCCTCAAATGTCCAGTTCGATGGCAGATGAGACAGCGAAATGGAATGCCCCAGAAGTCCACATGCTGTCGATGTCTTCTGTCACCCCATACAAGATCAATGTCCCCAGGCAGCCCCCCAGAATAGTCGACTTCCACTAGAATCCAAGCGATGCTCTTATCCCCCGCGCCCAAAATACTAGGATCAATATACTTTGTGCAGCTAATAGTATCACCGATAGCCCTTAGAGCCTTCAGCGTCCAAAATTCAAGGGGCAGACCCGGTAATTTAGCCCACACCACCTTATTGCGAGGAGCCTCTATGACAGGGTTAAAACCAAGGAACCAGGGGACGAGCTGCATGAAGCTTCTGCCACGAACCCAGGTTCTGATAGTAATCTTGAATACGTCATTTTCATCCATGAAATGAACGCAGAACCACCCATTGATAAGATTACCGAACTTTGGAATATATCCTATGATCGGTTTCCACATTTTGCCTATCCAGGACGATGATTCAAAATCGATACTATCCGGGAAAATCCAGCGTCCAATGACAGCTCTCTTTTGCAGGCTCACCACACGGAAACTGAGATCCTCGACATCCAGAAAGACTTCCTTGATATCCATGTTGTGTTTAAACACAACATTCATTCTTTTTCGTCGACCACCCTTGTTTTTCCTTCCTTGTCCAGCGATTCCTTTTGATCCAGCTTCGGGCAGAAATGAGAGGGCCTGTCGAAAAATGAGCTCATCTACATCCTGTTCTTGGCTATTAGCCAAAACTTCCTGATTTGAATTAACACGATTCCCAGAATCCATTGTAGGTAATTCAAAACCCAGACCCTGGTATCTGACACTGATGGGCGGCGAAGTGCAAAAAGTTATGGACTTCTGAATTCACCGGGTATAACAATAATTAAATGCTATATGAGAAAATAGATATGTCCTTACAAGATTTTCTCACCCTACTCTAAAAGGAGCATCCTATGTTACAAAGCAAGTGCTATGTTTTGTGAATTATCACCCTACACCCACCACCTGCCAAAGAAAACAATAGGGGATATTTAAATATGGATATGGAAGATCACCGAATGAAGGACTACAAACGGATAGTTGCAGTAGATCATAAATGGGAGCCCCCAATTCAAAATCGAGATGCACAGGTAGCTCACTTCTAGAGACCCAATGCTTAGTACTAAAAATGAAGAGGATATCGCCCATAAATATTATTCTACCAACTTATCCTGTATCTCATTTTTGGAGTCACATCATTCGATGTTCTGATGGATAAAAAATCCTTTGAGGCGAACATTCTTCAATAAGCGTAAATAGGATTACATTTAGCGATGCTGGCCATAAATGTGAACACCTATCAGGACTGGGAAGAAAATCAATACCCTTTCTGTAGATAGGAGACGTTGATAGACAATCCCCGGAGAAAACTTTTCTGATGATACCTTTTGAAAAGAGGCCAGATATTATGAAGAATGGCTAATTGGAAAGATCGGACCGCTTTCAAGAATGGCAGCAACAACAACAGTGACATCCAGGGAAATCCCACCATCTCCTGCATAGGCGGAATCCATAGCTCTTGCAAGGTTGTGATTAAAAAATGATTCAGCCCATCTATGCCTAATGTTATGCCACCAATTCTGAAAGGAACCTGACTCCTTCAGGAGTTCCAAGTCCGAACTTCTCTCGGCAAACGTTAAAACTGCAGCTCTCTTGATTTCAGCAATAGCCACCAAAAGCAACAACAAATTGTCCACATTGGGTTCCAACTAAAAACATTCTTCAATAGCCACCAAAAGCAACATCAAATTGTCGTCATTGGGTTCCAGCTAAAAAAACATTCTTCAATAGCCACCAAAATCAACAACAAATTGTCCTCATTGGGTACCAGCTCTGAAAATCCAGGGTAGCAGAGTTTACAACACTGATCAAATGCCTGGTCCTTTATCACCTTCCATATGCTAGAAAAAAATCTCAAACAAGATCTGCCTCTCCTTCATATAGGTAAAGCCAAAGCCCGTGTATATCCCACCTTTGACAATGCAAATGCTACGATCATCTTATCATGAAAGGATCCTGACTCCTTTAGGAGTTCCAAGTCCGAACTTCTTTCAGCAAACGTTAAAACTGCAGCTCTCTTGATTCAACAATAGCCACCAAAAGCAACAACAAATTGTCCACATTGGGTTCCAGCTAAAAACATTCTACAATAACCACTAAAAGCAACATCAAATTGTCGTCAACGGGTTCCAGCTAAAAAAAAATTCTTCAATAGCCACCAAAAGCAACAACAAATTGTCCTCATTGGGTTCCAGCCGTAGAAGCAAAGGCTTCAGATCCAAATCTTTTTTAGCTTCTACAAATTAGTAGAACAAAGCCACGCCCCCTCTCTGCCTGTTTTCATCCATGGTCATACACCAATCCCAACGAATCGTTGGAACTTATCTCTGTAAGTTTGCATTCTCCTCTCATTCATATATATATTACTGTAAGTAACCGCCCAACTATTAAATACTTATATATGAATGGGGAGTGGTTGAACCTAAGGATTTCTCAATTCAGACATTGAGACTTACACGCTAACTAACCTAAGCGTGCTTATGAGACCTATTTTTAAATACCAATATGTTTTTTTCAGACTCGATGCATGAAACACATTTGTTATGTACGGAGCTTAATTTTTGTAAGTGGGAGTTTGGGCTTTCTTTATATTTTTTAATAAAACAAAATGTTAAGTGACGGTTCAATAAAATATTATTAAAAATTATATAATATTAATAAATACATTTAAAAAAAATGTATTAATGCAAATAATATAGACGCAAACTGCAGTCGGTAAAGTGCCCTTCAAAGGCGTTTGTACGAAATAAAATTCAATAGAATATGGAGATCAATTGGATTTTTTAAAGAGAAATAAGCAAAATCTAATTTTTTTTCATGGAATTATAAATTTTAAGTGTGTAGATTGAAAAATAAAATTGAAAAATTGAAGCGTTAAGATTGCATAGTCCGGTGCTACAGGGATTCTTGGGGCATCAGTTAGATCACAACTGACAAAATTTCACACATTAATGCATGATATTAGCATAATTTGAATAACCGAGGGTCATATATATAATATTATAAGAACAACCTTAATACTATATAATAATCATGAAATTTTAATGATTTAAATTATTAAATTTTGTATATCTTATTTAAACATGTATATATATATGAAATGTGCATGCATATATATTATTTAAAAGAAAAGTGCATGTAAACAGCGTGTAAGATTTATAAAATTATTTTAATTTAAAACTCTAATCCTAAATTTAAGAATAATCATGTATATAATTACATAAAAAATAAATTCTCAAATTTATCTTTAATAATAATAAAGTTTATTATTTTAAATTTATAATCACTATAGTATCAAACACGAGCCTTTTGCTCATCATCACAATTAACATCAAGTTTTAAATTTTACTTAGAGGTCACCTAAAGTCGTAACCCGCTCTGATACCATATGTAACAATCCCAATTTTAACATGCAATCAATTATATCACATAAACAATGAATAATCAATCCAAAATCTGTTTAACTAATTATCATGGAATTTTCAGAAACATGAGCAAGACGACTTACTTGTAATGGCGATTTTCCTTACTTGAGACTCCAAGGTTGCATGCTATTTGAATCTTGTTGGCCGCAACAAGGTTTTGGGATCAACTCTCCACCCAACCGTAGGCTCAGCTGGAGGTAATCCTTCCACAACTAGCCACCCTCGAGCCCTCAATCAACGTACCACTGCCAGGGTATCCTTTGCCTCATAATACCGTTCTCTCCAGAGAATAGATGAAAGAATGAATCCATTGAATCTTCCTCAATGTCTATTAAATAGACCAAACAATGGAATGGGAACCACATACACACATTCACTGTGTCAACATGCAACTTAAGTTTTACTTAATTTAGTGTTCTCTTAATTTTTGTTAGCTTTACTTAATTTAGTGTTCTCTTAGTTTAACTTTCTTTCTATTAGTTTCTTAGTTTAACTCTTTGTTAATTTATTTACTTTTGTTAATTAATTCTTTCTTTAACTTTCTTTCTATTAGTTTCTTAGTTTAACTCTTTGTTAATTTATTTATTTTTGTTAATTAACTATTTCTTTAACTTTACTTATTGTTTATTATTTTAGGACTCCAGTTTATTATTTACTATTTTATTTAGAACTCTAGTTATTGTTTAATGTTTTATTTATTATTTATTTATTATTCTCTTGACTATTTATTTATTTATTTACTTGCTTATTTATTAAATTATATTATATTATTTATATATTATTTATTATTTTATAATTATTATGGGACATTACACCATATATCTAACAAAGTGATATGGAACATCAATGTGCTTTGTCTTTGAATGATAAGTAGGGTTCTTAGCCAAGAAAATTGCACTTTGGCTATCACAGTCTATCCTTATAGCTTGTTGCACCAACCCCATACTTGAACACAATCTCTGCAACCAAATTGATTCCTTGCTTGCATGAGTGGTTGCCATGTATTCTGCCTTTGTAGTTGAAAGAGCCACTACAGACTGTCTTTTACTCATCTAACTGACTGCACCTCCAAATAGGATAAACACATACCCACTTGTAGATCTTCTTTGGTCCAGATCTTCAGCCCAATCTGCATCAACAAAACCATGAATGTCCAACACTCTTTCCAATCCTGGTCTTCCTTGGTAGCACAAACCATAATCATTAGTGCCACGCAAATATCTGAAAACCCGCTTCACTACTATCTAATGCTCCTTCCCTAGGTTTGACATAAACCTGCTCAATACTCCCACTGCATGTGCAATGTCTGGTCTAGTACAGACCATTGCATACATCAGGTTACCCACTACACTTGCATATGGAACATAGGACATATCCTCCTCTTCTTCTTGTGCCTTGGGACACTGTTCAACCAGAACGCTTTGGCACCTACGAGTCCGGCATTTCTTAGGTTTACTATCATATTGAACCTTTACGTATAATCTCTCGACACTTCCCTCTGGTTTAACTAGAGCTTCCTCTTTTCCCAATCTCTCTTAATTTGCATGCCCAAAATATATTTTTTAGCACCAATATCCTTCATGTCGAATTTGGAGAACAGTTGGGTCTTCAAATCTTGGATAATTTCTTTGTCATTTCCAATCAACAACATATCATCCACATACAAGACCAAATAAATAACACGGTCACCAATTAATTTAAAATAAACACAATGATCCTCCTTGCTTCTGGTGAAGCCAAGTCCCCGTATATAGGTATCAAATTTCTGATACCACATGCTTGGTGACTGTTTTAACCCATACAAAGACTTCTTTAACTTGCATACTAGTTATTTCCTCCCCTTCACCATAAAGCCTTCAGGTTGTTTCATGTAGATCTCCTCTTCCAGATCCCCATGAAGAAATGATGTCTTCACATCCATCTCTTCTACCTCAAAATCAAATGCAGCAGAAACAGATAAAAGTAATCTAATAGAAGTAAATTTGGCAACACGAGAAAAAATATCACCAAAATCAATTCCCGACACCTGGGAATAACCTTTTTCTACCAACCAAGCTTTGTATTTCTCCACCTTGCCTTCTACATTCATCTTCTTCTTAAAAATCCATTTGCTCTTGATGGGCTTCCTTCCAGCCGACAACTCCACCAGATCCCATGCCTCATTTTTATGCAAGGATGTCATTTCATCAATCACAGGCTCCTTCCACAGTTTTCCATCCTCTGAATCTACTGCCTCCTTGACGGTTCTGGGATCATCATTAGTTATAGTTAAAGCAAAATTTGAACAGAAAGCAGATGGACTATACCTTTCTGGTTGTCTTCTTTCCCGAACTGATCTTCTAATAGCTGGAGTTTGTGGCTCTTCCTCTTCTGAGTCTTTTTCTGTTGTAGAGTCTGATTCATCCTCCTTTAGCTCAAACTCTATCTTCTTAGTTTCCTTTGGTAGGAATTCATGTTTAACAATATCTTTCACCGCTCTAACACACATCTCGTTGTACACAACCTTCAACCTTCCTTGTTTCTGGGCTCCAAAGCTTGTAACCCTTTAAAGCATCCTTATACCCAATAAAGATGCACCGTTCAGATTTATTATCCAACTTGTTCCTTTTTCCCTTTGGAACATGTACATATGCATCACATCCAAATACCATTAGATGTGAAAGAGAGGGTTTCTTCCCAGTCCATACCTCATGTGGAGTCTTATCCTCCAATGGTGATGAAGGTGATCTATTAACCAAGTAACATGCGGTCTCTACTACCTCTGCCCAGAATTATTTTCCTAACCTGGTACCACTAAGCATGCTTCTTGCATTTTCCATCCGTATTCTCGTTCATTCTTTCTTTGAATCTCCGTTTTTGCTAAGGTGTGTATGGAGTAGTTTTCTGTCACATACCACACTTCGTATAGAACTCTTCAAATTCCTTCTTAACCCCCACCATTATCCGTCCTCGCCACCTTTATCTTATTCTCTGTCCGGTTTTCCACCGCAGCCTTAAATTCTTTATTTTTAAACTTGGCTAAAGATTTCAGATTTCTTCATCAAGAAATATATCCATGTATTCCTTGAGCAGTCATATATGAATGAAACATAGTACACAAACTTACCCAATGATGGAACCGACACAGGTCCAAACACATCACTGTGCACAAGCTCTAATATCTTGTTTGCCCTCTTAGCACCAGAAGGAAAACTCACCCGATTCTGCTTCCCATATACATAATGTTCACAGAAATCAAAATCCAGAGAGACCTCGAAATCTAGAGAGATATTTGACATCCCTTCTACCATACCATTTCCATGCAGTATTTGAATGCCCTTCTCTCTGATATGTCCAAGCCTTTGATGCCATAGCATGGTCTTTTCTCCAAAGACCGCTAGGATTTCTGCTCCACTTTCGGGAACCAAAAAACTGTTGCACCCATCAATAACAGTGCTACCCTAAAGCTTGTACAGAGTTCCAATCCGAACTCCCCGCATTAATACCAGTGCTCCCCAAACCATCTTACATGTATCTTTCTCGAACATTGTTTTTACACCTGCATCATCCATCTTGCTTACAGAAATAAAATTTCTGGCCAATGCAAGAATGTACAGAACACCAGGAAGTGTTCTAATCCTTCCACCTTGCAGCTTCAGCTTGACTTTTCCATGTCCAACGATTCTAGCCTTCCTATAATCACCTAAGAAGACATCACCGCCATCATATTTCTCATACTCGCAGAACCACTCCCTATGGGGAGTGAAGTGAAAGGATGCATTCGAGTCAATCAACCATGAATCATGACCTACATTTGTATTTGAAGAAGAAGCCAAATACACATCCCCACCTTCATCCAAGGTGTTTTTTTCCTCTGCAGAAGGAGCATAATTAGATCCATTTCCTTTCTCAGGAGCCTTAGATCTGCAGTCCTTTTTGTAGTGCCCTTCCTTTCCACATTTCCAGCACACCTTTACAAACTTTCCAGGAGATTTAGATCTCCCTCTAGATTTAGATCTCCCACTCGAAACCTTATTCTTGTTTCTGTTCTGGGACCTTCCTCATACAGATAAGGCATCTCAATTCTAGCCCTCCATATTTCTCTGTCTCATTTCCTCTGACAGCAAGGCTGAGACAATATCATCAAAATTCAAGGTAGTTGTATTGCTACTTATTGCAATAACCAGACTGTCCCACGAGTCTGGTAGAGAACACTACAAACTGATGCACTTATCTTCATCTGAGATTTTAATATCAACAGATGAAAGCTGCCTTACCACAGTATTGAAGGTGTTCAGATGCTCTATCACCGAGTCTCCATCGTTCATCCTCTGGTTATACATCTTTTTCCACAGGAACAATTTATTCACCAGAGACTTAGATTGGTATAAAGTTAGAAGTTTTTCCCACAAGGTCTTTGCCATAGCTTCCCCAGATACATTCAAAAATACTGAATCTAAGACACACAACCGTATTGTGCTCTTTGCCTTCCGATCCAGCTTCTTCTAGTCTTCATCTGACATTGTCGTTGGTTTAGTACTTGGATCTACCGCGATCCACTGGTCCTTATCCACCAGCAGATCCTCCATCTTGAGCTTCCACAACTCAAAACTTTGACCATTAAATTTCCTGATCTTTATCTTCCCGCTGCTCGCCATCTTCTTTCATTGCAAGAATTGATCCGTTAGATCTCCCACTAAACAGGGTCTACCTCAGGCCCGAGCAAAAAACCCCTCAGCAGCAAAGGTGTCCCATTGAAGCCGGAACTGCTCTGATACCAAATGTAGGTTTTAACCCTGTACATAAATTATCTGCAAACAAATCTTACAAAACATAAAACAAACAATAGCAAGAGCATAAAACATAAAACATATAAACACAGAGATTTTTTGCTAGATCCCAAATCGAGACGACCAGCTTAATTTTTCATTATATTCCTTTTAGTGTTACAACAAAAATATATACATGTCGAAGCATACATAAACCCTAATCCATTAACCCTAGATTAGAACATAATCATAGTTCCCTTGACCGGATCTACAAAATACCAGGGGACGAAAACCATCATGCCCCAAAACCATGTGCAAACCCATGCACAAAACCATGGGCCGATCTGCCCACCAGAAAATAAGGACCAAAAAAAAAAATTCCAGGGCGCTGCCCTGGACCCTAACGGGGGGAGCTACCACCTCCCCTGTGACCCCCCCGTACGTTGTGCCCAACGCAACATACAGGGGGGGCTATCCGCCCCCTTGTTCCCCCTCCCACGTGACTATTCGTGGAAAGAATATAACACAAACCCAACATCAGCACCTACAGGAGTACTAGAAATAATTTTCCACTACATAATTTCATGGAGATGCAATTACCGAAATGTTTGATACTCTATATATAAGACTCCTATATCCACTACTCCTTGTGCTTCAACCCTAAGTGTCATTCATTGGTCATAACTAAATGAATTTTTGTGATTTAATGGATCAATATGCATTATAGTAAATCGACTGTAAATTAAAATAAGTTGTGCTCTTTACATTTCTGATCATGTAGTCTAACGCTCAATAAATATTTTAAGTATGAGGGGTTTCAATAAATCTTGCAATGAATAGCTAGGGTTGACTATAGAATTCGCAGTCATTATGAAACAAATAAAAGGAGAATGTCGTGAAATTTGTAGTTTTGTTCTGCAAAAATGGAGCATGACATTCAGAACAAAACGTTTATGAGTGAAAATTGTATTGTTATTTAATGGACACCCAAGAAAAAAAATTTGGTCTGAAAAAAGTTGTTTGAGCCTACCACATTCTTCCATGTAAACATATACAAGATCTACTATTTGCGCATTTGAAATTGATCTGGCTTTGATGGTATTAATTAATTTACTATTTGATGGTTAGGTTTTAGCTGTTTGCAGGTTGTCAACCTATGCCAGTAACAATTGTTGTAACTCCTGTAACTAGGAGTCCCTAGTTTTATTAAGAAATACAACAACATTAGTCATGTTTAAGAAAGCTGGTGAAATAGTATTAGATAAGAGTTCCATTAAGAAATGAAACAACGTTAGTCGTGTTTAAGAAAGCTGGTGAAATAGCATTAGATAAGAATTTCAGTAAGGAAATTTTATCAAGAAATGCACCACCATTAGTCGAAGCTTTGGTAAAGTCGGTGAAATACTAGATAATAAATTTCTATAAATTCTATTAAGAAATGTAGCACCATTAACAAGTAAGTTTAACAAGGTCGTGTGAAATAGTATTACATAAGAGTTTGTAAATTTTCTATTAAGAAATGTGAAAACAAGTATTAGTCCGTATTTAAGAAGGTTATGAAATATTAGATAAGAGTTTTAGCAAGTAAATTTATTAAGAAATGCGTACCATTAATCATGGTTAAGAAAATCGGTGAAATAAGATTAGATAAGAGTTTTAGCAAGTAAATACTATTAATAAATGTTGCACCATTAATTAATCATGTTTAAGAAAGCTGATGAAACAGGGCTAGATAAGAGATTCATATAAATTTCTTATGGAATTCAATGATTACAAGAGAATGACACAACAACCGAATAAGAAGTCACACTATTTTTGAAGAAAACCATATTGTATAGTAGATGATCGCAAACATATAAAAATCTTCATAGTTGATTAAACTAGTTGCCCTAGTCTTCCCCAAATTAAGCTCCGCTACACAAAATTTAAAATTCTCTATACATGTCATAAAACAACATAAAATTCAAATATTCAAGAGATCCAAAACACATTACATTCATGTTACTTTGTCTCTTTTACACTCCCATGATCATAATCACAAAAAGAGCATCCTGTCTGGGTGGTACAATATTCTTCTTTGCCACGGTGCCAAGTTGAGGTCGCATTGGATGCACGTACCATGGCAGCTGGGGCAGGAATGAAAAGCCTTATAAAACATGACAAACATGTGACACGAAGTGCACATGCCCTCGCATAATAATTTCCATCATGATCTATTACATCATGATGAACCATCATAAGGATGTAGGCAAGATCCTTCAATGTAGAATATAATGACTATAGTGGGAGACTATATACTATAAATCTAGATTTTTTACCTTTTTTTACCTTTAATAATCTCCATATCTTTTATCTTTTTTTTACTTAGTAGTTTTTCCCTTTTTAATAAATAGCTTTCACCTTTTCCATAACTATTGACTGGCTAGAAAATGATTTCAGTGCTCCAAAGAGGGTGCTAGGAAATGAATTTCCTCATGACCACATGAGTACTGAAAATCATTTTTCACTACCATAATTTCATGGAGATGAAATTACTATATTTCCCCGTTGTATATGTAGAAATCACTCTTCTAAACAAATTGCTTAATTCACAATTTAGGAATAACAATAGCATATTGATGTTACACCTTTTACTTGAGTTGTTCTATTCGTAGTTTTTATTATTTAAGGTTATACTCTTAGATTATTATACAAAATGCTTTATTCAACCCTTATGAAGACCTATGCATGATCCTAAACATCTTAAGACATAGGTATAATTATATCCCAAAGCAGCACCAACTACACAACACATCACAAATTGCACAACACATCACTAATGCATACTCTACTAACTCGCTACCTAGCCAATGTGTCAACCTCACTATTCAAGTTCATCTACTATACCACTAAATGTGTCATTGCCACTGGCTTCTAGCTCCCTAATATAAGTTTGTACATTTTTTGGCATAATCATCCAACATGGCAAAGAAATGGAAGTCAGTCATGGGTCTTGAGGTGCAAGACCCTAAAGACAAAGTAATTTTTTCTAGTAAAGATTTAGTTTGGTCTGAAGTCTACAAACAAGATATGAATATTGACCGTGTTTCAAAAATTCCCAAAGAAAGATTTGATGATTTTAAAAAGGGAGAGGAATCGAATCCATATGCTCCATGTTCTTTCCTGCATCTACAAAGCAAACGCTCGAGTGCAAGAGCTAGTGCTACCTTACAGTATGAGCTGTAAGTATTTTAGAACTACATTATTTATATGTTGATATTAAATATGCTTTATATTTATTATAGATTTGGTGACATTTCATAATTTATTTTGGTAGTTATCATTGCTCATATGGTCCACCCATTAAAAGAGGAGAGAAGAAAGGAAAAGCAAACCAAGGTAGTTATATGCCAAAAAAGAGGGGATGTCAATGCCATTATATTGTAAAGATTATGGTTTAGGATCCCAAATATAGCAAGAATAACATACAATCAAGAGGATCATGAAGATGGGCAAGGATGGCTGTCATGGAAAAGAAAACACTTTAACCGATGATGTTACCTTTATAGAAAGCCAAGACTTTCGAAGGACATGATTTCTTATTTAGAAAGTTGTTATTTTCTTCAATCGCTAATTAATTGCTTTGTAAATACATATAAAGAAATATATTGACATAGATGCTACATTCAGAGATAGGGATTTTTTTCTACTTAAAAAGACATTGTAAAAATCTATAATCGTCCGATGAAATAAAGTTATCAATTGCATAGCAAAGATGAAGTGAGGTGAATATTTGAGAGAATTAACAAAAGAAACCAAAATGATTTCTTTCCTTTCAATTTGCCTAATGGTGCAGACGTCCCTTTTATAGCTAGAATACAACCAAAATGGATGTTGGAAACTATGGTCAAGTTATCGCACAATAGCTTGATAGCCATGGACTCAACATTCAGTACAAACAAATATGGGGTGAGTTTTTTTTCCAATGATTGCTTTAATAAAATAATTTACGTTAAAATTAATCAATTTAATATGACAAAGATTGTACATGTTTGTGGTGTTTCCGATGAGAAAACAACAAAGTGGGTTACTAGTTTTTGTGGCATGCCATGTAATGCATCACATAGCAAAGATGGCTAGAGAGCCTCATGCTAGTGTTTTTGTGTTCGTCCCGATTGGAGGGGTGAATGCGTTCTCTTATGGTTGATGATGCTATGGTCGAAATCATTGCTTTGAGATAACACTAACATTTGCATGAAGAAGACGAATTGCATTCGTTTTTAAAAAATTTTCACTAAAATGAATTAAATGTCGCAGGAGAATCACGAAATGTGAAGTGATCTTGTGTATTTGGCACATAAGGAGGGCATGGCTCAAGAATGTTAATTCCGCTGTTGAAGTAAAATTTTAGAAAGAAAAAGATATGTTCAATGAACTTTTCCATATCGCAGAAAGATTTTTGTACCGATGAAGTGGATGATGATCAATTCTTTTTTCACCATATAAGTAACATGCGTGTTTTTGTGGACTATTTTTAAGCAAGACTTGGGTTATCATGACAAAATTCGTAAGTTTGCATAATATTCCTTCTCGTTGTATGTTTTTTGTTTACGTTGGACACCAGACATTTACCACTGAGTCTTTCCATATAGGGATGTGGGTTAAAGGCTGCAGAGATTTTCTTCACGAAACCGTAGAGACAAATAATGGTGTGGAATCATACAACGGTTATCTGAAGACAACATTTCCATGTGATAAACAAAATAAATGTTCTCGTAGAATGGATTGGCTATTCTACACTCCTAAAAAATGTTGAGCCATGTTATCTATTCAAGGGAATTTAAAATATTAGGACACAATACAAGAAAGAGATGCAACTTGAATCATCAATGAAAAGGCTAGAATAATTGGCTAGCATGTTGGATTTAGCCTCATGGAGAGCATATCTCATACTTATTGGGTAAGGAGTCAAAGCAGTTTTATAAGGAATTATCTTATCATTTTTCATCGCAAAAAATTTTATCACTTCATGTATTGCCTGTCTATTCAGTAGAAATATTTGTACATTCTATAAAGGTAGATTGCTCTATTCCTCCTCGTGGATTGGGACTTTATTGGACTTTCACCACACTCAATGGCTGAATTCTTTGAGATAAGCATGTAGGCAGCAAACCTTCATGTAGATACTATCACAACCAATATTGAAGATGACAATGTTGAAGAACTTAGTGTGTTGAGAGAGGAGTTGTTTGGCTACCTAGACTGTTTTCAACAGTCCTCCTCTTCATCAGAACAAGACAAAAAGTTGATTGATTCAATAAAAAAATTTGTGGATGATGCTAATATTATTAATATTATGGATTATGACTTCACCCTTGGTTTGGGTGCTTATGAGTCATCCTCAAGAGGAATAAGAGTTTCCACCATACTAGGAAAAGGAATGTCATCTTGAATATTGATTTGAATGTCTCTGCATTCGATAATGAACCACTTCAGTTTCCACACCTCAACAAGCGTGGTCATCCTCGCTCCAACAATACATCCTCTATTGTACCAAGTAAGTTCTATAGGGAGACGATATCAATTTGTTCTGATAAAATTGGTGATCTTCCAAGTTTTGCCATAAGCAGATCGTCGGTTTCCATTCTTCGTTTAGTTGTAATATTGATCTGATATTTCTTTAGCTTAATGTAGCGCTCGAAAATTTTGTAGGGTTGCGGTGCGTATCCAATTAGTCGTATTACATATGGAGGATGTAAACAGCACCCACCATCAATCTTTTGATCACATGAGTCAAGGTACATTCGACGAGATCCATGATTGATTTACTATGTATTCTCGATGAATTATTACTTGACATGTTATTTTTTTCTCGATGGAAAACTGTTGTCATATTACAAAATACGTTGGTTTTTTCATTGGGCCCCCCTCTATCAAAACAATATTGGGCTAACGACATCACAAAAAAATACCTGGTGAATTTCCATGTTTGTTTGCATTGTCTTCACCCTAAACGTTTAGCACCGGTTGTTCATGTCGTTAATGTAGCATCAGAATGTTTGTAGGGTCGCGCATCCAATTAATGTAAGCATGTATGAATGATACACCAACTCACCTCGTCGTCAACCTTTTTCGATCACATGAGTCAATGCACATTCGACGAGATCATTAATCTACTATGTTTTTTTACGTACTCCATATTACTTGGACATGTTATTTTTTTCTCTCGATGGAAACCGTGTTTTCATCTTACAACATAGCTAGTTCTTCAAATGGAACCCCCTTGACCAACAAGATTGGGGTAATCGACATCACAAAAAATTGGTGAATTTCCATGTTTGTTGCACGGTTTCCTTGCTCTTAATGTTAGGTCCCTATATTACTAAGATAGTCCCTTATTGTTGTTAGTGTAACCCCTTTATTGTTATTAGTTGAAGAAAATTCCTTGCACCCCCATTTTTGTTATTATTGTGCCCTTAAATTGTTATTACAGGTCAGTTTATCACATCGTGGCCCACTAGGATTACATTATGGCCCTGCTGACTCCTATATATAGAAAGGAGGTTTTGTAAATTGTATCATCCAAGAATTGTTCATTTATGTAATGTATTGGAGGTTTCCCTTCTAAGTGGCTTATTTCTAAGTATCTTACATCTCTTTTCATTTTTTGGAGTCGTTACACAACATTTGGTATTAGAGCTTTGGGATTCTAGGTTTTCGCCTCGCTCCAAACAGTCATCGTGGAATTTTCGCCATAAATTTTTTTCACGGCTTCCCGTGTCGAATTTTTGTGGTGCGAAGTCAAACCTAAGGAAGATTTTTCTAAAAATTTCGTAGCTTGGTTTGCAATATCTTTCGAGATATCATCCGTGGAAATTAGGTCGTTTTTCAAGCTCCTAAACAAAGTCATCGTGGAATTTTCGCTATAATTTTTTTTCTACGAGGGTTCGGGGACCAATTCGTATGGTGCGAAGTCATCTCGAGGAAATTTTCAAAAAATTTCGTAGCTTGGTTCGCAACATTTTTGGAGCATATGATCCGGGGTGAAAAGCTGTGCTCCCCGAATTTCATCTCAAAGAGGTGATCATGGGAAAAGTTCAATAACTCTCTTCCGGGGTAGTGGATTTGAGTGCCGTAAAAATTGGTCGCAAGTAAATGGACTTCAGTTTTGCTATCAATTTCGTAGACAAAGGATGAAACAAAGACACGTGGCAAGTCCTACAAGTTTTCTCTACGAACCAATCCGTAATTAGTCATCATGTAGATTAGAGACAACTTTTTCTTTGGGAATCCAAATTAGATTCTAATTGGGAATTTGGCAGTTTGAGAGGGCTACTGCTGTGGCTGAATTTTCGTATATTTAAGATTTTCAATACAAGAGATAACTACCTCGTTAATATCGAGCCCTCAAAGCAAGTGAAATGTGTGTATTTTTCCGAATCGTACAAGTCTCTGCTTGAAGAATCAAATTGAATTGATTCCAAGGAATATTTTAGAATATGTATCAATATTGGATTCTAAGAGTGCCTAAAAAAGAATTCAATTCATTAAGCTCTTAGAAGGCTCTACCATGACTCATGAAGATGAAGAATTGCAATTACGCATCATCAAAATTACAAGAGCAAGTGCACAATTTCAAGACTTTATGAAAGCAACAAATGAAATGGAAGTTTTAAGAAAGGTGTGGAAGTGAAGATGGACTATTGAAGAAAGGCATTGGAAGCTAAGATGGATGGTGTGGAAGTGAAGATGGACTAAGCGGAAGAAAGGTGTGGAAGCTAAGATGGATGGCATGGAGGTCGGCATGGAATTTAAGATGGATGACATGGAAGCTAAGATCGATGAGAAAATGGGAAAACATGAAGAATTTCTAAAAAGCAAAAGACATGGAAGGTTTGACAAAGTTAGATACAAGAAAGGTTTCTAATGGTGAAAGATAGTAGCAACCCTCATGATGAGAACAAAAATAAATGTTAATTGTGATTTCATAAACCCATCAAGTCAGCAGGAAGAACCACCATATCTAAAGATGGATATGAGGAAGTTTGATGGAAAGGATCCCGTAAATACATGGATACTTGCTGCATGGAGCAATATTTTGATCTCCATAACGTGCAAACACATAAAGTGTACGCATTGCAACTTTACATTTAGAACAAAATACATTTGTAATGTGTATCGATGTTTTAGTGCCCCGTAAAAAATTGTCACTTGGTCAATTTCTACTTAGGAGAAATAGATAGCACATTAGCAGGATGGCAAAGAGCAACACCCTTAGCCAATCGTACAAATCTCAAAACAAAAAAGGTTTATAAGACATTGAGGACTTCAAAGAATGGAATATAAGGGCAATCGATATTCCGCAGGAACACAGATCGATCTCTTCATAGGTACTCTAAAGGATAAACATCCAACATGAAGTTCATGTTTTTGAACCCGATTCATTGGAGAAGTATTCGCATTGGCAAGAAAAGTTGAATGTAAAATTATGGCGACAAGGAAGCCTACCACTCAATTCTATAAAGATGGAAGTGTTGCTACGCCTAGATTTCCACAACTGAAGGTCGACACCACAACAATTGGAAGAAAAAAGAGCAAAAGGGTTTTTCATTAGCTTGTGATAAAGAAATACACTAAAGGTCATAAGTGTGCCGAAAAGAAATTATTTTACATAAATTGTGAAGAAGAAGAAGAAATGAAAAAGAAGAGGATATACACCAGAACTGTAAATGCATAAGAGGAAGAAATGAATCCGACGATATCATGTAATGCATCGTGACCACTACCTCAAACTCTCAAGATAACAGTATAGACGAAGAAGAAAAGGGTAATAGTGTTGATTGATCTAGCACCCATAATTGTATTCATTGTAAGGTAGCCAAGAATTAAATTGTTTCCTATACCCGGTGCGCACTTAATGTCAAGTGATGGTTGCAAATGGAGGAACTATAAAATCGCTCCGGAAAATGCCATAATATCAAGCTAACCATGGGGAACATGTGTTGATCATTTAGTCCAATGCTTTCCATTCCTATGAGGTGCCGATGTTGTACTAGGAGTACAATGGTTAAAATCTTTAGGACTCGTAGCTTTTAATTGTTTTGTGGTAAGAACGTTTCTTCAATTTTTTTCAGAAGGAAAGGAAGTCGGACTATGGGGTATTGAAGGGAAGCTCGGAAGGATAATAAGCTCTAATGTCATGACAAAGCTTTCAAAGAAAGAACAACGAGGTGTAATTGCACAATTATGCCTAGACGGACGCCTGACATCAAATCATCTATTTTGCATTCTAACAAGTCTTGACAATCATTCCAAGCAAGTTGAAACTCCCAAAGGACTCCACCTATTCGTGATCATGATCATGCTATTCATTTGATTCCGTGAAGTGTTCCTCTAAACATCGTGCCTTATATATCCCATTTTAAAAAAGAGCGAAATTGAATCGATGATTGCGTAAATGTTAGAGGTGTAATTCAACCTAGTCCAAAGTTCTTTCTCTCGCTCCCGTAGCATTGGTACACAAGAAGGATGGATCATGGCGAATGTGTCCGTGATTATGTGAGCCTGACAAGCCTGTCATTAAAGACAATTCTCATTCCTATGATTGATGAATGACAGATGAATTACATGGAGCAATTTATTTTACCAAGTTGGATTCTCTTCGTTTCAGATATCATCAAATTAGAATGAAGATCTAAGATATTCCAAAAACAAAGATTTTCGAACTCATGAGGGTCATTATGAATTTTTGGTCATGCTCTTTGCCTTACCAATGCACCTTCTACATTTCAAGGGTCACATCCATTTTAAACCCTTCCTTAGAAAATTTGTGCTAGTATTTTTTGATGATATAACAATCTACAAGAGGTCTTAGAAGGATCAAGTGTTGAACATGTCGTACAAGGTGCTCAAACTACTGGCAGAGAAACAATTATACGCAAAAACATCCAAATGTTTCTTCGGGGAGTGCTGGGTGAGGTGGAATATCCGGGTCATATTATATCTCACGAGGGTGTTAAAGTAGACCCTAACAAAATTAAAGCTATTAAGGAATGGAAAGTCCTCAAGACACAAAGGTCATGTAGGATTTCTATACAGTTATTATCGCAAGTTTGGTACACTATGGGAGAATAGCAAGACCTCTAACAACATTATTGAAGAAAGATGCATTTTCATGGACTCGAAGCAACTAAGGCCTTTGAATATCTTAAAGAGGAAATGTGCCTAGCATCGGTCTAGCCATACGTACTTCACAAAAACCTTTATCAGGAATGATGCCTTCCCGTGAAATGGAATTGGTGCGCTTAATGTGTGAAGGAAGACCCATCGTTGAAATCGTCCAATCAATGAAAGTATTTACAAAAACCTATATTTATGAGAAGGAAATGTTAGCAATACCGCATGCACTAAAGAAATGGTGAACTTACCTAATGGGAAGACACTAAGGTAAAAACTAATCATGATAGTCTTAAACACTTTTTGGAACAAACATATTCTTCGTAAGAGCAAGAAAAAATGGGTCACAAAGATGTTGCTTATGACTTTGAAATAATCTACAAAAAAGGAAAGCTTTCTAATGTTGTTGCAAACATGCACTCTCAAGAAAAAGAATGAAGAGGTGGAAGCATTGCTTTGTGCCACTTTCATTATCCAACCGTATTGATAATCAAGCAAGAGATGAATGGAAGAAGGATGCATGTATGGACACTCATTCAAAATTAGTAAAGAAGATCCCAGTACATCCGATACATTTGGTTGGAAAAATGATTCCTTATGGCAAGATCGCTTACATATCTTTGTAAGAATTCTAACCCAAACAAACATTCTTCCGGAATTGCACACTTCTCCTTTAGGAGGACACTGTGATTTTTAAAAACTTACTACAGGTGAAGAACATTTTTTTGGGATGGCCTTAAATATGATATTCAAAAGTTTGTGGCGGAATGTTCGTTCTTCTGTTATAATAAAGGGAGACGTTTAAGACCTCGGACTTCTACAAACTTTATCCATTCCAAGTCAATCAGAGGAGATTTCAATGCATTTTTATCATAGGTTTACTCAAGTCCAAAGGCAAGTAATGTCATCATGGTGGTAGCTCGATAGACTTACTAAGTATGCACACTTTTGTGCATTATCTCATCCATTTAAAGCAAGTACAAATGCTACTACATTTGTGGATAGAATTCAAAAGCTACATGGAAGTTTCAAGGGTTATCAGAGCGACAGAGATCCTATTTTTAATAGAAATTCTTGGACGAAGTTATTTTCTTGTTTGGGTACTCAATTAGCTCATGTGCCTCATTTTATCATCCTCAATCAAGGGTCAAAACAAGAGATAGTAACAAATGTTTGGAAGGATATTCGTTGTTTTGTATCCGATAAACAAACACAATGGGTCAAGTGGTTACCTTCGCCGAATGGTATAACACTTCCTTCCACACTGGGAAAGAAATGACCCCATTTATGGCACTTTATGATATCATCCACCATAGATCACATCATCTTTAAGGGAAAATTCGAATGTTCAAGCAATTGAAGATCACATCGAGCATCGCAAGAAGTTCTCCAACTCTAAAGGATAACCCGAATTTGGCACAAAATCGACGAAACAACGAGATCAACATCGCAAGGAGAGAAGTTTTGATGTGTGATTGGGTATTTTTACGGCGCTACAACCATAAACAAATGTCCCCGTTGGGGCTAAGAAGGATAATAAATTATCGCAAAATTACTATGGTCCTTACAAGGTGTTGAAACATTGGTACTATGGCATACAAATTGGAGCTTCATTGCCACACATCCAAGCCCATGTTTTTGCTTAAAGAAGCAAGTAGGTGAAAATTTGCCTCAAACAATATTTTAACTTGACGTAGAAGGAAAAATCATATTGGAACCGAAAGCGGTCACGGAAACAAGCACTCGACAACTACTTTAATCGATCAATTTATATCTCATCAAGTGGAAGAACTTACCCACCGAAGATTCTACATGGGAGGATGAGAATTTTATACAAAAGCACCCGTAGCTACTCAAGCGTTGAGGACAACACTTTTTTTAAGGAGAGGGGGCATGTTAGGTCCCTATATTACTAGTATAGTCCCTTATTGTTGTTAGTAACCCCCTTATTGTTATTATTGTACCCTTTGTAATCTCATTTTAGTTATTATCAGCTCCTTAAATTATTATTATTAGGCTCATGAAATACATTATGGCCCCAATGGAATACTATATATAGAAATGAGGTTTTGTAAATTGTATCATCCAAGAATTGTTCATTTATGTAATGTATCGAGGTTGCCTCGAAGTGGCCATTTTCCTAAGGCGTTCATATCTCTTTCTTCTATTTTTTGGAGTCGGCTACACAACACTTAAATTTTAGCACCTAAGTTGTTGTTCATGTTGTTAATGTAGTGTTGAATGTTTACAGTATTTTAGGCCCAATTAATGTGATTTCTGTATGAAGGATGTATAAAGACACACTATAACTATTTTTATTGGGAGTGAGTCATAAGGGTGCTTAAGATGAGACGCGATCAGATCTACTGGTGTATTTTGTAATGCATGTATTACCACATATTATTATTTTCTTTCGATGAAAAATGCATTGCCATGTTACGTACACAATGTGTGTACCTTCAATGGGGCCCCCTCTATCCGAAGATGGTCAGTCATCACCTGCATCCGGCGACAACACAAATTATTTCTTAAACAAGTTATGGTATAGAAACCACAACTTTTTGTTTATTGTCCGACATACCGAAATTCATGCTATATACCGTCATTCCAACAGATGCTATGTTGGTGAGGATTCTTGTGGAGTGGCCAACTTTGGTTACATGTGATTCTTGCAGCATGGAGTGACTCTTCGTTGTTAGGCTGTATTGGTTTCCCTAGCTAGGGTTAGGAGAGCTTAATATTATTCCAACTTCTGATAAGCTGCATGTATGTACATGTACTTCATATTTTCTATATAAATGAAGTGTTTCAATAGTCCAACAATTGAGTTCTTGGAGATTTCTACCAATAATTGAGTACTTTAGTAATGAGATTTTTCTTAATGCATAAAACTTATATTGTCACTATGGTGTATTATTTCTAATCTAGAAAAGGTGTATAATCATTCCTACTATAGGAGCTTCAATTTGTTTTTAAGTTTTATTTTTACTATTTTGAAAAATATCCATGTTAATCTATCATGTATTAGATCCCAAGGAAGTAAAAACAAAAACAAATATTCATGCTCGAATATAATGGTGTACTACTCCAGATGGTCATTATGACAACATTGCATAATATAATGCCTAGTGGCAAATATTTGTCCTTTGAACAACAATAATCAATTAAAGGAAAAGTTTCATGATAGGTGGAAAAATAACACAATAGAAAATAATTATACCCTATTCATCTATTATATCTAACCATCCAAAAATTACAATGGGTTCTTCTCTAAAGGAAAGAACCATGCCATCATAGCCCCAAGGAAAAATGATAAGAATAACACATTCATATATTTGAGAGTTATCATGATGATGATTGATGACTTCAATTGTAACAACTCATGATCCTGTCATTCCACATTAGCATCTACACTTGATATTCCAACTACCAAGATACTCAATGGACATCCTATGAATGTCTACAAGCCATCAGATGTCGAAAGATTTAACCGAGCTCCATTATTGCTTCTCAGGATAGGGTTTTAAATTAGCTTTTCGAAGTTCATAGATGCTATCATGGCCGATTGAAAATGAGTTGCAAGTTCATGTAACCCAGAATATCATTGGAAATGATCCCTTTAAGCCCTCAACAAGGCAATAGTAGACTGGCTATTAGTTGTCCTTCTATGTAGATTCATGTTTCTACGCACCTATGATTTCACACTGATTAGTAAAGCACATATTTAACCAGTTTCTTGTCCGTGATTTGACGACAGAAACTTCGATACACAATGTCCACTTTCCACCATTGTCCACACTTGAAAAACCTAGAAACATAAAAACCAATAAATTAATTTCCCGTACCTAAGAGGGCATTTACCGTATCTAATCTATAAAATCAAGGCACGCCGCACATGAACTCCCCTAAATTTACCAAATTTCGCAGCACCTCACTTCTACAATAAAAATTAGGTTTGTTAAAATATCTAACTGTAAGCCACATGTGTTTAGTTTTGGGAAGAAAGCATGAGATACTTGGAATGATGTACAATTAAAAGTTAGAGCACATGATATCAAAAGTTTGAGTAGAGGATTGCATTTGTCATTTCATTTGTTCTTCCTTTTCATTCTAGCCATTCCAAGCTTTTCCTTCTAGCCATTCCAACCATTCATTTCAAAGTGTTCCTTTCCGTTTGTCGAACTAAGATGAGATGTTCTATTTTCTGCTCTTGCTCAACCTTCCTGTACTCTTTCCTTAATAACCCCTTTTTGTAGCTAAACATCATGAAAGCTTTATTCTAAGAATGTTTCTATCTCTATAAGCATTTTTTTCTTTTCCCCCCTATTCTACACCTATAACATGCAATCATTTTACAGCCCTTGAATCAATGTCACACATATTCAACTTCAAGGAAAAGGAAGATGGGAAGGTCATATAATGTCTAATCTTCAAAGTAGACATTGGATGCAAATGACCTAAACATATATATTGTGATAATGTGCACAATGCATGTCTATTATCCAAGAAATAATAGAAATAGTTCACAGAGAAATACAATTCCTATCCAACTTAGTCTGAACTAAGTCAAAAGCTCTTTCCCTATTGGATAAGTAAACCCTCTACTATAATCTACGTATTTTTGTCTCCAAATTATATTTAAGAACTTTAAATATAGTTATATATTCTATTAAAGAAAACTTCTCCAATACCCAAATCACCTATGGCATGCATCCTATATACCTTCCCATTCTACCATATTGTAATCATAAATAATGTTCCATTCTACATCAAGTAAGGTGTTAGAAATCCACTACCATTGATAAATCCTACGAAATCAAAGACAAGGCACATAGATGTTACATAATCAAATATCAATAGGGTGAGGTGCTCTTGATCATGCTAGGGTGATGTATGGCTCCATTCTTTGTTCTTTCTCTCTTCCATCCTATTATTTATTGATTTTTCTTCACTTCCTCGTTTTAAATACAATTCCATATTTATTTATAACTACTAGAAGAATATATATCGTTCAATGATGTCCGACCATTAAGGCCAATTGTGGAGTTGGAGTGAGGAGAAGGCTCCAATGAGTCTTCAAACCCATTATATTTCTTTCTATGATTATCCGATTTCAACGGTGTTGGTCCTTCCCTCACCGAAGGGGATAATCCCCTCCTACTTGTTTCTCGAGAAATCCCCTCCAAATTGTTTCTCGAGAAATAAAATATAGTGTAAGGAACGAGGATGGTGATCTATTTATGAATAAAAATTTATTTTTGGCGAGTAAATATATTCCATTGTAACCTCCAAATGAAAAAATCACCATTTTTTGAAGTAAAAATACTATACTACAATTCCCTCAGATCAATACAAACGTGTTAAAAAATCTCATATACAAAAAAAATAACATTTTCAAGTATTTAGTAGTAAAATGAGCACAAATAAATGCGAGGCTCACTATTCAAAAGAGTAGTGTGTTGAAAATGCAACAAGATAGAGCTTAGCAAATGAAGTCACCTTTCACTAAGTGGCCCACAGGCTATTTTTGGCGCAAAGTTCATTTTTCAGGACTATGCTCATTTTTGCATATGGATCACTGTTTATGAGAGTTGAAGGATGCTATTTGCGGGATGATTGGTCAAGTTGGTAAAAATAGATGGACCTCTATTTCTATTGGGCACAATCTATTTTTAGACCGCCATGTTGTATTTAAATGGTCAAATATTAAACTCAATAATATTAGATTTATAAACATTATCTTATCCTCCTATACCCCTACTGATATTTAGCACATGTGTTTGGCTGCAGAAAATATTTTTCCATAAGCAGTTGAGCTATTGCATGGTTGACTTCCCGCTAGGAACTCTGCGGTCGCAGTTTGGTGGAGTCAAGAGACAAGCTTGGTGGAGTTGTGTTCTATTAACTTATATGAATCAGTTGTATTTAGTCTAACCGATAAATACACTAGTGATGAGGAAGAGAATTAATTATTAATTAATTCACACCACATTAACTCATAAATCAACTAAATAACACACGCTTAACTCCACGCATGCATGGGCCACAGGAGACCCGTGTTAGAGGTGGGTGAAAGGGTGAGTGTGGCTATCGGCCAGGACTATACTTAAATAGATTTCGTACATAAATTGATTGAGATTGCCAATGAGGATCGTTAAAGACAAGCCAAGGGGATTCAAACTGATCTCATTCATTCTCATCTTGGATTATGCGAAAAGAGAGGCGTGTGTAGGACTCATGGAGGAGATTTGGATCCCTGTGATTGTTCATCTTCTCGTGCTAGTTTGTGTAGCATGTGAGATAAATAATGTAGAGCCGTGAGAGCTTTAAAGTGTATTGTTACATGTTTCCTCTATCATTATAATATATGTGATAGTTGGGGGTTTTCACCGTATGCTTTCCCCATTACATACCTATGATATGTGTGCTTGATTATGTTTTAATGTGTGCATGCGATCGGTTTTTATTTCCTAAATTGATGATCAACGAAGAGGTTATGTATTATGGTTAAAGCTAGCCACCGTGTAATCAAGATAACCTTGCTGAATAATCAGCTTCCGTTATTCAACTTTATACATGGCACGAGCGAGAATCGATCATTCCGATCTGGCTTGGCGATTGCAATTTATTTTCAGAGCAGAGTTCCAAGCGGTTGTGTAGCTCGGATCCATCCTCTCTTGAAAGGTGATAGCATCCGCAATGCCCCCAGTCGATTCTATGTGCCAGGAAATACTTTGTTCTCGCGCATCCGTGAGGCTGGAGTTCGAGATGGTGGAATTCGAATTTTGCAAAAATTTGTTCTCTCTTGCGTTTAGTTGAAATGTCTTTCAACGGATTACATCGAGGCGTTCCTTGAGGTATCCTTAATTATGTTGCATGGAAGGACAAGGAGGAGGCGGTATTAGATGATAACGAGTCAAGGAGTTCATAGATGCTAAGTGTCTCAAAGCCATCATGTCGTCAAGTTATGCTTGGCAAAAGAAGATGGGCGAAATGTCGCAAGGATTCGTTGAGGTGAAGGATCACATCGTATCTACCGTATGGAAAAGCTTCTCCATACTTGATGTGAAAGCACGAAAAATATATTTCAAAGCAAGAGCGGTGAGGCACTTGCGCCCTCAAAGATAAACTCGTAAACATTAAGATGGAGAAAGGCGCAGCGAGACTGCCAAGTACCTCACGGTTCACCCAATGGATGAGCTCGGAAGTGTGGGGGTGATCATCGATGATGAGCCCGTGGACCCGGATCTCTCGGGTCCGAAGAGTTGGTGCAGGGCCCCATCGGACTCCGTCAATGGTCGGGAGAAATTGCCGTGATGGGAGCGACTTTGGTCGCATCTCATGCAAGAGGAGATAAGGCCATACTGTGGATGGACTTTCATCAAAGGTATCCACGATGAAGAAAATTGCGTTATACGTTGGAAGAAAAGAAGGGGAAGAAAGAAAGCTTCTCATTCCAAGGCAAAAGGCAAGAAGAAAGACATGTACAAGGTGAAGTGCTTTTAATCGTCAACACAGTATATTATGCTGTTAAATTGATCCGCAAAGAATAAAAAAATAAGAAGGCTACCGGATTCCCAGAAGGAGAGTCTCTAGCCTCCCTTGGGCCAGCTTGAGCCGGATTTTTCTCCCGATCGCATGATTGGTCTCTGGCGGTGCGATGGGATTATATGGTTTCTGGGACAAGGTGGCTTTTCACATGACTCCGGGAGATCGAGATTTGTTTTCATCCGGATGAGAAAGATCTTTGGAGTATTGAGATGGGCGATGATGGTAGACAAAGGATCGCATTTTGATTTACTTCTTTTGAGAGGGAGTCTCGGTAAACCCTTTGTATCAAGAAGGAAGTGATGCATGTTCCAGGATTGAGAGAAGAATTCCCGATTCTCTCGTGAGATATTAGAAGACAAGGGGTACGATGTTGTTCTCTGCCGAGGGAAGGCTTTCTCCCCGCGCAAAGCAGACAGGGCCCGCAGAACCTCGAAAGATGGGGGTTCGAGTCACACCTTTATCAACTGCAGTAGACATGGTCGTGTAGCAATGGCATGCAAGGAGAAAGGAGTGGTGAGTCGATGATGGTTGCTTTCCAGGCACCCTGAGATTGGGCCACCTTCACCATGGAGCTTTGAAGATACCACAACAGATCTCTACTGGCTTCCTGGCGGGCACTCTTGCGTAGTCGCATCAAAGGTACAAGTGTACCTGCACTCTAGGAAAGCCACCACCAGAAGTATAGTCATGCCACGACGATCCTGAGAGAATTCACACAGACAGTGTGGACCTTTTTCTGCAAGAGTTTAGAAAGCAAAGCACAAGTACTATGTGATCTTTGTTGATGATTTTTCTTGAAAAGCCGGATCTTCTTCTGCGTGCAATAGTTGTTTGCAGACACTGGGGCCTGTGAGTTCACAAAGTCAGTTGAATCAGAAGCTGTGAGAAGGCTCTTAGGAGAGAAATGGTGGTGGACCATCTCTCGCTGAATTCATGAATTTTTTACGTTAAGGAATTCGAGAGAGCTCATAGCACCCCCATAACCCACATCGTAACGAGGTTGCCGGGAAAGGTAAGAATGTACTACCATCGGTACGCATGGGTGAAGTGTTGCATGACTGGGGGCTTCACCCCCATCAGGCGAGGCATGCAATACCGCAAAGATATGTGCAGAACCATTGTCCTCACAAGATACTTGGCATGAGTACACCGTAGGAGGCATTTTCTGGCAAGAGGCCCTCGATATTTCCCATTTGAGAATTTTTTGGTTCACTCCGTTCACATGCATGTGACGAAGGATTCTAGGAAGAAGTCGGAGCTACTCCAGAGAAGGATATTTGTGGGGTACACTGACATGCCCCAAAATATCTGTGTAGCCGTACGCCGCAAGATCGTTGTGCGACCAGATATCAAATTTCGTAGAGAAAGTCATGCAATGTTCGCTAGAGAGGGAGCCACATCAGATGCATATGAGGAGCCATTAGTTCTCAAGGATGAGCTTTCCGCATGTGATCAGCCACAAGAGGAAGTTCATGGAATGGAAGACATCACCTGCGAAAGCGCCAACCATCGTAGGCAAGCGCACTACGTAAGCCGAGCGACCGTTCAAGACAGAGAAGGTCAGAGACCCACCCAACATAGTGCATGTTATGGCCAGCCACCCACGCAGACACCAGATACATGGCTCTTGTGAGAAAATGTGTCGTGACAGAGCTATCCTCTTTCGAGGAAGCCGGGAGGACCCCCGCATAAGATGCCATGGTGGAAGAGTATGATTCTATTGTTAGAAATGTTGCATGGGAGATTATCCATGACCGAGGGGAAATCGTTGTGTCTTGCGATGGACATAAAAGAAGCAGTGTTGGCCGGACCGGGAGGTGGAGAAGCACATAAAGATTTTTTGCCCGAGGCTTCCTCAGCGCATAGTAGGATCATTACGAGGAGACTTTGTACCGTTGCAAGGTATTCTTCCACACGGACGATCTCAGCTTTTCGAAATACAGATGGGGTATAACATCCACGATGGATGAAGACTACGTTCTCAATGGGAGCTGTCAAGGAGGAGGTGGTTATAGAGCAGCTCCGGCGTGTCGAGATTTCGGCAGCGGAGTCCCATGTGTGCGGCATCGCAGAGAATCGTACAAAGAAGCAAGCACTCGTGCTTGGTACACACGGACAGTCAGCTATTTCACCCACTGGGATCGCCAAGAGTGAGGTGGATCCCAACTGTGCTCGAATGTGGTGGAGGGAAGTTTCTCGATCATTGTACCCGTATGATGATATGATTTTTGACGGTGATGAGTCGTTGATACTTTCATTCAAGCGAGATCTTACAGAGATGTTGAGGATGAAGGACGAAGCCTCCTTCATTATTTCCGGGATTGGAAATTTGCGTCGTTAATGATACCGTTTGTTTTCGTCAGCAAGTATGCCCGGGAGATACTAGAGTAAGTGCTCAACATGCATGCATACAAGCCCGTTGATACTCCTATTCCCCGAGGTTGGAGGAAGGAGTGACGTTACCGCGAGGTATCGGATGCCACCGAAGCATCGCGCGCTCAGGGTCGTTTGCGATTCAACAACATGACCCGATATATGCTATGTCATAACTGCATTTCAAAAGTTATGGTTAAGCTCACTACAAGTTTTCTAGAAGGAAGACAAGCATGTATCGCGTTATTCAGAGGCACATCGGGATATGGCTTGTGGTACCGGCATAGGAGGATGAGGTGAAGCTGTAGGCTTCACTTGACAGAGGATTAAAGGTGAGCCCAATGACCGCATATCCGGAGGGATCTTCAGACGTTCGAGCAACATTTTCAAGAAGAGAAGCAGAGATCCGTGTACCTGCTTAGAAGAACAGAGTATGGCGCGTTTTGTCGCATGCGAGGCCATATGGATGAGGAAGATCCTCACGAGTCATACTGTGTCACACTCTCTGAGCCTACCGTGATTTATTGTGATAACTCCGTAGAGGTTGCATTAAACTCTCGCTAATCCAAAAGATTTCAAGATATCCAAACACATCGACACTGTGTACCACTGCACGTAGATCGTGTGCAATGAGAATTAAGTGTTACTTTCATATATTCCCATGGAGGATTAGGATGCCGACATCTTGACGAAGGCGCCTGCTCAGAGAAAATTCGAATACCATGTAGGCAGATAGGCTTGTGATAATCCATATCTGGTTGGAGGGATTGTTGAAAATGTAAAGATGATGGAGCTTTCTTAGTGAAACAGTCGCCTTCGCCGAAAGTGGGTCCTCGTTATGTTATTTTGGCGCAAAGTCTATTTTTAACACTATGCCTATTTTTAGACATATGGATCATGGTATATGAGCGTGTGGATGCTATTTATGGATGATTGGTCGCTGGTAAAAATAGACACCTATTTTTAGACACACAGCTTTAATCTATTTTTAGACCGCGTCGTTAAAAATAACACCCAAATATTATTAACCCTTAATAATATTTACAGACTATAAAACATTATATTATCCTCTTGGAGCACTCGCCTGATGTCGGATGTGTGCTAATATGCAAATTTACGGGTATGAAATACGTTTTTCCTATGGGTTAGTTGAGCTATTGCATGGTTGACTTGGGCGATAACTCATGTAAGCGTAGTTTGGTGAGCGATGAGACAATGGAAAGAGCTAGGTCGTGCTTAACTTAGTTAAACTAGTTGTAGTTTATTCTAACCGATAACACACTAGTGATGAGTGGTGTATCTGGATTATTAATTAATCAACATAATGGTTACCTAAATCAAACTAAATAACACATTGTTAACTGCAAGGCATAGACAAGCCCAAAGGAACTGCATGGAGGTAGTAAAAGGAGGACACACATGGAGACTCATATTTGTGCATGACTGGCACCATGCTGATTGGATAAGATTGCCAATGAGTGATCATGCTAGTGACAGTTGTAAGGGGATTCGAACTTGGGATCTCATTCATTCTTGCCTTGGATTTTCAAAGCGTAGAGGCAGACTTCGTGGAGGAGATTTGAACCTCGTGACTCGTTCATCTCTCCGTGCTAGTTTGTGTGGCATGTGACATATGTAGGTTTTAACCCCCGAACATAAATTTATCTGCTGTTCAATCTTATACCGTAAAATAAACAATAGCGAGAGCATAAAACATTACAAAACAGATAAATACGTAGATTTTTCCCCCGGATCCCAATTCGGGGACGACCAAATTGATTTTTTCATTATATTCCTTTAGTGTTACAACATATATTATTAAAGCATACATAAACCCCAATCCATTAACTGATTAGAACATAACCATAGTTCCCTCGACCGTACTCCAAAATACTAGTCGAAACCATTGTACCCCAAAACCATGTGGCAAAATCATGCACAAAACATGTGGTGGATCCTCATATGAGTGGGACCGTACACTCGTGGGACTGCCGGGCGCCGCGCCCGACCCCATGTGGGGCCGCCGCCCCTCGTACCCTCCCCTTCGCACCCTACAACGGCAACGCGTGGGGCTAGCTGCGAAGAATATACATAGCAAACATTCTCCCACTTGTTGTTTTCTTCCACAGGGGCCATGGAGAGCTTTAGTCATTCGCTACCTTCAACAATCACCCATTGGTTTTTCTCACCAAGAGAACTTGAAAGTCTACATTTCGTCAATGCATATGCAACATTCTTCAAAGTGTTCACCTTTACCAAATAACACCCTTTTAGCCTCAACCATATCTCTAACAAAGTGATATTGAACATCAATGTGCTTTGCCTTGAATGATAAGGTGGTTCTTAGCCAAGAAAATTTACTGCCATCAGCCTATCCTTATGCCTCGTTGTACCAACCCCATACTTGGAACAAGATCTCTCGCAACCAAACTCGCTTCGTCGTGATGAGTGGTCGCGGTATTCGCCTTCCGTAGTTGAAAGCGCTCACTACAGACTATCTTTACTCATCCAACTGATCGCACTTCAAATAAAGAAACACATAGCCCACCTGTAGATCTTCTTTGGTCCATCTCCACCCCGCCCGCATCACCAAAACCATGAATTGTTCAACATTCTTTCCAATCCTCGTCTTCCGGTAGCACAAGCCATAATCACTATACACATAAATATCTCGAAAACCCGCGCCACCGCCGTCCTACAATGCTCCTTCCCCCGGGTTCGACATAAACCTCGCTCAATACTCCCACCGTATGCAATGTATGGTCTAGTGCATGCACTATCGCACATCAAAGTTACCCAATCGCACTTGAATATGGAACACGGACAATATCCTCCTCTTCTTCTTGTGTCTTGGGACACTATTTTTAAAGCAGACAACTTTTGCACCCCACAGTGAATAGAATGACCACCGGTTTACTATCCCGATATTGAACCTCTCGCAATATGGGGCCGACATACTTCCCTCTCGGTTTAACAAGAGCTTCCTTCGCTCGATCTATCTTAATTTCCACGCCCAAAATATAGTTTGCAGCACCAAGATCCTTCATGTCGAATTTGGAGAACAAACTTGCCCTTTCAAATCTTGGATAATTTCTTTGTCATTTCCAATCAAGCAACATATCATCCACATACAAGACCAACAAATAAATACTACTACCAATTAATTAAAAATAAACACAAGGATCCTCCCTTGCTTCGGTGAAGCCAAGTCCCCGTATATAGGTATCAAATTTCCTACACTGGTATCCTGGTGACCGTTTAACCCACAGCGAGACTTCAACCTCGCATACTAGTTCTTCGTTCCTCACCATAAATCCTTCAAAGTTGCTTCATGTAGATCTCCTTTCTAGATCCCCGTGAAGAAATGTTGTCTTCACATCCATCTCGTTTCCATTCCAAAAATCAAATGCAAGAAGAACAGACAGAAGTAATCTAATAGAAGGAATCTTTTAAAAACAGGAGGAAAATATCACCAACCACCCCGCACTCGAACAACTTTTTGCTACCAACCGAGATTTGTATTTCTCCACCTTGCCTTCTACATTCATCTTCTTTTTTAAACACCCATTTCCAGCCCCCAATGGGCTTCCCTCCCTTCCATCCCAAGTAAATCACACCAAATCCCATGCATCGTTTTTGTGCAAGGATGCCATTTCATCAACCATAGCTTCCTTCCCGAGTTTTTCCATCCTCCGAATCTACCTCCCGACAGCTCTCCGGGTTCATCATTACAGGCACAGCATAAAAAATCATAAACAAAAAAGAAGATGGACTATACTCTTTCAAAGGTTTTCCGAACCGATCTTCAAAGTTGAGTTTGTATACTTCATCTTTTGAGTCTTCTTCGTTGTAGAGTCCGATTCATCCTCCTTGACATTAAATTTATCTTCTCAGCCCCTTGGTAGGACTTCTCATGTTTATCAACATCTTTCACTTCTCTTCTAACACCACATCTTGCCACCGTACAATAACCTTCCTTGTTTCCTCGGGGTTCCAAAGCTTTCAACTTTTAAATATCCTTATACCTAATAAAGATGCACTCTTCGTATTTATTATCCAACTTGGTCCTTTTCTCCTTTGGAACATACATATGCAGATCACATCCAAATACCCTTAGATGTGAAATAGAGGGTTTCTTACCACCCATACCTCATGTGGGGTCTTATCCTCCAACGCTCGATGAAGGTGATCTCTGTTAACTAAGTAACATGCGCTCCATCGCCTCCGCCTGCATCCTTGTCCTAACCCGTACCACCGAGCATGCTTCTTGCCTTTTCCATCGGCGTGTTCTATCTATTCTTTATGCAACTCCATTTTGCCGAGGTGTGTATGGAGTAGTCTTCTCGCCGTACTATACCACACTTTACGTAATCCTTCAAATTCCTTCTCTGCGTAACTTCCTACCATTATCCGTCCTCAACGCCTTTATCTTTCTCTTCTTCACTGCTTCTTCACCGCAGCCTTAAATTATTTAAATTTGTCAAAGACTTTAGATTTCTTCCTCAAGAAATATATCCATGTATTCCCTGAGAAGTCATATATGAATGAAACATAGTACACAAGAATTTCCTGGTTGATGAACCTATTACTGTGCTCAAAGAATATCAGACAAGTTCTAATATCTTGTTTGCCCTCTTAGCACCGTGTATTAGGAACTCACCCGATTCTGAAGCCCCATACACAATGTTCACAAGAATCAAATTCAGAGAACAATTAGACATACTTCCTTTCACCATACCATCTCTATGCGTATCCGAAGGCCCTTCTCTCCAATATGTCCAAGCCTTCGATGCCATAGCATGGTCTTTTCTCCAAGAGACAACATCTTCTGCCCACTTTCAAGAACTACGTAACCGTTACACTTATCACAATGTATATCCTCAGAGCTTGTGCTGAGCCACAAGATTGTTCTTTTTCTTTCATCTTACTTCACTCCATTTTCCTTTGTCCATTGTTATCCCAGGCCCAAATGATCAATGAAATTAGTTAAAATTACTTTTAGAATGAATAACATGGCTAACTTTCTAAGTTTTGTGATTTTGTCATTGTAGCTACAGAATGTAGACATTCCGTAGCTAACCGCCAATTCTGCAGCTGTCTTCACGTTCAAGCATGTTCCAGGTGTCCTCTCAGGAAAAGCCACACATGGGTATATTCCACATCATGTCCTCATCGTTCGTTGCTCACCATGAAGAATGAACAGAATTCTGGACGTGGTTTTGGTACGTGGGAACTCATTCAAGGAGGCAGACTCCTAATAGGACTAGGACAGTCCAGATGTCCTTTGTCCCTCTACGCTGCCATCTTTAGAGTTCTAGTACGATTTTGATATGAAAAGACAATGATCCCCGTATTGTTGCAAGTTCTGTTATGAAGATTTGATATAAATGCACTCGGGAAACCGAGAGGCTAGCTCTAGATTTTGATTAGATTTCATGGATTGACTGCTATATTTCTGAAGACCGAGAATACTCTGTTTTAAGTTATTTTCCTTTAATGAAGAAGACAACATTTCTTTGAACGCGTTGAGTTGATTTTGAGTTAGATTCCATCTGGTGGTAGAGGGCCCCTGCCTCCTGAATGACTTTACTTTCGTAATCTAGATAAGTATCTTAGTTGTTTTCACGTTTTTGAAGTTTGAGTTCATATTTAATTTCATTAGTCACTATAGCTATACTTGTTCTAAGAAACTCTTCCAAAAGATCATGATAATGAATGAGAAATGGCTGTAGTGTTATAGATTTTAATTGCAATTTCTTTTTTTCATTATCACAGTTGAACTTATTCTAGTAAACCCTTCCAAAAAATCATTATGATGGCTAAGGCATGACTGTGATACTGAAGGTTTCAGTTGTTTGTTTACACTAAGTAGCATAGCTGATCTTACTCTTAAAACGCTCTTCCAAAACATCATAACAATGGGTAGGAAATAGCTGTGATGTCTTAGTTTTTAATTGTAATTGCTTTTAGTTTTCATGTTTGCATTTGCATTGAATTGTACAACTAGGATTGTTCTAACAAGCTCTTCCAAAATACCATTCATGATGGAAAAAATAGGCTGTAGAATTCCATAGATTAATTGCATGATAACTTAGTTAGGGCACTCCGGAGTCAAATTGCATTCAATTCATGCTCTGTTATTCCGTTTTAAGTTTGATAATGGCTTGTTAGTTCAACACTGTTTATTGTAGACTAGTGACACCTTAGTTCAGTTCTAGCTTAGCTCATTGTATTTACATTCCACATTTAGTTGTCATCCATTGCATATTAAATTAAATTAGTTGTTAAACTTAAACACCACGGCCTTCATTATTTACAAAACCTCTTTTGTTCCAAATCTATAATTGACTCATAACCATCTGGACAGAAGATAGTAACAGTCCAAGGTTTGGAGTACTTCTGCAACCTTTTTTTTTTTTTCATTTCATAAACAAACCTTTCCTCAAAAGACTATTCTAAAAATCTATAACCTTTGAGTGAAGTTTAGTGATGTTAAACTAAGTTGCAGAATAGAATTAGGAGCCAGTCTTAGAGTAGAGATCTTATGATGTTACCAATTTTCTTCTCCAAATATGCTTCAACAAACCTGTAATCATGGATAAGATGTTGTATCATTATAAGCTGATTGTTTAATTGTTTAGTTAGGAGAATTTGTATACTTAGCTGCCCATTTCTCAAGCTCTTCCAAAATACCTTTAATGAAAGAATAGGACAAGTTAAGTTTATGTTTTGATTCATTTTCTTGAAGTCATTATCAAGCTTTTTATTTTGCTTAGTCATAGTTTAGGTTTGGTTCTGTTTCAGTATTTGCATTTGCATTTGTCATTTGTCATCAACAAATTAGGCTTCACTCTGTTTTTAACCAGTAGCTTCTTTCCACCAACATTTAATTCTTTCCCTTGTGAACATAAAACCATCAAAAGACCAAAAACATCATAAAACACTAAACACAACGCATTAAGAAACAAACACCTAGGCACATACAATGCACTTCACTTCAGCAGTTTACCAACCCTGGTTGACAATTAAATGAACTCAATTTAGGAGACTAGGTTGAGCACAAACATTTTGGCGCCGTTGCCAGGGAAGTGAAAACTAGGTAACCTTTGTTTCTTAACTCCCAAAAATAGTTATATGCGTAGAGAGAGAGACTCAAGGGGTAGATTCATAAGCAGCAGAAGCAGAAGTTTGATTCCTAGAACACCACTTGTTTCACCTAGACCAAGAGCTAGTACACCTTCAACTTAGACCCACATTCCATCCTTTACTGATCCTGGACTTCTAGAAGACCTAAGATCAGATATTCCATTAGAAAAACCTTCCACTTCATCAACTGAACCTGCCTTAGAAGAAGATCCAAAGACTCCTGTTAGGGACACAAACTTTTCCACTTCCACAGGAGAGTCAACCATGGCAGAAGAAGGGGGAGGAGGAGTCTTTAATGGAGAACACACATTATTTGGAGGGGGTAGAGGTAGAGGTAGAGGAGAAGGAGGTAGAGGTGCAGAAGGAGGAAGAGGTAGAAGAGAAATGGGATGCTCTTTTGGGTTTCCTATAATAGATGAAGAAACTAATACAACCATGAAAAAAATTTCACCCTCTGTCCTTCCAAACTTCTATGGAATTAAAACTTAAGATCCTAAAACCTTCCTATTTGAATTTGAAATCCTGTGTAGAACTTATGACTACTTACAAGATGCTCAAAAACTTAAACTATTTCCTTCAACATTGAAAGGAGCAGCATTGAAGTGGTTTATGAGTTTGATCAACAGTTCTATTAGGACATGGGAAGATATGAAACAAGCATTTCTAGAGAGGTATTTGGATTATTGTATGTCGGTCAATCATAAGGAAGAAGTGTTTAAGATGTTACAAAAAGAAGATGAAAACTTGGAAGATTTGTTGGAGAGATTTCATTACAACATCAAAAGAGCAAAAATGGAAAACCTAGATCAAGACACCTTAAAATCTCTTTTGTTGAAAACAATTAGGGATGAATGGTTGGATATTCTTAACATGATGGGAAAAGGGGATATATCACAACTCACATTACCTGAAATATCTGAGTTATGTATCAACCTTTCAAAAGGGAAATCTAAAACTGTAAAAGGTCCAAGAGATCCTGCTCTTGCAAGGGCAAGTAAGTCTGCTTCTGGGACAGTAAGTAGATCAGAAATAGGACATATGCTTGATGATTTCAAATCTGACATCTTAGAAAGTCTTAGTGAAAAAATAGACACCCTTAAGATACAAAACAAGCAAAAAGCTGAATCTGATGCCTTAGCAATCTTCTGTCCCAAATGTAGAAAGAAACATGCCTTGAGAGAGTGTCCTTTGGATGTAAAAGTTGTAGAGACCTGTGTCATTTTTTCTGAAAAACATGAGACCAAGAATTGTCCTTCTCTTCCTGGTCTCAAAGCTATCTTTTAAGAGGAAACTCCTATAGATTCCACAGAATCTCTCAATTTTGTCTCTAGAAGGCCTTAGCAAGGACCTCAAACACAAGGATTCCATGATCAAATGTATAACCAACCTCCACCTTGGAATTCTTGGCAGCAACCTTGGCCTCAATTTCAAAATCAATCTCAAGCTTGGGCACAAGGAGCACAAAATCCCTATGGAATATACTCTCAGTACTATCAGTATCCACCATCCTATCCACCATACCCACATTTTTATCCTCAAAATCCTCAACAAAATTTTCAACAAAATCCTCAACAACATTATCAGAACCTACCACATCAAAATCAACCACTTCCATTACCATTTCCTCACAAATCAAATCAGTTGCCTGCTCAACCCATACCAAAACCCAATAATAAAAATCCTCAGAACACATACATGATAGAAGGCCAACAGTTTCCAACTTATCTAGACCTTAGTGATGTTCAACTTAGGTCTGGAAGAATACTTGAAAAGAGGAAACCTTCTGTGATCATACAAGAACAAGATAACTCTGAGGAAGACTCTCTATGGGTGAATAAAAGTCTTGAAGAAGATACATCTTTTCAAGACCCAAACACTGAAAAATTAAAGCAAAAAGATCCAATAATTTCAACTCCTGTATTAGAGCAACCATCCACATCTACTTCTATACCTCCCTTTCCAGAAAGATTACAAATTGATAGAGGTGTAGAAAAACAAATTATGGTACCTAATTATGATTTCCTAGATGAGCTGAGAAATGCTTGCATTAAAATTCCATTATTACAAGCCATCAAGGAAATTCCAATTTTAGCCAAAACAATAAAGGAGTTGAGCATGAAGAAAACAAGAAAAAGAATAAGAGAAACAAAGAAAATTCAACTGGCAGGAAAAATAGCAGACATTATGATGGGTAATATTGCTATTCCAAAGTATCTTGACCTAGGAAATCCAGTTGATAAAATTCACATCAATGGAATTGAAATCCAAAACACACTCATTGATTTAGGAGCAGCAATCAATATCATGAGTAGACAAATCATGGATAAACTGAAACTTCCTAATCTTCTCTTTACACCCACACTATTACAATTAGCAGACAGATCTGTGATCAAACTAGATGGGGTAATAGAAGACATTCCAGTGTCCCTAGATTCTTGGGAGTACCCTATGGATTTCATGATCCTAACTCCTAAGAATAATCTAGGAGGACATCCTGTTATATTAGGAAGACCTTGGTTGGCTACAGCTGATGCTTTTATTAGTTGTAGATTTGGTGATATGTACATCTCTGATGGTAGTTCAACTAAGAAATTCACTTTGTATCCTCCAGCTAGGACAATTACAGATTTAGATGATACTCAATGGATAGAGGATGAAGAAGATTTACAATCTCTCTTCACAATTTTAGAAATTAGTGAAGATAATCAAATTCTGAATACTCTAGAAAAATTTGAATCCTCTTCAGAATACAAACATGAATCACTTCAAGAGGGATCCAACATTGAGTTTTTGTCATCAAGGCAGATGTCTCTTCATTCTATGGATAAATTTGGCAGCTCTACAAGTGAGATATTTCCGGGCAAAACTTTGAACATAAACAAGAACCTATAAAAATCTCAACAAGAAGAGTTAGTCAAAGTATTACAGAGACATTCTTCTACATATGCATGGGAATACACTGACATGAAAGGGATAAGCCCCAAGACTTGCACTCATCACATCTATATAGAGGAAAATTGTAAACCAATCAAACAACCTCAAAGACGGATGAATCCAAATCTTAGGGAGATTGTTAAAGAAGAATTGCAAAAATTGTTAAATGTCAACTTCATCTATCCCATTTCAGATAGTCAGTGGGTTTCTCCTTTGGTAATTGTGCCAAAGAAAAATGGTAAATGGAGGGCATGTGTTGACTACCGGGAACTAAACAAAGCTACTCTTAAAGACCATTTTCCCTTACCTTTCATAGATCAAGTGTTAGATACATTAGCTGGCAAAAAGTACTTCTCATTCCTAGATGGGTTTAGTGGTTACAATCAAATCCAAGTAGCACTCGAAGATCAAGACAAAACCACATTTACTTGTCCTTGGGGTACCTATGCTTACCGAGTATTGCCATTTGGATTATGCAATGCACCTGCAACATTCCAAAGGGCAGTATTAGGAATTTTTTCAGATCTAATACATGATTGTGTAGAGGCATATATGGATGATTTCACAGTTTATGGAAACACATTTGAAGAAGCTTTAGCAAACTTGGAAAAAGTTTTAAAGAGATGTCAAGAAGCAAATCTTTCACTTAGTCATGAGAAATGTTTCATGATGTTTACTGAAGGTATTGTTTTGGGGCATCATATTTTATGGGATGGGATTAGAGTTGATGAGTCAAAAGTTGAAGTCATCTCTAACTTATCTATTCCAAGTTGTCAAAAAGATGTTAGGATTTTTCTAGGATTTACAGGATATTATCGGAGGTTTATAGAAAACTTCACCAAGATAGCATCTCCACTCTTCAAATTACTTACCAAATATTGTGAATTCAAATGGAATTCTGATTGCCAGTTAGCCTTTGAAACCCCGAAAACAAAAATTTCTGAAGCACCTATTTTAAGGGGACCTAACTGGAAGTTACCTTTTCATATTTCAACAGATGCCTCAGATACAGCTCTAGGAGCAGTATTGGGACAAAAAGACCTGATTCCTTATGCCATCTACTATACTAGTAAAAATTTGACTCCTTCAGAGTTAAACTATACTGTAACTGAAAAAGAGTTTTTAGCTGTTGTTCATGCCATAAAAAAATTCAGACACTATATAACAGGCTATGAAACTTTTGTTCACACAGATCATTCTGCAATTAGATACTTAATGAACAAATCAATTACTAATGGCAAAGTTATAAGATGGTTATTTCTTTTACAAGAATTCAACATTACCATTCTAGATAGGCCTGGAAAACAAAACACAGTAGCTGATTTCCTATCTAGACTCCAAAACATCAAATATGACACTCCAGTTGAAGATCAATTTCCTGATGAATATCTTTTTGCAATTTCTACTCAAAATCCTTGGTTTGTTGACATTGCTAATTATTTAGTTTCAGGAAAATTTCCTTCAATAATGAATGCAAGAGATAAAAGACAAATCATTTATGACAGTGCAAAATATTCATGGGTTGCTAATGAGTTGTACAAGACAGGTCCAGATTTGATCATTAGGAGATGTGTTCGGGAAGATGAGATGCCTGAGATTCTCAAAGCATGTCATGATGAACCTTGTGGCATACACTTTGCTGATAAGAGGATAGCTTATAAGATCCTTCATTTAGGATATTATTGGCCATCCTTGTTTAAGGATGCTAAAGAGTATGTCAAAAGGTGTGACAGTTTCCAAAGGGTAGGGAAACCTTCTCCTTCAGGTGAGATGCCATTACAACCGCAGGTACATATTGAACCTTTTGAAAAATGGGCTTTGGATTTTGTAGGACCTATTAGTCCTCCATCAAGACAAAAGAGATATATATTAGTTTGCACTGATTATGTTACCAAATGGGTAGACGCCAAGCCATTACTTTTTGCTAATGAAGCATCTGTAGTTACTTTTCTTTTTGAGGATATTTTTACTCGTTTTGGTGTCTCAAGGGAAATTGTTATAGATCAAGGAGCTCAATTTACATCAAGGCTAGTGGAGCAAATGATGGAGAGGTACAAAATCAAGCATAGAAAATCTACTCCTTATCATCCACAAGCAAATGGTCAAGTGGAATCTACTAATAAGGTCATTGAAGGAATCCTAACAAATACTGTTCATTTACATAGAAGAGATTGGGTAGATAGGCTTCTTGAAGCCTTGTGGGCCTATAGAACTACATGGAGAAACACAACAGGTCATACTCCTTATGAACTTGTTTATGGAAAGCAAGTTTTTTTTCCCATAGAGTTCCAGATTCAAACTTTCAAAATGGCAGTTCAGCTACGACTTGATTTAACGGAGGCACAAAAGCATAGATTGGAGCAGATTAATGAATTGGATGAGATCAGACAAGATGCAGTTCAGAAAACAAGTCTAGTCCAACAACAAAGGACTAGATGGCATGAAAAGTACATCAAAGAGAAGAAGTTCAAAGAAGGTGACTGGGCTCTCTTGTTTGATTCAAAATTCAAGGATTTTCAAGGTAAATTTCAAACACATTGGCTTGGGCCATATGAAATTGTTGAAATTTTTGACAATGGAGCAGTAAAAATCAGGACAATAGATGAATAAGAGGTCACTTTTCTTGTGAATGGTCATAGATTGAAGCTGTATCACAAACCACTCTCAATAGAAGAATTTGTCAATAAGTTCCAAGAAAACAGTGATGTGAAGTTAATGAAGAAGAATCTTTCTTCTTCATCAACTTGATTGAATTTTCTGAAAGCATTTCTTTTGAAAAATAAAAAAATAAAAAAAATAAAAAAATAAATAAAGTATAAACATGAAAACCAATCACTGATTGGCATGTTTATACAGAAAATATAGGGTGAAAATCAAAGTCTTTCTGACACTCTAACTTTTCCATTTTGTTTTTGCAAGCAGCTGTTACAAAATCATAAGTTCAGATCCATTGCACTTATGATCCATCTCATTTCATTTCATTCCATTTACTCATCCATCCATACTCCATTTCATTCATTCATTCCATATTTCATTCATCTCATTCCATACTTCATCCACCTCATTTCCATATCAAAAATTTAAAAGTTTGATGTTTTTCTGCAAATGAATAACACATGTCATGGATTGCAGGCCATTTCCTATATTCTTCCACTCCATTTCATAAATTATAATCCATCCCACTTCATCATTCACTTCATACATATCCCATTATACCATATTTCATCATTTATCTTCACTCATTCCATATAATATTCCACTTATATTCCAAACCACTCCATTCCAAGATTAAAATTCTCTACAGGTACATTCTGCAGCTGAACAGACATTCTGCAGCTAATCAGACTTTCCGCAGACAAGCAGTCATTCCGCAGCTACAGATCCTGAAGGCACTGATCAACAGACATTGAATTGCAACAAGATAATCCAGTATATCCATGGACAAACATAATTAAGAAGGGTTATAAAGACTCACAAAGTAATGGTTTCCAGAGGAGAATAAAGTATATGAAGACCACAAAAAGCAGATGAAAAGCAAAGGTAAAAAGTTTTAATTATAATGGCATATCATAAACTTTAGTATAGTTTTAGCTATGAATCATTTGAAAAGTTGTTTTGATTATTTTTATTGATCATGCCAAATGTACCCTCCACAAAACTTTGGATAAAAATCTTTAATTTCAAATCCTATACCCGATCATTATTTAAGCGGTTAAAATGCTGAAGTAATTGATTTTCTCACATCACCCAGCCAAATCATTTAATGATGATTTTTGAAGCCGTTGTAAAAATCTTCGCAGTCTTTTCATTCATTGATTTTTTTTCTTCACCTCACTTCATTAACTCGTTCCGTAACCACTCCCTATTACTCCATTCTGTAGCCAGCCCTTCATCATTTCATTCCACAAAACAGAGGTATCTCTATCACCGTGAGCATAGGTATATCAGTTTGGAATTTGAAGCCATTATCACCGTGAAGCAGAGGTATATCAATTTGAAAATTGAAGCACTATCACCATGAATCAGAGATATATCAGTTTGAAGATTGAAGCACTATCACCATGAACCAGAGGTATATCAGTTTGAAGGTTGAAGTCATTGTCTCCGTGAGCAGAAAGAGTACTAATCTGAAGATTGAAGAAGAAATTATGGGCCTCATTGTAAGAACTGAACCAGTGGGCACAAAATACCTGGAAGGATACCCTCAAATAAGAGAAATGTTGCAACAAGTAGGATGGCTGCAATTCCTTGAGAAATTTAATGGCTTCCACAAAGAAGTTACTAAAACATTTGCAAGGTCATTCAAAGGAACTGAAGTTGAAGTTGGAGATGTTAAATTCACTGTCACAGAGGTTTTTATTGCAGAAGCAACAGGATTGCTTAGACATGGAGAAAGATGGTTTAAGAACAAAGAATTTTATAATGAATCATGGAAGCAAATCCTCAAATCACCAGGTATGGATGTCATTGTGTTTAAAAAGGGAATTCCAAGCTCTGCATTAAAGAATAAATGGAGAAACATATTGCTTATTCTACAAAAAATTATCACTTGTGAAGGTAGATATGGTACTTTTTATGTTTACCATATTAGGTTGATAATGCATTTCTTAGAGGAAGAGCTAAAATTTCCCTATTTCTTGCTTCAAAGTTTAAAAAAGATGGCTTCAAGTGTTCAAAGGAGAGTCCAGTTCCTAGAGACAACTCTATACCATCATGGCTTGGTTAAGATTTTAATTGAACACCATTTAGCTAAAACAAAAGATACTTGGGATAATTTCTTGGTAAGGAATCACTTTGAGGAACCAAAAGAGCCTTCACCTGAACATCAACCTACAAAGAGAAGCAGAAAATGGAGAGCCTCTAAAATTGAAATTGACAAAACAGTACAGGAAAGTAGTGAAGAAATAATCTCTGAGAAGTTGACTCAGATTAAGAGACAACTTAAGGAAGAGAGGGTAAGCAAAAAATCTGCCACAGAAAAAGGAGAGGGATAATCCCAGCCAAGAAGAAGCCATAGACTTAGGGGGAAACTAAGGAAAACACAGATCAAACAAACCAGGGTGATAAATATAGAATATGAGGAAACATCTATTGAAGAGGATGTTGAAGAAGATTTTGATGAAGAAGCCCCAGAAATTGACCCTGCACAGCAAGAAGTTTATGACTATGTTGAAACATTGGAAAGGAAAGCTTCAGAAAATAGAGATAGAACCCCTAGTCCTCCATTGTCCGAAATAGATGTGTTAAGAAGAGATAGGTACGAACTGGAAGTACTTAATAGACATATCAGGACCGAGAATGATATTCTAAAGGAAAAAATCAAACTAAAAACTAGTATGAACTCAACCCTATCTATACAAATGGACAAAGTGGAAAAGGCTAATGAAAAGTTGAGAAAGAGGAAAAAGAAACTAATCAGGACAATTACCAATGTAAGATTCAAGCTAGTCATCAAGAAGCCCAGAAGATCTTTAACTTCCAGGAAAAGAAGAAGAAGAGGGTTATATGTTCTTGCAGAAGTCTCTGAGTTTATGGAATAAGTTTCATGAGGACATGCAAGAAGTCAGCCGTGGGGGTATGTTGAGCCCCAAGATTGTTCTTTCTTTCATCTTACTTCACTCCATTTTTATTTTTCCATTGTTATCCCAGGCCCAAATGATCAATGAAATTAGTTAAAATTACTTTAAGAATTAATACCATGGCTAACTTGCTAAGTTTTGTGATTTTGTCATTGTAATTCATTTTGAACTAAAACTAGCTACAGAATGCAGACATTCCGTAGCTAACCGCCAATTCTGCAGCTGTCTTCACGTTCAAGCATGTTCCAGGTGTCCTCTCAGGAAAAGCCACATATGGGTTTATTCCACATCATTTCCTCAACGTTTGTTGCTCACCATGAAGAATGAACCGAATTCTGGACGTGGTTTTGTACGTGGGAACTCATTCAAGGAGGAAGATTCCTAATAGGACTAGGACAGTCTAGATGTCCTTTGTCCCTTTACGCTGCCATCCTTAGAGTTCTAGTATGGTTTTGATAGGGAAAGACAATGATCCCCGTATTGTTGCAAGTTCTGTTATGAAGATTTGTTATAAATGTACTTGGGAAACCGAGAGACAAGCTCTAGATTTTGATTAGATTTCATGGATTGACTGCTATATTTCTGAAGACTGAGAATAATCTATTTTACGTTATTTTCCTTTAATGAAGAAGACAACATTTCTTTGAACGCGATGAGTTGATTTTGAGTTAGATTCCGTCTGGTGGTAGAGGGCCCCTGCCTCTTGAACGACTTTACTTTCATAATTTAGATAAGTATCTTAGTTTGTTTTCACGTTTTTGAAGTTTGAGTTCATAGTTAATTTCATTAGTCACTATAGCTATACTTGTTATAAGAAAATCTTCCAAAAGATCATGATAATGAATGAGAAATGGCTGTAGTGTTATAGATTTTATTTGCAATTCCTTTTGTTCATTATCACAGTTGAACTTATTCTAGTAAACTCTTCCAAAAAATCATTATGATGACTAAGGCATGACTGTGATACTGAAGGTTTCAGTTGTTTACACTAAGTAGCATAGCTGATCTTACTCTTAAAACGCTCTTCCAAAATATCATAACAATGGGCAGGAAATAGCTATGATGTCTTAGTTTTTAATTGTAATTGCTTTCAGTTTTCATGTTTGCATTTGCATTGAATTGTACAGCCAGGATTGTTCTAACAAGCTCTTCCAAAATACCATTCATGATGGACAAAATAGGCTGTAGAATCCCATATATTAATTGCATGATAACTTAGTTAGGGTACTCCGGAGTCAAATTGCATTCAATTCATGCTTTGTTATTTTGTTTCAAGTTTGATAATGGCTTGTTAGTTTAGCACTGTTTATTGTAGACCGGTAACACTTTAGTTCAGTTCTAGCTTAGCTCACTGTATTTTCATTTCACATTTTGGTTATCATCCATTGCATATTAAAATTACATTAGTTTTTAAACTTAAATACCACGGCCTTCATTATTTACAAAACTTCTTTTGTTCTAAAAACATATATTGACTCATAATCATCTGAACAGAAGATAGTATCAGCCCAAGGCCTAGAGTACTTTTGCAACCTTTTTACCATTTCACAAACAAGCCTTTCCTCAAAGACTATTCTAAAGGAAATCTGTAACTTTTGAGTGAGGTTTAGTGGTGTTAAACTAAGTTGCAGAATAGAATTAGGAGCTGGTTTTAAAGTAGATATCTTATGATGTTACCAATGTTCTTTTCCAAATATATCTCAACAAACCTTTGATCATGGATGAGATGTTGTATCATTGTGAGTGGATTGTTTAATTGTTTAGTTAGGAGAATTTTTACACTTAGCTACCCATTCCTCAAGCTCTTCCAAAATATCCTTAATGAATGGATTGGACAAGTTAAGTTCATGTTGTGATTCATTTTCTTGAAGTCATTATCAAGCTTTGTATTTTTGCTAAGTCATAGTTTAGGTTTGGTTCTGTCTCAGTATTTTCATTTGTCATTTGTCATCAAAAAATTAGGCTTCACTCTATTTTTAACCAGTAGCTTCTTTCCACCAGAATTTAGTTCTTTTCCTTGTGAACTTAAAACCATCAAAAGACCAAAAACATCATAAAACACTAAACACAACGCAGTAAGAAACAAACACCTAGGCACATACAGTGCACTTCACTTCAGCAGTTTACCAACCCTGGTTGACAATTAAATGAACTCAATTTAGGAGACTAGGTTGAGCCCAAACAGCTTGTACAGAGTTCTAGTCCGAACTCCCCGCATTAATACCAGTGCTCCCCGAACCATCTTGCAGGCATCTTTCTCGAACACTGTTTTTACACCTGCATCATCCATCTTGCTTACAGAAATCAGATTTCTGGCCAATGCAGGAATATGCAGAACACCAGGAAGTGTTCTAATCCTCCCACCTTGCAACTTCAGCTTGACCTTTCCACGTCCGACGATTCTGGCCTTCCTATCATCCCCTAGGAAGACATCACCACCATCATATTTCTCATACTCACATAACCACTCCCTATGGGGAGTGAAGTGAAAGGATGCACCTGAGTCAATCAACCATGACTCATGATCTACATGTGTATTTGAAGAAGAAGCCAAATACACATCCCCACCTTCATCCGAGGTGGTTTTTGCCTCCGCAGAAGGACCTTCATCAGATCCCTTTCCTTTCTCAGGAGCTTTAGATCTGCATTCCTTTTTGTAGTGCCCTTCCTTTCCGCATTTCCAGCACACCTTTACAAACTTTCCAGGAGATTTATATCTCCCTCTAGATTTGGATCTCCCACTCGAAACCTTATTCTTGTTTCTGTTTTGGGACCTTCCTCGTACAGATAAGGCATCTCCATTCTGACCTTCCATATTTCTCCGTCTCATTTCCTCCGACAGCAAGGCTGAGACAATGTCATCAAAATTCAAGGTAGTTGTATTGCTACCTATTGCAATAACCAGACTGTCCCATGAATCTGGTAGAGAACACAACAAGATGATGCACTTATCTTCATCTGAGATTTTAATATCAACATATGACAGCTGACTTACCACAGTATTGAAGGAGTTCAGATGCTCTGTCACCAAGTCTCCATCCTTCATCCTCAGGTTATACAGCTTTTTCCACAGGAACAATTTATTCACCAGAGACTTAGATTGGTACAAAGTCCCTAGCTTGTCCCACAAGGTCTTCGCCGTAGCTTCCCCAGATACATTCAACAATACTGAATCTGAGACACACAACCGTATTGTGCTCTTAGCCTTCCGATCCAGTTTCTTCCAGTCTTCATCTAACATTGCCGTTGGTTTAGTACCTGGATCTATCGCGATCGACTGATCTTTATCCAGCAGCAGATCCTCCATCTTGAGCTTCCACAAATCAAAACTCTGACCATTAAATTTATTGATCTCTATCTTTCCGTCGCTCGCCATCTTATTTCACCGCAAGAATCGATCCCACAGATCTCCCGCTGAACAGGGTCTAATAAAAAAGGCATCCCCTTGAAGCCGAAACAACTCTAATACCAAATGTAGGTTTTAACCCTGAACATAAATTATCTACACACGAATCTTATAACAGAAAATAAACAATAGAGAGAACATAAAACATAAAACAGATAAACACAGAGATTTTCCCCTGGATCCCAAATTGGGACGACCATCTTGATTTTTCATTATTCCTTTTAGTGTTACAACACATATATATACATTCCGAAGCATACATAAACCCCAATCCATTAACCCTGGATTAGAACATAACTGTAGTTCCCTTGACCGGATCTACAAAATACCAGGGGTCGAAAACCATCGTACCCCAAAACCATGTGCAAACTCATGCACAAAACATGGGTGGGTCTGCATATGAGTGGGACCGCATACCAAAAAATTTTTCGCCGGGGCGCTGCCCCGGACCCCGACAGGGGGGGCTGCCACCCCCCCTGTGAACCCCCTGCTGCGCCCAGCGCAACGTACATCGTGTGGGGCTAGTCGTGGAAAGAATATAACACATACCCAACAAGAGTGCTGAGAGATGTGAGGAGCTTTGTGCTATGTATTGTTACATGTTCTCTATCATTATAATATATAGATAGTTGGTGGTTTTCAGCTGTATACTTTCCCCATTACATACTGTGTTGATATGTGTGCTTGATTATGTTTTAATGTGCGCATGCGACTGCTTCTATTTCCACAAATTGATGATCAATTGTAGAAGCGGTTATGTATTATGCATGAAGCTTAAATAGTGTGTAATCAGGATAATCTCGGTGAATAATTCAACTATTATTCAAATTTCTACATAGTGAAATATCTAGAATCTAGTTAGATCAAATTTTCATTTACAAGTAAATTTCATAAACTAGTCCTTGTATAATGGTACTATCTTGAACCGCTACTTTCATGAAGTCAAATTGTTGACTATTGTTTGAACCACTACTTTCATAAAGTGTATTAACTAGAATAAACATGCCCACAGAAAAAGCAAAAAGAACTAATGAACCTTATTGATAAGAATTAATAACCACGACATGTCTACTTAATCAACTATGTGGACTAAGATTTGAAAGTTTGCATAGTCAACAAGGTGGACAATCCCTTATCATTAGAGAAAATTTTAGGCATTGGTTGATTGTAGTTGGTGAAATAAATTTATTATAGTTAATGATAAGATTTAAAGTTTTTATAATGATTGTGCAAGAATGGTGCTTGTTCTTTACCAACAAGGATAGTTGTATTAAATCTTGGCCTTTGAAGTGCTCTTCTCAATCTACCCTTCTCAATCTCACACTACTTTTAAAATTATAGGTGAAGGTGAAGATATAACATTCACAATTTTCTATAGGAAGTGAGGGAAAGACTTAAGATGAGACCCAATGATCCAAAAACAACAGAATTGACTATTTTCTCAATTTCATGAAATATAAACTAAGGTTTCCTTTTATGTGAATTAATAAGGAAAATGGATTTTTATGTGCCTTAAACATAAAACTTGACATTTGAAATCAACCATGAACAACAGAAATAAGAAGAAAACACAAAAAAATTGATGACAAAGTTTGTCCCTGCTGGACTACATATTTGAGTCCGCTTCCAATGGGCGTCCGATGTATTGAAAATGCTCATAAAGTCTCTTTACATCAAAATTCACCATTCTGGAATCTACTCGTAGGCATCAATTGATACTATCAATTGATAGCCTTCGACTTCGACTTTCCAACGCAACTTAAAAATTACAAAAAGGAAAAATATTGGCCTAGATATGCCTCAAAAGGAATTTATAGGCACTGTTAAAGCAATATTATGAGCTTCACCTTACATCTCCCATAGCCATGGCGCATTGGAAAATTCTTTTATAACCCACAGACAAGTCCTGGGGTCAAACCTGCGTACCTCTCAGGATTTTATTTGCAATACATAACATTATGCTACAACAATATTGGTGCTTGAGCACATATATGGTCTTACATAGTGTTTAGATGATAAAAGGCTCCATAGAATTGCTTCTAACTCCATCCAAAACCACCAACAAATCACACATGGATGGAATAAAGATGGAAATTATTGGCTACTCATCGGGCAATGTAAGAAGTTGTCATTTTGTAGAATTAAAAAAATAAAATATTATAAGCTAACTTTCTGTTATATCAATAAATGATAATTTTTTCAAGCATTGTATGTTGGTGGTCTTCCACTAGGAAAACCAGACCGCTAATAAAACAAAATGGAATTTATTCCAAATTATACTTTAAGTTTGAATGAAGGAGTTAAGGACTAATATATTTGCATGGAAATAAAAACATAGAAGCATCTAAGCCTAGGAATAACTATATGGTTACTGATAAGAAATCATCCTTTACTAGAACGCCTATGCCTAGCTATACTAGAAACCCAACAAAATTGAGGAATCAAAGTTATAAAAACTAAGTAGAATTTGATACATCCAACCCAATTGGATTGGGGTGCTCCTTGATGAAACCACTTGAATTAAGAGCATGAGGGAGATAATATTCAATATGCTTTAGGTGAAGATACATTTCCTTTTGATTCAACACTACTTTATCTAACATTAGCAAGATTTATTTTTGTTCTTCATTTTGGTCCATGATAGCCTCCTCACCAACAACATTTTCAATTTCCATTAGAGATAAATTGTAAAGAGGTATTGGTTTTATCTTCCTTGGTTGTACTCTCAAGCAGGAAGCCAATATGATATATCTATCACAACCTCAGAATTGAAAATGCAAACAAATTCCACTGCAATAGTTGCATCCAACTCTCGTGGACCTTCACAATCCATATGAGGAAATTGTTTTGTGAAAGGTTGAGCTAATTATTTAGCCCTTAAACAAGTACAATAACTCCCCTGCTCCCCTAGACTATTGTTTCCACATTGAAATTGATCCCATTTCCTCACCATAATAAATTTTGTAGAGCACTAAAGCTCGTGCATCCAACAAAGAAAATTTTTCACACTAGAAATTTTTCAAAGAACCTGCTTCCTTAGAGAATGTTCCCTCTCACCTATGGAGAGGTGAGGCAAAGTTGATAGAGTTGATGATAAGGGCCGAGAAATAAATAAAGGAAAGAAAGAAAAAACTATTAAGAGGAAATAAACAACTAGTTCCTCATTTTCCAAAATTGAAATAATAACATATTGCATCAAAGTTGGAGAGTAATTAGTTTCATAACTAGTCTTGAATTGGAAATAATGGGGTAGGAGTAATGGTCACCACCATTCGAGCATGCCCTCATACGATTACAATAAAATTCAAACCACCCATATAAAGTGTTACCGCTGGAATCAACACTTGGACTACTTCAAGCACTTGACCAGTCACATCCTAATCTTTAGGGTAATTTAATGATTTGAATTATATAATTTGAGGTGGTTAAAGCTCTCAATCACTGAAAAGGGTTTTAGAAAAATTCATTTTCACACCAATGAGGGTATTTATGCATGATATGGTAGCATATGATAAGTTTGTAACCTATGGTAGGAAGTAAGTATATAATAACATAAGGGGTAGTGGGTCTGCAAGACAGAAATCCACTTCTTTGATGAAAAACAACACAAAAACCAGTATGATAATATATCAATAAGAGAAGGCTATCATAAGACTTACAATAATCTTATTGAACATCATTAAAAGTCACTATCATAAGGAATTCTCTTTAACCGAATATTATGCACAATTCATCAAGCAAGCTTACTAAGTAAGACTAATAAAAATGGATAAGGTACATAAACACATCAAGAGACTCATAAAAACATATAACAACATTGAAACTACAAACTAGAACTGAAGAGATTTAGGTATGGACACACATAAGAAGGATCAACAATACACATATCAAGATAGTAATAAGTCCTCAAAAGTGTTCTTCAATATCATTAACTGAAAGAGTACACTGATCACATGAGTATAAGATTCACAAATCATGAACCTTTTTGCTATTGAGTTTCATCATATATATACAAGAGATATTATGTTGATATTTCCACAAAAAGTGTGGATCTGTTCTAGAGGAGTTATCATATTCCTATACGTAAGGTGAAGCTTATCCTTAACCATAATACAAAGTAGTGCAACATAATAAATACAAACAACATGATGGCATATGTTTGAAGTGGATGGAGTGATGTGGAAAACTTCTCCTCTTTTCTGGTATAACCACTTCCTCAAAAAGTGCAACTAACAACTGAAGATGACATCTGGTTCTTTCCCCCAAAAGTGCAAAAATTTTCAACTGAATCTAACATCTGGAAGAGAATTTGATTAATCGACAATTGGCAACAACTTCTTCTATTAATATTGCATGTATGTAATTACCCCTCAGTATCATCCTTCAAGATTTGAACAAAAACTCCCTCCACATCCTTTATACAAAAAATTAGGAAATAATAGCTAGCTTTCAGAAATAGGTAGCTTTTTCACAAAGGAAAAATTCGTAATATTTCATTAAGTAGAAAAATTACATGTTACATTTTACTAAGTATGCCATGTTGTAGCATCAAGTATGCAGGATTCATAGTCATGTATGGGCTGATATAAACGGTACAGTAAATCAGAATCTGCAAGTAAGTTCAGTGCATAACTTATTGGACCGAAATGTGTCAAAAAGCAAATAAACATATAATATATACATATGTAGTTGTCGAATAAACTATCAATAACATACAAAATTATCTCCAAGGAGATGAATCAAAATCTGCTGTCATGTACCAATAGCTCCAAGATCCTGTAGTTCTTCAATGAATGGCCTGTGAAAAAACTTGTAAATCTAGTCGCCATTATATTCTGTGATGTGCCAGGTACCCCAGATCAGCTCTGTGGCTTCTTTGGATAATTTTTCTGCCACTTTATTCCGAGTCCTGTAAATATGATTGACAAAAATGGAGTCAAAATGTAATTTGAGGAGATGTACTTCCCTAAGAAGAGCATTCAGTGTGTGCATGTAACATTGGGCATGTGAATTGAACCAGTTTATCACATTTAGGGAGTCTCCAAAAATCTGAATGAAGTTGCAGTTTTTTTCCCGGGAAAAGATCAGGAGAAGTCTCAAGGCTTGCAGTTCGGTGAAATTGTTCGATCCGGGTCCCAGACCCATCTTGATATGAAAGTGATGCAGTGTGGATAAGTAGAGGATAGCCCCCCCCCGTCACATCCCTGTTGATTGGATGCGCCATCAAAGTAGGCCCAGGGCCGAGTGTGGTCAATATTTTCGCGAGTGTCAATCTGCTTAGTTTTTTGGTGGACCTCATTCGGTATCATGCTGTAGGTGGCCAGAATCGTATAAGAGATGTGTTCTTCATGCACCTGTTGGTCTTCAAAAATGAATTTATTGCGAGTGACCCACATATTCCAAGCAATAATCAATGGGAGGTTTTGCATCTTAGTGAGATTTGCTGTCAACTGCCACTAAGCAGTCCAGGCATCCAAAATTGAAATCCCATTCTAGTGAATAAGACAACTCAAGCTATGGGTGACCAGTTCCCAAATGCGCAGAATGATATGGCATTCTAGGAAGATATGCGAGGTGTCCTCCTCGTGCTTAAGGCAGAAGCAACATCTTGAGGGTCCTTGTATTGCATTGCGATGGAGAAAATCCATCGTAGGAGTACATTGTTGAAGAGTGCACCAAAACAACAGTCTGTACTTGTGCGGCACTTTAAGTTTCCATAGATATCTCCACCACCAGAATTTTTCGTGCGATTCCCTGGATTTGCAGAGATTCAAGTAACCCACCTTAGGGGAGTATTGTCCAGAAGAGGAGATTGCCCAGATCAGCCGATCCTGATGCACTGTCAAATGGATGTGCGATGCTTGTAAAGCCCTGATGTAGGTCGACTAGGCTAGGCGTCTAGCACAGGGAATATCCAGGTCCACCGCGGATAGCCAAGATTGGGTATGCCACATTTGTGTGAGCCTGATCAGTGATCTGTGCAAGGTAACTGATGCCCAAACTAGCTAAGTGCACCAGGATCAAAGCAGGTAGCTTGTAGTAGTCTCCGCTCCCCGACCATGAATCAGTACCCACCCGAACAGAATCACCAGTGCCAATTTGCCAAGAGAGCCCGCTTTGAATTAGTGGGGCAGCTTTTGTGATGGCTTTCCAAATAATAGATGCACCAGGAGTGTGCACAATACTACCTCTAATCCAATCAATAGTGTTTATAGGAGCAATGTACTTGGCAGTGGTGACCTCCTTCCAGAGACTATAGCTAGTGATTAAGTTCCAACACAATTTAGCTGTCAGAGCAGTTGAGAAGAGATGTAAATCCTTGATACCCTAACCACCCCATTGTTTCAGAATGCTGATTCGATCCCAAGCTATAAAAGCAAAGGTTCTGTCCTTTTCCTGATTTCTCCATAAGAATTTTCTGCAAATGTTTTTGACATGGTTTGTCACACCAATAGGTATCCAAGCCAATGAAATCCAGTAGACAGGTATGGCTTCGAGAACTGATTTGATGAGGACCAGACGTCCAACCCTAGAAAGCCATCTATGATACCAAACATTGATTCTGCATTCCACTTTTGCAATGAGCCAGTTCCAATCTTTGATTTCATGGTCGTTAGGTTTTAATTGGAACCCCAAGTATTTCAGTCCCTCCCCAATGTTGTTTGGGACATAGGCAAATAACGTTGAGGCGATAACCTATTCCCGAGTAGAGCATCGAGTCATGATGATGGTGGATTTGTTGCTGTTTGGGACCATACCAGTCACTCTGCAAAAAATTTGAAGTATTTTCTCAAATTGTATAGAGTCCTGTCCAGAGCCATCAAGAAATATAAGCACATAATAAACAAATAATAGGTGTGTGAGGTACATAATCTCATTAATTTGGAGTCCATGGATGTCCCCAACCGCTTTGGCTTTTTTAATGAGCACAGAGAGGCCTTCCATAACAAGGACAAAAATTAGGGGCAAAAGAGGGCAGCCTTGTCACAGACCCCTTCCTGCATGAAAGAAATATGATGTGGTGCCATTAAGGAGAATGCTGAAGGACGCATGGCTTATACATCCCATGATCCAGTTAATGAAAGTGGGGGGAAAGCCAGTGTGCATGAGGATAAGGTGAAGGTAGCTCCAATTGACCTGATCGAAAGCCTTTGCAAGGTCAATTTTGAGGATGGTGGATTTGAGCTTTTTGGTTTAGATAGAGTGAAGGGCTTCTTGAGCCATACCAATTTATTCATGGATCTGCCTATGGTGTAGAAAGGCAAATAATTCTTTAGCTATGTGTAAAGATAAATAGGGTTTGATGCGATTTGCAATAATTTTAGAAATAATCTTGTAGATACAATTGCATAGAGATATAGGTCTATAATCCTGAAAAATTATTGGGTGATCAGTCTTAGGTAAGAGGGCGATGAAGGTTGAATTGAATCCATCATAGATTCTACCCTTAACATGACTATCTTCAATAGCAAGTAGGAGATCATTACCAATGAGCTCGAAAAAATGGATGAAAAATTCAATGGGCCAGCCATCAGGTCCGAGGATTTTATATTTTTTGAACCATTTAAGAACTCCTTCAATCTCTCCCATGGTGGCCGGGTTGTTTAGGTCCTCCACCTGTTCATGTTCCACAAATTTGTTGAAGGATTTGGTAATCCTCATAATGTCAGGAATGTCACATTGGAGAGGGGCCCGATATAGATTGGACAAGTGCTGAATACCCATATCAACAAGTTGTGTGTGAGTGCAAGCCACAAACCCGTGAGGGTCAGTAAGTTCCCATATTCTGTTGTCGTTTTTACGACCATTTGCATGCTGTTGGAAGAATTTTGTATTCTCATCTCCCGCCTGTAGCTAGATAGCTCTGCTTTTAATCCTCCAATCAGCTTCCTTTTGACGAAGGAGTTTTTTTCTTGTAGCTTCAAGTGAGATGAGGTTCTCCTTAGTGATACTAGATCTAAATCCCAGCAAGTCCGAGTCATTGAGATAGAAACCCTGTAAATATATACATTTGTTGATTAAGCCAAAAATGTGTGCTTCTTCTTTCATTTTCCTTAAATGTTTAAATAAAACCAAGCACATAAGTTAAGATTTTGAGGGACTCTTCCTTAGAGAGTCTTTTGGATTTTCCTTTTCCTGCATGTTTCTGTTTCTAAATGATTCTAAAGTTTGGGGTTCTTTAGAATTTTTCCTTGTATAAACCTTTTCTGCTGGCTGTACCATTGGTATGGGAGTGACAGATTCAGTTCTGGCTCTTTTTGTTGAACTTCTAGTTTGTTTACTCGTTTATGGAATAGACTGAGTTGCTTGTGAATTATTTGGCACAGGTGTTGAGCCAGTTTTTTCTTCTTGGATATTTCATTTCTTAGGTATCCCGACCCTCCTCCTAGAATTGATGCTACAAAATATTTCATCTGTTAGAAATTTATCCTAGCTAGTTCTCTTTTTCTTAAGGTGATAGACCACCAACATCTTGATTAAGCCTCTATGATAGAGGTTTTTCAGGGAATAATTAGGGGTCTTCTGTAACTTCAAAGACATTTTTAATAAGGAATTGTAGAGAAAGATAGCAAAATTCATAGGTTTGGAACCTAAGATGTGAGACATAAATCTCACTTGATATTGATGAACAATAGAGAATCTACCCTCGTAGGTTATATAGCGTTGCACAGTGGTTATGACATGCTGCCATTCTGGCCTAAAATAGGAAATATGCACAAAAGGAGTCCAATTGACATTTTCGTGTTCATGTTTTTGGAAAGAACTTACATCTGCTTGCAGTATTTTCTTTTTGAACCAACATTCTCCAGTAGATGAAGTCTGAGTAGCCCTTGCTATAATGGTCTCAGTGATTTTGAAGGTTTTTCTTCCGAGCTTGACTTTATCCCCGTCAAAACTTTCAGAGAATGCCTGTGCAATAAATACATTTTCCCCTGAGAATTTCTTTAGAAACTTGTACTATCTTGCTGCTTGAAATTGGGGATTTTCTCCGTGGTCGAAAAATCTGGTATTCACTGGCTTAGAGCTGTTAAATTTTCTGCCTTTACCCATCCTGCTTAACACCTAAGCTCCTCCTTTATGCACAACTATTCAAACTAGAGACAAAAACCCTACACGCAACCCTAATTTCTTGCTTGATATGACAAGTTGTTTACTGGAAAATGTAACACTATTAGCTGTAACCTTCTTGGAGAACTTGGTCATGAAAAAAAGTGAACGTAATCCTGTGGAGTCTGCACGCCTTTAATCACGATGTGGTTTAATTGAAATGATTTTAAATGGTTAAAATCCGAGCACCAAGTCACCCCATAAAATATATCATTAATAAATTGATACTTTGTACCTCATTTTCTGCTTCAACTACAATGAGTAGCTATAGGTTAGCTCCACCAAAAATATAATCATTTCCTTATAATATTTCTTCTAATTTAGAAATAATTACCGTTTTAAAAAGAATAATATCTCATAATATAGAATATCTTCAATTGATTTCAAAGGAGAATGATCTTTTCTATGGATAATTCTTGTTGCTCCTTATGAAATTTTGTGGAAATAACTACTTTTATCTATGTGTCACCAATGAAACCAAACTCCTGAAGAAATAGCTTCCTTTCAGAAAGAGTAGCTATTATTTTATTATTACTAAAATGAGCAATAACTTTGACCCCAACCTAAGTTAAAAAAATGGTTTTAACTCTTTATGAATCTATGACACGATACCACCTATAAAAATGAAAATCTTTTTGGTTTTGAGACTCTTTTTTGATTTTATTGAAGATGATTAGAACTTTGACATAGGCTAGGGAACAAGAAAAAAACAAAAAACAGTAATATAATGATGGTCAGACTATTAAAATTTATATTGATAATAGTGGCTCCTATTGAGGATGAAGTCCTCCCTGTGAGGCTTCAAGGACTGTAGACTCAGTGCCTTAAAAATTTCAGGACTTAGAAAACTTTAGGAACTTATGACTAGAACCGACCTTTGATTGGCTAGAATCAATACTGACTATATTTACAGACAAAAGTACCATTGGGCATGGAGTTTTATTGACACATCACTCCAGATATTTACAATGGAATGACTAACTAAATTATAAAAAAATAGAACGTTTTAAGAAAAATACCATTAACTAGACCCCCAGTCAGCTGATCATCATCTAGATGCTTGAGAAGAAATGTGTTGTTTTCCTAAAAATGAGCAATTTGGAATGGCCCAAACAATAAATTATCGAAATTACCATGCTTTCCATGGTCCTCCCTTCTGACATCCCAACGCAACACCAAATCATTTTCCTGGAATAATTGTTGATTTTCTCTTTTGTCAAAAACATATTTGACTTTGGTTTGGTATTTATGTACTTTGTCCATAAGTGATTCTCAAATTTGATGAGCTGTTATCAACTACAAAATTCTCCTTTGAATTGGATTTGCATCATCAATTTCATCTTGCAGAAAATTCATAACAGGAAGGGCTACTTGTAATGGAGTTACAACATTAGTACCATAAACAAGTTGAAAGGGAGACATTCCAATTGATATTTTTCTACTTACCCTATCTGCCCAAAGAGCATGAACTAGCTGAGTGTCCCGATTTCTCTTATTTTTAAGCAAAATATTCTTAATGATCCTCACCAAGCTTTTATTGGATGAATCAGCTAACCCATTACCTTGAGGGTAATAAGGTGTAGAATGAGTCAAATCAATACCATATTTATGATAGAAACTATCCATCTTGGTAGATTTAAAATCCATTGCATTGTCAGTCACCAATTTCTGAGGACACCCAAATCTAGACATAATATTTTCCAATTGAAATTTTATTATTACCGTGTCGGTGGCATTCCTAGTTGGAACAACTTCAATCCACTTAGTAAAATAATCTGTAGTTGTAAGAATCCATCTATGCTGTCCCGATGATGGCAGATGAATTTCACCAATGAAGTATAACTCCCACTGCTGGAAAGGAACATCTGCTGAGATAGGAATAAGAGGTAATGGAAGTAGCTTTTGCTTACCAGAAAATTTTTGACATTCAACACAAGTTCTGATTTTGGAAAAAACATTAGAGAAAAGAGTTGGCCAATAATAGCCATCTCTTAAAATTTTGATTGCAGTAGCTTTCCAATACAAATGTCCACCACACATTCCTGCATGTATCTCTGACATAATTTTCTGTGACTCACCTTCATCTACACATCTTAATAAGACTCCCACAAGGTATTTCCAGTAAATATGATTTTAAAATATGCAATAATTAACAACTTTCAATTTAAAATCCCTTCTTTTTGACTTCTCCATTTCTGAGGGACAACTGAAGTTTAATAAAAATTACACTATATCCTTATACCAATTTGAATGAAATATTTCAAGATAATCAGATACACCTTCTCCATATTTTTCTTCAGCTACCTCCATGTTTAGATCTAGAGATTCGAAATTTGATTCAGCCATAAAGTGAGCTAAGCCTTGTCCTTTTATCAATTTGGTAGGTCTGATCTCAATATCAAATTCCAGAATCTTGGTTAACCATCTTCCCCTCCTGCCATCTGTGTCTGGCTGCATCAATACATCTTTGATAGTAATATTTGGTACAAAAGCGACAAATTTTTAATGTAACACATAAACTCGAAAAGACTTTAAAGCCTTAACTAGTGCATATGCTTGTTTTTCAATCAAGATGTACTTTAACTCAACATCTCTTTAAGCATGACTGAAAAAGGAAATAGGCTGTTCTAGGTCTTCCTTATTATTTTGTAACAAAACAACTCCAATTTTTTCTTCAGAAGCATATGAAAAAATCCGAAAATATTTTTCAAAATCAGGTTTGATTAAAACAAGAGCTTCATTCAAGGCAGATTTTATTGTTGAAACATATTTTTTTTCTTCATCTCGCCACTTGAATTTTGGATTTTTCTTCAACAAGACATTTATGTGTTTGATTAGCTCTGCAAAATTTGGGACAAAACGCCTTAGAAAATTAATTTTCCCCAAAAATGACTATAATTCTTTATTTTTCCTTGGTTAACCAGTCTTCATAATAGCCTCAACTCTCCCTGGGTCAATACAAATACCACTTTCTATTACAATGTGCCCCAATAATTTTCCTTCTTGAAAATAAAAGCATGACTTCTTTGGGTTCAAGGACAAACCAAATTTTCCGTATTTTTCAAAAAATTGTTTCAAATGTTTCAAATGATCTTCATCAGATTTTGAAAAGATTATAATGTCATCGAAGTAAATGACTACAAATTTGTATTTTTCTCTTGCAAAGGAAATATCCATTACCCGTTCAAATGTTGCACCTGCATTTATTAGACCAAATGGCATCTTGTTGTACATGAATGTTACCCAGGGTGTAGTAAATGTTGTATTCTCTCTATCTTGTTTATCAATTGAGATTTTATTAAACCCTAAAAAACCATCTATCATTGACAATCTCTTAGAGCATACAAATTTCTGCAAAATATATGTAGAAATTATACATATGCATGTATATCTTGGATTCACTCGATCTAACAATATGCTAAAGTTAAATACTGAATCGCTTCTACAAATCTTTGTGGAATTAAAAACACAATTGCCAATTACATAAGCATGAAGAAAGATCAATCACACACAACACAGGTAATTTCCCGGGGAAAGCTTACCTCTAAAAACCCCACTATCTTCTATTGTACATTATATCATGGATAATGAAACAATTACATACAAAAATTGTTGGAAAAATACTGAGGGGGGGGGGGGGGTGAATAAGTATTTAGGATTTACTCAGATCTTTTTCCTTTTTCATTCTTTAATAACCCATACGCTACTTTAATGCAACAGACTCGCGTATATACGCGGATACCCTTTACAGAACTCGCGTATGCACAGAGATATTAATAAACAATCAATTCTTCACTTAGATCCTTGCATTTATTCATTCATCAGATGTTTATATAGCAGTAAACATGTGCAGTAATAATAGAATGAAACATCACACAAAAGAATCACACATAAACACCATGATTTTTAGGTGGAAACCCAAGTCGGGAGAAAACCACCACTGCCATTGTCTCAACCTTCAATATTTTATTTATAGAGAAAACATCTTACGATCATGTACTGGTGCAGACTTATACCAGCACGCAGGCACCCACCTGCAGAAGGCTACAACCTTCTCTCGTTTACCAGCCTCACCTGGAAGAGAGCAACAACCCCCTGCTCTTGTTTACCAGCCTCTGCTGACAGAAAGCTTCTACTTTCAGACTGAAGGCTTCAACCCTCAGATCCACTGCAGACCACATTTCATCAATTTTCAAACTGGATCCAACAGCTCCAACACAACCCTTCACTCTTCAACAAACAAACTTTGCCCAATGCTACAAACAGAACAGTGAACCCACTGTAACCAGAATATCAGAGTTAACCCAGACTTCAGAATAGATATTCAGAAACACATTCAACTTTGAGACCCCATTAATTCGGATTCCATACGCGCTTTTAGTATATCAGACCTGTGTATGTACGCGTGTTTCATAAGACGATCCCGCGTATTCTTCAGTAAATTCTTCAAATAAACCCTAATTTCCCATACGCGATTTTCCCTGAACAGAGCCGCGTATACACGCGCTTTTCACGAAACTAACCTGTGTATGGATCTATAAAAGATAACTTTGCACAACAGATCAGATCTATGAACTTACCCAGATTTCTTCAACTTCTTTAACTGATTTGCGCCAGGTCTTCATCACTTCTTTTCAGATCATCCAAGAGATTCACCATTTCAAGATCTAGAGATCTTGAACCTTCATTGTGTTCATAGATGCATCATAGATTCAGGTCAATTAAGAGCAGAGTTTAACCATGCAGATATACTTCAGAGTGAAGTATTCATTAAAGCCCAGACACATGCACCACACTCATGATATGCACAATGAATTTCTTCTCTTTATATAGGTTTACCCTTTTTCAATACCATGAGCCAAAACTACATTACTTCCGATGGTATTCCTGGACGGGGTCACATAGACGAATCATTACTCATTACAATGGGTCAATACCATGGTGGTTACCCCTGGTTTTTCACTTTATGAGCGCTTTTTTCCCATACGTGACTTGCCACGTTATTTCCTGCGTGCATACGCGACTTCTCCTAGAAAAAACCACGTATACCTTGAGACATAATCTTTTCATCATGTTCTAGCACATACTGACATTCCTTCCATCATTACCTTCTATACTCATTGTATATACATCATATTTACATCATTTAACAAGTTCATCAAGACATATTCCATTAGGGACAACTTCATCAAGTAGGTTGCCATCATCTTCATCAAGTGGGTTGCCATCAAGGACAACACTCAGCATCATATTGCCAACAATATCCCCCTTTGGACTTGATGGCAACCACGATGGTGTTTGATCACCACAACAGATAGATACATTAAGAATACAATGACTTCATGTCACTCTCCCCATTCTTTGACACCATTCTTTCCCTTTATTCAAACACCATGTCACTCTCCCCCTTTGACATCAAGGGCAAAGGGCGAACCAACACAAGGTTTTCCCCTTCATGTAGAAAGAAACGTTCTGCAGAACTGATGTATACTGTAGTGACCATGCTCCCCCTGAGTTCATGCTGAACCTACAACCATATTTTTCAATGAAGTACATGACTCTATGACCTTCCCATCACCAATGACTCATACTTACATCAAAGATCCATCCATGTGAATTTACATATGAGAGTCAAATACCCAACCAAGTGGGTTTACACATCTCAACTCAACTACCCAACCAAGTGGGTTTACAAATTTGACTCAGCTACCCAACCAAGTGGGTTTACAAATTTTGACAAGTCCTTACATAACTGAATATTACAATTTTACATCATGGGTCTCAACAAGACCTTTTCATCAAATTACAAATATGACTTTTCATAACCAATACCCAAGAGATAATCAAGAGAGAGATCACATTTCAAAACCATCATAATGCCAACAATGCATTATAATCAGCAAGGCTAATGCTCCCCCTAAAAATGTGCATCCAAGTATCCTTTCTATATGACCAAGGCTCCTCCTCAGTTTGTGCAACCTGAACAACTTCAACAGCAAGTCATCAGCAACAATCTCTGCATAATTTGTCTGAATCATAAGACTTCCATCATATCCAAAATATATTCTTCATCAAATAAGCAATCCGGGCACATCCATAATCTTCAACATAAGAAACCTTGTATCATGTCATCATCATATAGAACTGAGATATAAACAGATACAGTGCCAATAATACAATCATCAGTAGTCAGACTGATGCTCCCCCTGAACTGGTACTCTTGATCTTCAGCTGCCATATTAATTCTCTTATCATTAATTCATACGTGACTGTGTCTGCTGTAACTCGCGTGTATACGCGACTTTTGTTCACATAACCCGCGTATGGAAAGTGAAGCATAGAAAGTTTCACATTCTTTCATCTCCTCCTGAACTTGTCCTTCCTGTACCTGTCTTCTTCATATCAGATGCTCTGTCAGAAATACATATAACCAGAATAATCAAACAGTGCTGCAAAATGCTGACCCCAACCAAAAATAGTCATCAACTGTCCATACGCAACTTTCTGGTCATATACTCGCGTATATACGCGACTGTGTTTCAGGAAACCCGCGTATCCTATTTAATCTTCTGAAATTATGCAGATTTTTTCTTTTGACTGGCAGAGAATACTCCCAGCTTCTGTCTTAGATACTTGAATGCTTCCCTGGGCAGAGGTTTGGTAAAGATATCAGCAACTTGTTCTTTGGAGGGAACATACTCCAACTTCACCTTTTGTTCAAGCACTTGTTCATGTAAGAAGTGATACTTGATGGGAATGTGCTTGGTCTTTGAATGCATAATAGGATTCTTTGAGATAATGATGGCACTTGTATTATCACACATAATGGAGATAGGAGAAGTACATTTGATTTGAAAATATCTCAAGGTTTGCATCATCCAAAGGAGTTGAGTGCAACAAGATGCGGCAGCCACATATTCTGCTTCAGAAGTAGATAAGGCAATAGAACTTTGCTTCTTACTGAACCAAGATACCAACCGAGGCCCCATATAGAATGCACCACCACTTGTGCTTTTTCGATCATCAACATTTCCAGCCCAATCTGCATCAGAGTAAGCATGAAGAGTAAGATTAGCATTCTTTGGATACCATAGTCCAAAGTCTTGAGTTCCTTGCAGATATTTGAATATTCTTTTGACAGCCTGAAGATGAGACTCTTTTGGATTAGCTTGTAATCGTCCAATAATTCCAACATCATGCATAATGTCCGGTCTAGTCCCAGTGAGATAAAGTAGACTTCTATCATTGATCTGTATTTTGGTTGATTCACCATGGGAGAATCATCATGAGAACTGAGATTGCATCCGGTTATCATTGGTGTACTTACAGGCTTGCATTCTTCCATGCCATACTTCTTCAAAATTTGCTTAAGATATTTTTCTTGTGATAGGAATATGCCATCTGTAGTTTGATTTACTTGCAAGCCAAGAAAGAATGTTAGTTCCCCAAGTAAAGACATCTCAAATTCTTGCTGCATAACAGAAGAAAATTTTTGACTCAAGGATTCTTCATTACTCCCAAAAATGATATCATCAACATATACAATCACAATCAAAAATTTTTCATGTTCAATTTTTGTGTATAAGTTGCTATCAGCAGACCCCTTTGAAAAACCTTGTTGATGGAGATATTTGTCAAGACGAGAGTACCATGCCCTTGGAGCTTGTTTGAGACCATATAGAGCCTTTTTAAGTTTACAAACAAGATTCTTATCATTTCCCAAAATGAATCCCTCTGGTTGTTCTATATAAAATTCTTCTTCTAGATCACCATTGAGGAAAGAAGATTTGACATCCATTTGATAGACTTTGATTTGTTGAGAACTTGAAAAAGCAAGAAACATTCTTATGGCTTCAAGTCTAGCTACAGGAGCAAAAGTTTCTTCAAAGTCTATACCTTCTTGTTGAGTGTACCCTTTGCAAACTAATCTGGATTTGTTTCTTATAACATCCCCATTTTCATTTAACTTGTTCTTGAATATCCATTTGGTTCCAATGACATTTTTATCATGTGGTCTTGGTACCAATTCCCAAGTGTGATTCTTTTCAATTTGATCAAGCTCTTCATTCATGGCCTGAATCCAACATTCATCTTTGCTATCTTGATTGACATTTTGGGGTTCAATTGTGGATAGGAATGCCAGATAGCTAGAATATCCCACAAGAGTCATCCTTGTTTGTACACCCGATTCCTTGTTTCCTAAAATTTGAGATTCAGGATGATTCTTTTGAACATATCTGGATGGAGCTTTTTCTAATAAATCATATTCAGGTTCTTCATTGGATCCACTGTCTATATCATTTCCATTTGATGTAGAAGGACAAAAATCACCATCATCTTCTTCTGTTGCTTGTTTTTCTTCTTTAGGAGCTGCAGGAGACTCATCAATGACAACATCAATACATTCAACAATCTTTCGAAGCCTTTTATTGTAACATTTGTATGCTCTACTTGTAGATGAGTAACCAAGAAGTATCCCTTCATCTGATCTAGGTTCAAACTTGCCAAGCTTTTCATCATTATTTTTGATAAAGCATTTACTTCCAAAAATTCTAAAATGCTTTACGGAGGGAGAATTACCATACCAGAGTTCATATGGAGTTTTGTCACTATTTACCCGAACATGTGCCTTGTTGAGAATATTTGCTGCTGTATGTGCTGCTTCTCCCCATAACATGTCAGGAGTTCCAGAATCATCAAGCATAGCTCTAGCCATTTGTTGAATTGTTCTATTCATTCTTTCTGCTACGCCATTTTGTTGTGGAGTGCCTGCTACAGAGAACTGTCTCTTTATGCCATGTTGTTCACAAAATTCAAAGAATTCATTTGATGTATATTCTCCTCCTCGATCAGATCTAAGACATTTGATCTTTAGATCTAATTCATTTTCAACCAGTGCTTTGAAGATCTGAAATTTCTCAAATGCTTCATATTTGTGTTTAAGCAACCCAATCCAACACATTCTAGAGAAATCATCAATAAATAAGATATAGTATTCTTCTCCATGTGGTGAATTTTTCCTCATAGGTCCAAAAATGTCAGTATGAACAAGTTCAAGAGGCCTACTCGATGATCCTTCTTTGGCATTAAATTGTACTCTGGTCTGCTTACCAAATTGGCAGGATTTGCATATGATACTTTCTGGTAGAGTAATATTGGGAAGACCACGAACGGCTTGAAGTCTGCTTGCTTTGTTGATTTGAGAGAAGCTTAGATGCCCCAGTCTTCTATGCCATAGCCAATTTTCTGAAGATTTTCTCAAGTAACATTGATCTTTGCAGTTCTTCAATACATACACGTTGCTTGGAGTTCTTTTCCCTTTTATAATAGTTCTACCTGTATCCAGATCACGAACCACACATTCTTTTGAACTAAAGACAACTTCTGTACCTTGATCACACATTTGAATTACACTTAACAGGTTATGCCTTAATCCATCCACATACATGACATCATTAGCCTTCACCTTTTCTTTTAGAAACATAGACCCTTTTCCTTTAATTACAGCAGGATTATCATTTCCAAATGTAACTTTCTTTTCCTTATCTAGAGTATTATATGCAAGAAGTTTGCTTTTGTCACCTGTCATGTGTCTTGAGCACCCGCTATCTATATACCATTGATTTTCTTCACCTTCTGCAAATAACGCTATCCCACAACCTGTAATTCCTTCTTTTTCCATACTTTGGAACTTGAAGGAATGTGTTGTTTTGGCTGGACTTTGCTCCTGCATTCAGATTCTTCATGGCCAAAGTTATTGCAATAAGCACATTCAACTTCATTTTGAAGAGGAGAAAATTTGTTATAGGTGTTCTTCTTTGGTTCAATATCCATCCTTTTCTTTCTTTCTTCTCTTGTCATGATGGTTTTATATGCAACACATTGAACAGCTTTATGACCAAAATTGTGACATGAGAAACATTGTCCATTGAAGTAGAAATTTCTGCGATCATGAAATCTTCTATTTGAATTTACCTGTTGATTGTTGCTTCTTTGAGAGAAATCCCTGTTAGTGTTCCTTGTATTGTGATGATCATGCTTTACCTGTAAAGATTCTTTATTCCCTTGCTGAGTGGCTGAATTTAGTAAACCAGTTGTAGCTGCTTTTAGATAATTTGGTGCTGAAGCTTGAGAAGATTCTCTGGTATACCCAAGACCTGTCTTAATCAGAGGAGATCGTTGAACCTTGATAATCTCATCTAAGGTTTCAGACCCTTTAGCAAATCTAAGATTCAGAATCTTTACTTTCTCTAGTTCTTTTCTTAGACTTACTACTTCACATTCTAATTTTTCATTATGTTTCTTTGCTTCTTCATTCTGCCTTTTCAGAGTCTCTATGATTATTTTACTTTCTTCCAAGCATATTTTGAGTTGATTGTTTTGATCAAGAAAATCATTTTCATCTAGAGCATCCATAAAAGCATCCTTATCGTCTCTAGAATTATTTTCAAATGCCATGAGAGGTCTAAGATCTTGTTCACATTCTTCCTCACTATCAGATAACCCATCACTGTCTTCATTTGTATAGTAGCTTTTCTTAGTGCTAGATAAGTTCTTATTCCTTCTTGCTACTTCTTTCTCTTTAGCAGATGTTTCTCTATAAGGACATTTTGCAGCATAATGACCAACTCTTCCACAATTAAAACATTTGAAAGGAAGCTTACCTTTGAATCTTCCGGTCCCTAGTTGGAGTCTTCTCACAAAGTTTGCCTCATATTCTTCTGAGATATATCCTGACCCTTCGGGTTTTTTAACTTCTTTCCCTTTTGTAGAAGTTTTAAAAACAACTTCTTTGACTTCAGATGGTCCTCCTCTCCTCATTTCATATGCAGTCAAAATGCCATGAAGTTACACCACGGAAAGATTTTGAATATCCTGTTTTTCTTCAAGGGCAGAAACTTTAGATTCAAATTTTGCCGTTAGCGACCGTAAAATTTTCTCAACCAAAGTAGTGTCGGATATTGTTTCACCGAGATTTCTCATACGATTCACAACATCATCAATACGTAAAAAGAAACTGGCAATACTCTCATCACTATGCATCTTTAAATTTTCATATTCAATTCTGAGAGTTTGGAGTTTTGCACTTTTTACCTTTGCATCGCCTTCATAGCTTAGAATGATTTTGTCCCATATTTCCTTTGCTGTATTCAGCTGCATGACTTTGACAAATTTTGATTCAGTTAGACTTCCGGTTATAGCATTGACTGCTTTTGCGTTTGATTCATAATTTTTCCTTTCAGTTGGATCTGTTGGTGTAGCAGCTGGATATTGATATCCTTGTTCAACGATGGCCCATACATCAGCTCCCATAGACTGAAGATAGGATCTCATTCTTACTTTCCAGAATATTAAATTGCTTCCGTTGAAGAGCGGGGGCTTGATAGATGTTTTTCCCTCATGATTGCTCATCTTGCTTGATCTTCCTTCTAGCAGCTAATCTTTTTCAGAAGGACCTGCTCTGATACCAATTGTTGGAAAAATACTGAGAGGGGGGGGGGGGGGGTGAATCAGTATTTAGGATTTACTCAAATCTTTTTCCTTTTTCATTCTTTAATAACCCATACGCTACTTTAATGCAACAGACTCGCGTATATACGCGGATACCCTTTACAGAACTCGCTTATGCACAGAGATATTAATAAACAATCAATTCTTCACTTAGATCCTTGCATTTATTCATTCATCAGATGTTTATATAGCAGTAAACATGTGCAGTAATAATAGAATGAAACATCACACAAAAGCATCACACATAAACACCATGATTTTTAGGTGGAAACCCAAGTCGGGAGAAAACCACTGTTGCCGTTGTCTCAGCCTTCAATATTTTATTTATAGAGAAAACATCTTACAATCATGTACTGGTGTAGACTTATACCAGCACGCAGGCACCCACCTGCAGAAGGCTACAAACTTCTCTCATTTACCAACCTCCCCTGGAAGGGAGCAACAACCCCCTACTCTTGTTTACCAGCCTCTGCTGACAGAAAGCTTCTACTTTCAGACTGAAGGCTTCAACCCTCATATCCATTGTAGACCACGTTTCATCAATTTTCAAACTGGATCCAACAGCTCCAACACAACCCTTCACTCTTCAACAAACATACTTTGCCCAATGCTACAAACAGAACAATGAACCCACTATAACCAGAATATCAGAGTTAACCCAGACTTCAGAATAGATATTCAGAAACACATTCAACTTTGAGACCCCATTAATTCGGATTCCATACGCGCTTTTAGTATATCAGACTCGCGTATGTACGTGTGTTTCATAAGACGATCCCGCGTATTCTTCAGTAAATTCTTCAAATAAACCCTAACTTCCCATACACGCTTTTCCCTGAATAGAGCCGCATATACACGCGCTTTTCACGAAACTAACCTGCGTATGGATCTATAAAAGATAACTTTGCACAACAGATCAGATCTATGAACTTACCCAGATTTCTTCAACTTCTTTAACTGATTTGCGCCAGGCCTTCATCACTTCTTTTCAGATCATCCAAGAGATTCACCATTTCAAGATCTAGAGATCTTGAACCTTCATTGTGTTCATAGATGCATCATAGATTCAGGTCAATTAAGAGCAGAGTTTAACCATGCAGATATACTTCAGAGTGAAGTATTCATTAAAGCCCAGACACATGCAGATATACTTCAGAGTTTATATAGGTTTACCCTTTTTCAATACCATGAGCCAAAACTACATTACTTCCGATGGTATTCCTGGACGAGGTCACATAGACGGATCATTACTCAATAAAATGGGTCAATACCATGGTGGTTACCCCTGGTTTTGCACTTTATGAGTGCTTTTTTCCCATATGCGACTTGGCACGTTATTTCCCGCGTGCATACGCGACTTCTCCTAGACAAAACCGCGTATGCCTTGATACATACTCTTTTCATCATGTTCTAACACATACTGACATTCCTTCCATCATTACCTTATGTACTCATTGTATATAAATCATATTTACATCATTTAACAAGTTCATCAAGACATATTCCATCAGGGACAACTTCATCAAGTAGGTTGCCATCATCTTCATCAAGTGGGTTGCCATCAAGGACAACACTCAGCATCATATTGCCAAAAAAACTATAATCACAAGAGCTCTCAGTACATCAACTAATTGTCTCACACTGTCATACAAAAATTGGCAAGTTCCTTAGCCAATTTACTTTCTCCAGACAAATTTCCTCCACTGCACAATCCCTGATGGTAAAGAACCCTGAATAATGGATACCTTGCCTACCTTGACTGCGTAAATATCATGGGCTCATACAATGTGTGTGTGCTTGCATGTGTGCAAGCGGATAATGTCACAAATGATAGTTATCTTCCCTTTCACCTAGAAATCAACTGGGTCTCCACTGGATTTGACATGCATGTAGTTAATAATAGTAAAATCTTCAGTTGCATGTGAGATCACTACTTGTGAATTAATTAATAATTAATTCGCTTGATCTCTCACCAGTGTATCTTCAGTTACAACTAGCACAACTGAGTTTAACACACTTAACATAGTTAAACTATTTACAACTTGCACAACTCATGCACCTCTGCACTTCCAACTCTGTTACAACTAGAATCACTCAGTTACAACTCAAGTCAACTTGCATGTCCCACCAACCAACCACTTAACCCAAAATTCACTTAGCTAATTGATTTTCCACTTCAGTTAACTATTTTCAAGTTCTCATTGAGAATATATTATAGTTTAATGTTCATCTAAATTAAGTGATAATAAAAATAAACATTCATCTAAAAATAGACATTCACCTAAAAATAGCCTGTGTGGGCCCCACCCTAGTGTAGGTACTTAATTTTCACTAGGATCATGGATGTTTTTTCCGGATGCCAATTTCACTGTTTCTTGTTGCAAACTTTAACACTCCCTCTCAACAAGAAAGGAATGTCCTTGCATGTGACATGTAACTCCATGCATATTTCATGCAACTCATGCATGAAATACTTCTCTAGTGTTTCTCGCACATGCAAATCTTGCATGAAACACTTCACTAGTGTTTATCGCACATCCAACCTTCTCATGCAACACTTCCGAAACTGAATAGCCTCCAAAAAACTGAATCAATATAATGCATCTGTCATCAAAGTCTTCTGACTTGCTGCTAGCTACTGCACATGTCTATTAGATCCTCTACACTGCTGACACCTGCATCCATGTAGTCTGCACTTGCTGCCAACTTTGATCTGCACTTCAGTATCTGACACTATCACTTTTATTTCATGTACTCACGACATCTCTCTGCATCAATCCAACTGATCCTGCTACTGCTGCTCTTTGTGCTCCTAGTAGCCAAGTTCGATTCATGAGATCCACACCATCTCAATGAATCCTGCCCAAAATTGCTACTTGGGATTATTCATGCATGTCGCCCCACCTCTCACTTGGTGGCATAGCTGCATCCACTCCCTCTGCCCATCTGGCTCGAAATTTCTCTGCATGAGTGGTTTCTCCCACTCCATGATCCTCCGCATGTGGCTGCTCCACATCTTGAGGTTCACTCTTACCTGCATGCAAATCCAGCTCCCTCTCAAGGGTCAATTGCATGACTTTATCACACTTCCCAATGGTAGGAGCTTTGTAGAAATCACATCTACATCAAGTCTATAGAGATTCTTAACTCGAATCCCAATCTTCTTGGCTTGCCCTATTTCTTTGTGTCGTAGGAAATTTTCCTTCACTGGCAACAAAATCATAGCCTCTATCCTCTAACATTACAACTGAGACTAAATTTTTCTTCAAACCTAGTGCATGAATTACATTTTTTAATTGAAAGAGTTTACTTGACGCACTATGAAAGGTAATGGTACTGTTATCACTCAGAAAAAGTGAAACATTATTTGACATGCTCTTAGAGTTCATTAGTCAAGGCTATGGTCATAAAGTTCATTTGTCACAATTTGGTATAGGAAAATTTTAAATTTTAAATTTTAACCTATCCTAAGGTCCAAACCCACCTTCATTCAAGTCATATCATGTCCCATCAGTCATCATTTACTAACATTTTTCATTTCCCAAGCCTTGAATTCAAAAAGGTCACTACTAGCCAGTTTTTCTTGTTTTCGTAGTGAGTTACACTATAAAAAGGCATTTTTCACTACGAAACTACTAATAGTTTCGTAGCGAAACTGCCAGGAAATAAACTAACTATGCTATGAAAAGGGGGTTTTCTGCCTGTATTTTCCAATTCAATGCAAGGTGTCAGTCAATGATTAGAAGTGTTAGGGTAGATGCCATTCGAGTCAGTTAGAGTTAAATCAAGGTAAAAAGGTCATTATTAATGTTTTTAGCATGCATGAGTCATGATTGAGCATGAGTGGTCATCAAAAGTTTAAAACATTACCCAATTGAGTCTTTGTCATTCTCCGCTTCATATTTCCATGCTACTGAGCTCTGGAGGGTTGTTTCACCAAGCCAAGCTGGTTGCTGGCATTTTCAAAAGTTGCAGGTGTCACAAATTAAGCGAGGCAGAGAAGGTATAAAATCACCATGGCTGCAAAGAGGAAGACAAACAAAGGTGGCCATTGCCTTAGATATGAGCCATCAGACATGAAGTTGATTAATGAAGATCCAACTACTTAGAAGTTTTCAGAAGAACAGGGTGTTTGCATTTCTGTCAAATATTGCAAGGGTGCCATGTGCAGGTTTCTAAGGATTTTGCCATCAGTTTCAATGGGACAACTTCAAAGGTGGGAATGTTCAACCTCATTATAACTCCAGAGACCATTGCAGCAGCAACATGAATCCTTAGAGGAGGAGAAAAATGGTTCAAAGGCTTCAAGTTCACCATGCAAGACTGTAAAGAATTGATCAAGTGAGAGCATAGTGAGATTGATCTCACAAATGCCATTCCAAGGAGCTACATGAAAGATAACTTCTTAAATCTGCTGCTTATCATTCAGAAGTACTTCACCTTTGAAGGGAGGTATCACATGGTTTATTCCTATCACCTTAGGCTTCTAGTGCATTTTTTGGGTAAGAGGTCTCTTGATTTACCATTTTACTTATACATAAGATTAACTAAAATGTCAGACAAAGTTCAAGCTAAATCTGAAGGAAATGAAACCTCACTCTTTCATCATGGTTTAATCAAGTTGCTGGTGTTAGAAGAGTTAAAAATATTAGGAAAATATTGGTCATATTTTCTGTTCATCAGTCGCTTTGTAGTAGATGCTATCACTCCTAAAAGGACTCCCAAACCTAGAGATATCCCATCACCTTCAGTGGCAGAGCAAGTTGAGCCAGATATAATGGAGACAGAGCCTTTACAAAAGGTTGATACATCGAAAGCTTCACCTGCAAAATAAAAGCCAACTGTGAGAAAACATGGCAGAAAGAGAGTCACAAGGAGCCAAACATTAGCTAAGGGTAATTTACAGGATATTTTTCATGCTACTGATATTGAAGAAACTCCCATACTCCAAGCTGAAGACATAGATGAGGGAGGAAGGAAGCTCAAGAAAGCCAAAACAGCTAAAAAGTTAGAGTTTGTAGGGGAAGATGCAGGATTCATGTTTCAAGCTAGAAAACCAATGATAAGACATGCCAAAAAGGTCTTAGAAAGCAGTAAAGAAGCTCAACAGGTCACTGAAACTGTTCGGCCACCACCAAGCATAATAGACCTCTCCTCACCTGCAAAAGAAGAATTAATCATTAAAAAAAGGAAGGGAAAAGAAAAAATCATTGAAAAAAAAGAGATTGAAGTCCTTAAGGAGCAGTTGAAGCTGGAAAATGATGAAATATCAGTCTTGAAGAAAGAGGCAAGGAAACACAAGGCTCAAAAGGTACAATTTGAGAAAATTAAAGAAATTTAGGAAGAGCAGGTCATAAGTGTGTCAAAGACCTTGGAAAACACACAACAATTGATCAAATGGACTCAAACATTAAGAGGATAAGTGAAGCATATCAGAAAAATGAACCTGCACTTACAATATAAGAATAGGACATTGAAGGACCAAGTCAAAGACCTTCAAGAACAACTGGAACTGATTCATGAAGAGCTAGAGAAGAAAGGTTTAAAGATGGCTGTGGTTGAGGAGCCCATAGCTCAACTGATCATTAATGAAGAAGAAACACCACAGGGAACTTAAGCTGAGATTGAATGTGTTTTAGAAGGTTCATGGCATTCTAAAGATCAAGTTTTGATAGCTAGAGGTTACTTTTTGGAGAAAATTTTAAAATTTGGAAATTCTGCACTTTTTCACAGTTTCGTAGCGTTTCCTAGGATTAGAGCCAGGAATATGCTACGAAAATTTCTGTAGCAGCCTATTTGCTTCCAAAATTACTTTTTGCAGTTTTTAAGGAGGGAGTTTAATGGTGGTGATGTGTCATGTCTTGGTTGACACCATGGAGCAACAAAGAAGCAAAATATTTAGGTATAGAAGTTTTTTTTTCAACACTACGAAATCTTGCTATGAAACTATCCTGTTTTCGTAGCGAGCTAGTGTTGAAGGTTTGGAAGCATCCTAATGGAAGTTTTGGACAGCTGGACTCCTCCAATAGTCAAGTGACCTTAACATCAAAAATTTATGACTTGAAGAAACTGCTATGAAGACAACCCATCAGCTAAAGCTTTTGTCAAAGATAAAGGTCTTCCATTCCTGAAAAATAGGGTTTTGTTCCACATGTTAAGGGGAGGTTTTTAATATGTAAAGTGGTGATGAGCTATGTCATAGCCTTTTCAAGCATGTGATGCTATTTTTAACTGACATGTAACTGTTTCAAAGATAAGATAGACTGATGTAATAAATAGGAGTTTGAGTCCTATTAGGAAATGTCTTCTTTAGGGTGTAGTTGTCATTTTATTGTTAGAAGATATGTTTTTAAGTTATGTGATGTGTCATAGGAATAATTCAATGAATCTAGCCATCAGGCAGATCATCTTTACTGTAAGAAGGTCTATTTAAAGGCAAATCATTGAAGTAGTAAAGTGTTGGGCATTTTTTGAACCAAATTGATGCTTTATATATTTTGACTTATATCAGTAATAAATAGTGACTTTCTTCTTGACAGACTTGAGATTCTCATGAGGTTTTTAATGTTTTATTGATCTATATCTTATGTTTTACCACTTGCAGTAAATTTCATTCCTATTACTCATAATTAATAACTCTATGCTCTGAATTCCTTTAGTAATGAAATGACTGTGTTTTCTTATGTTTTATGAGTGAATTGCCTTTGTTAAAGACCCCTATCTGCCTCAACTTCCATGTCAAGGAACCTTGCCACTGAATCTACTGATTTGTTTACTCCATAAGCCAAATGGTAGCAAGCTTGCATTCTTTTCAACCTGCAAATACAAAAAACAAGTTACATTTTCAATAGAGTTAGCCATCTAGTACTATCATAATCAAATATTATAAACCCCTTTGAGAGAGCCCTCTCAGACTAAAGAGGCTAAGCTTAAGTCAAAAGCTGGTTTGAAACAGTTACATAGAGTTGTCTGATCATCAACAAATCAAGTGAAATTTTGTGATAACAGGTACCAATCTTGGTAGCACTGTACCGTCCATTGTCTCCCATTTCAATATACATCTGGAGATCCTTCTCCTCCAATTCACTGAAAATTTTCTTGTCTCCCGTCATGTGAAAGGACGAAACACTATCCAAGTACCACCTTGATCCCAATGCACTTGACAGCATGCATGTGATCAATGATAATTCAAGCTAAAATTGTGAGGCAAGGTCCTCACCGGCTGCAAATCCAACAAATTTCTTATTTTTATTATTTTTTGGATAGTTTGTGGCAATATGTCCATGCTCATGACAATGAAAACACTTCACTTTGGACATGTTGTGCTCCTTGCCATCTTCACTGCCTCATATTTAGAATGGAACTTCTTCCCCTTCCCCTTCTTCGCCTTGGTAGCCAAAGCATAATCCTCTTCATCATAATGCTTTGATGAAGTGCCATCTCTGGTGTTCCACCTAAACTCCTTCTGCACCAGATCCAACCACAGTGGTTCCCAATCCGAAAATTTTTCCCGTCCGTTGACAGAGTCTTCAAAACTGTGCCAACTATTAGGAAGTCCTAGGAGATCCAAACTCACCAAATAATCATCAACGACAGTTATTACTATACTTCCAAGTTCATCCTGACATTGGACAAATTTTTTTAAGTATACCGGAATAGTGTCGTTATTTTCCATCTTGATCTTCCTGAGTTGATCTTTGAGCGCCAATTTCCTATGGTCACTGTGTCTTTGGAATAGATCCATCAAAGCCTTCCACATAGCATATGGCGTGGATTTCCCATGGAGGCTTGAGACAATGTGGTCTCATACTCCCTCCAACAGGACCCTCCTCGCCCTTGCCACTTTCTTTTGCCATGCATCAAGGTTTGCAGCATTTGCAACATCTGGCTTAGGAACATCTTTTTCAATGAATTCCTTCAAGCCATTGTCTTAGAGTACTTCCTCCATCCTGTCCTTCCCAGAAATGTAGTTCGAGCTTCCCTCGAGTGCATACTCTAACCTCAAGGCATTGAAAACCATTTATATCTTGAATCAGATGTAGCACCAAGGAAGTATTTCTGCAAGTTCGAAATCTATCTAGTCACAAACTCAACTCCTGCTTCACTTCTGCAATTTCCTGTGTTCTAGCACCATGTATAAATTATACAATATGCATGTATATCTTGGAATCACCTTATCTAAAAATATGATAAAGTTAAATACTGAATCGCTTCTACAAATATTTGCGGAATTAAAAACACAATTTCCAATTACATAAGCATGAAGAAAGATCAATCGCACACCACACATATAATTTCCCGGGGAAAGCTGACAACTAAAAACATCACTATCTTCTATTGTATATTATATCATGGATAATAAAACAATTACATAAAAAACTATAATCACAAGAGCTCTCAGTACATCAGCTAATTGTCTCACACTGTCATACAAAAATTGGCAAGTTCCTTAGCCAATTTACTGTCTCCAGACAACCTGCCTCCACTGCGTAATCCCTAATGGTAAAAAACCCTGAATAATGGATATCTTGCCTTCCTTGAGTGCATAAATATCATGGGATCATCCAATGTGTGTGTGCTTGCATGTGTGCAATTGGATAATGGCACAACTGATAGTTATCTTCCCTTTCACCTAGAACTCATCTGGGTCTCCATTGGATCTGACATGCATGCAGTTAATAATAGTAAAATATTCAGTTGCATGTGATATCACTACTTGTGAATTAATTAATAATTAATTCACTTGATATCTCACTAGTGTATCTTCAATTACAACTAGCAAAAATGAGTTTAACTCACTTAACTGAGTTAAAATATTTACAACTTGCACAATTCATGCACCATTGCACTTCCAACTCTGTTATAACTAGAATCACTAAGTTACAACTAAATTCAACTTGCATGTCCCACCAACCAACCACTTAACTCAAAATTCACTTAGCTAACTGATTTTCTGCTTCAACTAACTATTTTCAAGTTCTCATTGAGAATAAATTATAGTTTAATGTCCATCTAAATTAAGGGATAATAAAAATAGACATACGTACAAAAATAGACATTCACCTAAAAATAGCCTATGTATGCCCCACCCTAGTGTAGGTATTTATTTTTCACTAGGATCATGGATGTTGTTTCCGGATGCCAATTTCACTGTTTCTTGTTGCAAAGTTCAAAAATATAATCCATTTTTGGCAATGGATAATTATCCTTCAGTGAACACCGGTTCAAATTGCGAAAATCAACACAAATTCTATTTTCACCATTCTTCTTTTGAATTGGGACTATATTAGCTACCCAATTGGAAAATCTTAAAGGTAGAATTAGTTTTTCTTCCCATAATTTATTGATCTCTTTTTCAATAATAGGGAGAAACATGGGATTGATATGCCTTATCTTCAGTGCTATAGGCTTAAATTATGCTTTCAGAGGATTTTTATGTTCCATTATACATCTATCATAGGTCTTCAAATCACTATAGGACCATGCACAAATGTCTGCATATTGTTTGAGTAGCTTGACATATTTAGTTCTAGTTTCTTGAGAAATAAATTTAGAAACTTTAATTAATTTAGGCCGATCTTCTATACGAATATTGCAGTCAATTGTACTCTCTCTATCTGCTTTACTTTCAGGTTTTAAAAATACATCACTATTGTCAGACAACCTCTCTAAAGGAACTAGGCCTTTAGGAAGGTAGTTAGTTTTTAGATCAATAATATATTTCCCAACCATGGTATTTTTGAATGAATTACTATTTTGATTTTCAACAATTTCCTGCTCATTATCAATTTGGATGTCTGAAAACCCTTCTACACATTCCAAAAATTTCTGAATTTCTTTGTCATCTTCAAATACTTGCCAGTATTTGATATTGTCAGGAATGGAAGGTCTATTTTTTATTTGAACATGATATGTTGCCTTGACATCAAGAGGAACTTTAAAATTACTAGAAACTATATCTAGTGAATATGCCATTTCAATTTCCTCTCTAGTGACAAAATTTAAATTGAAAGCTGAAAAATAATCCTCAATCAAATCCCACACTTCATTTCTATAATTATTCAATTTGAAAATTTTCACTTGATAGTTATTTCTCACCTGTCTTATCACCAATTCTGAATTACCAAAAGCAATTAGCTATTCAACTGCCAAATCCTTTGCTGCCTTCATACCCAAAACAAGTGCCTCATACTCAACAATGTTATTAGTGGTGGAAAATTGCAGTTTATATGAAAACGTTACCACTTTCCGAGTGGGAGTAATGATAAATACACCAACTCTTGATCCTTCTCTTGATGAGGCTCTATCAAAGTATAATTTCCAGATCTGTCCTCCTAAATTTTGCTTATTTGTATCCTGCAAATGTTTTTTTCACTATTTTTAGGCTGGAAATTGTTGTCATCAGCAGCAAGGTGTAATATCGATGACCCGAATTACTTCTCCTCTGCATATATAGGATGATTTGATGGATTATGCTGATCACTTATGATATAGGCCATTTGGGTTTCCTTATACAACCTCTGTAATTCTCCTCTAACCACTAGGATTATGGCATATGACATATCCATTTGAAGAGTGCCTCCCAATTTTTTGGACCAAGATCTGGAAAGAAGCATCCCAAATCTAGAAGGTATGTCTGCAACTACTATGTCCATCACTAAAATTTTCATAGGAAGTTGGGTAAGAGAAACAACCAAGTCTTTAATCACTCCTAAACACTTGAGTCTTTTAGAATCAAAAGTGTATAGGTCATGGTATTGCTTAGTGATTTCTAATCCTAATTCATCCATCACTTTATTTGGCATTAGATTGTGAGAGGCCCCAGAATCTAATAAACAATTATGCAACAATTTTTCATGTATATTGAGTGAAAGATAGAAAGGTGGTGAATTATCATCATTTTGGTCTTGGACATGGTTGCCTAAGTAGATAGTAGGATTTTCATCTTCAATATTGACTGAATCAGGAGTGAGAGGTGGCTGTAACAGACTTTTAAATGACTCTTTGTATGTTGGATTTTTCAACAATTCAACAAGTGGAAATGGGATCTTGATTTTATTCAGCTCTAACTCGAAACTGAAATAAAGAGGGGTCAATTCTTTATTTTCTGTAGAAATTTTGATGATTGGGGAAGGATTAGGAGGTGGAGGGATATCATTAGCTTTTTCCTTTTTTTTAGCAACTTGTTTGTCAGAATATGATTTTTACTGAGGTTGTTGGACAAGACCTTTCGACCTCATAGGATAATTTCTTGTTTGAGTTTCTTGCTAATTTTTCTCATTTTGTACATGAATTTGAGAATTCTCATCATCTCAAAAGAGATTTATCCTTGACTGATCTTCATATTCTTGCAAAGTCAAACAAGTTGACTATGTTGTTTCTCCTACAAGATTTATGTCTTCATTTTCTTCCTTATGTTCTTATTGCTCTTCTTCAGCAAAATTATTCAGCGGAGGCTGAACATTTTGATCATCAACATTCCTCCTTAGGAGTTGTAATATTTTTTGAGGCTGAAAAGGTCGTATGAAGGGAGCCTAATTTCTGTTGGCTTCATTTTGATTGGATCTAGCATCAGGTTTGTTCTCAAACTCGAGTTTCGTCATCTTAGAAGCAAGTTATTTAATCAAATTAGACATTTAATCAATCTTTTCTTCAGTTGTGAAAGTTTTGGAGGAAGAAGGTTTTTATTCTTTCATTTTCTTTTTGTCCTTTTCGGCTTTCTCCTCTTCCATTTTTAATTTATTTGAGGCCATAAGATTAGACTGCACTCTAATTGCAACCTCTTTCATATACACTAATTTTTGTGCTTTCTCAGCTCTTAACCACAAACCAAATTCAGAATCTAAGGCATTGGAAAAAGTTATCATAGCCGCGGTTTCAGGAGGTTTTATTTATTCAGGAACTTTTTGATAAATTTTATTAAATCTCTTTGTAAAATCTACCAGTGAATCATCAATCTTCTTTTTTAGAGTTCCAAACTCTGTAAGGTAGTATACATAATGTTTTATATCACCCCATTGTTTCATAAATATTTCCTCTAATTCATCTATTCCTGTTATTGAGTTTGGTGGCAGACTTCTAAACCATTTTTGAGATTCTCAATCCAAGCTTTGATTTTTTTTGACCAAATATTGTCATGTTCAATGTTTTGGTTATCAACATAACTATAGAAATAAACCAAATTTTCTTTAGTAGAAACTCCTTCTCCATCTCCTCTGTATTTTGGTAGATATTTTAGATAATCCCCTTGAGGAAGAGGATGCAAAGGTTAAGGAAGGGCAAGTGGTTCATATATTGCAGCAACTATCTGCTGCATCCTTGTAAGGGAAGACTGAGCAATGGCTTGATGATGTATAATTCATTTATGACTAATTGATGTAGTTTTTTGGGAACTAGGAATTACAATATGTGACATTTTAATTTTCTTTGAAATAGCAGAATATTGGAATTCTTGGGCCGGTTCTTCAATATTTGGGATTGAAAACAATGGATTTTCAAAGAGATGAACATATGAGGTCTTTGTTTCACCTTCTATAGAAGAATCAGATTCATATTTAGTCTCTTGAGGGGATGAGCTATCTTCAAATTTGTTTTTTTGAGCTAAAAATTCAGATAGATTAAAAGTCAGGTCTTCGGGAACATTCCCTTCTAATTGATGAGAAGAAGATGGACCAATAGATGGATTTTGAGACAAAGGAAAATACTTGCGCTGAGGGGTAAAAGAGGACTGATATTTAGGATGATTTTGAAGAAAATTTAGAATGGTTTTAAAATATTCTTTAGTTAAAACAACCTTATCTAGAAAAGGTGCAATTTCCAATACTTTTTCTAATTCCCTTTCTGTCAGCACAAAGTCTTTTGATTACTCATTTTCTGCACTGACACTTAAAACCTCTGTTTTTTCTTCTTTCATTGGAATGGTACTTATCTCTGATTTACTAAATGATGATTGAGAGATACTTTTAACTGAACTTTGGTTAACATTATCTACTTTATTTTTTAGGGAAGCAGTTTCAACTTGAAATATTTTAGTAGAATATTTTGAAATTGAAACTTATTTTGATTCTAAAGTAAATGAGGGTACCTTTTGCTTTGGAATGTACTTTGTATGTAGCTTATTCACTGACTGAGATGTAGCTTCAAATGATTTATGTTTCCATTTTTCATCTCTTATGATATTTTCTGGGTCAGAAAATGGAGTCACAGTAGGTGATCTATGATTTCTTCTTGTAGTAGGAGGTCTTGAAACCCCTTGTCCTCTTTGTGGAGGCACCAGGTGAACCAATTTGCAGTTAATAAAATATACTAGTTTTTATTCACCTTTAAAAATAGTACTAAACATTCATGCAATAACTTTGAGAGAATATTGAATTCAAAATATTCATCTCCTAGTAGACGCACCAAAAGATGTTAGTGCTAGAATCAACACTTGGACTCCTTCAAGTGCTTGACCAGTCACATCCTAAGCTCTAGGGAAATTTAATGATTTGAATTATATAATTGGTAGGTGGTTAAAGCTCTCAATCACTGAAAAGGGTTTCAGAAAAATTAATTTTCACAGCAATGAGGGTATTTGGGCCTAATATGGAAACATAAGATAAGTTTGTAACCTATGGTAGGAGGTAAATATAGAATAACAAAAGGGATAGTGGGTTTGCAAGGCAGAAATCCATTGCTTTGATGAAAAACAACAAAAGAAAAAGTTTGATAATATATCAATAAGAGAAGGCTATCATAAGACTTACAATAATCTTATTGAACATCATTAAAATTCACTATCATAAGGAATGCTCTTTAACCAGCTATTATGCACATCTCATCAAGAAATATTACTAAGTAAGACTGATAAAAATTGATAAGGTACACAAACACATCAATAGGCTCATAAAAACATATAACAATATTGAAACTACAAACTGGAACTGAAGAGATTTAGGTATGGAAACACATAAGAAGGATAAAAAATACACATATCAAGATAGTAATAAGTCCTCAAAAGTGCTCTTTAATATCATTAACTGAAAGAGTACACTGATCAAATGAGTATAAGATTCACAAACCACAAACCTTTTCTCTATTGGGTTTCATCATATATATGCAAGAGATATTATGCTGATATTTCCACAAAAAGTGTGAATATATTCTGGAGGAGTTATCATATTCCTATACATAAGGTGACGCTTATCCTTAACCATAATATAAAGTAGTGCAACATAATAAAGAAAAAAACATGATGGCATATAGTTCGAAGTGGTTGGAGTGATGTGGAAAACTGATCCTCTTTTTTGGTATAAACACTTCCTCAAAAAGTGCAACTAACAACTGAAGATGACATCTGGTTCTTTCTCCCAAAATTACAAAAAGTTGTCAACTGAATCTAACATCTGGAAGAGAACTTGATTAATCGACACTCGGAAACAAATTCTTCTATTGATATTGCATGTATGTAATTACCCCCCAGTATCATCCTTTGAGATTTGAACAAAAACTCCCTCCACATCCTTTATACAAAAATTTAGGAAATAATAGCTACCTTTCAAAAATAGGTAGCTATTATTGGAAACCCTGTAAATAGTTGCATTTGTTGATTAGTACAAAAATGTGTGCTTCTTCTTCTTTAATTTTCCTTAAATGTTTAAATAAATTCAAACGCAAAAGTTAAGATTTTGAGGGACTCTGCCTTAGAGAGTCTTTTAGATTTTCCTTTTCCTGCATGTTTTTGTTTCTAAATGATTCTAAAGTTTGGGGTTCTTTAGAAATTTTCCTTGTATAAACCTTTTCTGCTGGCTGTACCATTGGTATGGGAGTGATAGATTCAGTTCTGGCTCTTTTTTCTGAACTTCTAGTTTGTCTACTAATTGATGGAATAGATTGAGCTTCTTGTGAATTATTTAGCACAAGTGTTGAGCGAGTTTGCTCTTATTGCACATTTTGTTTCTTAGGTCTCCCTACCCTCCTCCTAGAATTGATGCTATCAAATCCTTCATCTGTTAGAAGTTTATCCCAACTAGTTTTATTTTTCTTAAGGTGATAGAACACCAACATCTTGATTAAGCCTCTATGATAAAGGTTATGCAGCGAATAATTATGGGTCTTCTGTAACTTCAAAGACATTTTTAACAAGGATTTGTAGAGAAATAAAGGAAAATTAATTGGTTTGGCACCTGAGATGTGAGACATAATCTCACTTGATATTGATGAAAAATAGAGAATCTACCCTCGCAGGTTATATAGTGTTGCACAATGGTTATGTCATGCTACCATTCTGGCCTAAAACAAGAAATATGCATAGAAGGAGTCCAATTGACATTTTCGTGTTCAGGTTTTAGGAAAGAACTTACATATGCTTGCAACATTTTCTTTTTGAACCAACATTCTCCAGTAGATGAAGTCTGAGTAGCCCTTTATATAATGGTCTCGGTGACTTTGAAGGTTTTGCTTTCGAGCTTTACTTTCTCCCCGTCAAAAATTTCAGCGAATGCATGTGCAACATCTACGTTTTCCCCTGAGAATTTCTTTAGAAACCTATACCAACCTGCTTCTTGAAATTGGGGCTTTTCTCTAAGGTCAACAAATCTGGTATTCGCTCGCTCAGAGCGGTTAAATTTTCCGCCTTTACGCATCCTACTTAACACCTAAGCTCCTCATTTATGCACAACTATTCAAACTAGAGAAAGAAACCCTATACGCAACCCTACTTTCTTGCTTGAGATGATAAGATGTTTGCTGGAAAATGTAACACTATTAGCTATAACCTTCTTGGAGAACTTGGTCATGAAAAACAATGAACGTAATCCTATGGAGTATGCGTGCCTTTAATCACGGTGTGGTTTAATTGACACGATTTGAAATGATTCAAATTGAAGTGCCAAGTCACCATATATCACTCCTTCGTATCATTAATAAATTGATACTTTGTACCTTATTTTCCGCTTCGGCTATAATTAGTAGTTATAGGTTAGCTCCACCAACAATATAATAATTCACTTATAATATTTATTCTAATTTAGAAATAATTACCCTTTTAAAAAGAATAATATCTCATAATATAGAAGATCTTCAATTGATTTCAAAGGAGAATGATCTTTTCTTTGAATAATGTTCCTTGTAGCTCCTTATGCAATTTCATGGAAATAACTACTTTTATCTCTGTGTCACCAATAAAACAAAAATCCTAAAGAAATAGATGCCTTTCAAAAAGAGTAGCTATTATTTTATTATTACTAAAATGACCAATAACTTTGACTCCAACCTAAGTTAAAACATTGGTTTTAACTCTTTATGAATCTATGACACGGTACCACCTATAAAACTGAAAATATTTTTGGTTTTGAGACTCTTTTTGAATTTTATTGAAGATTATTAGAACTTTGATATACATTAGGGAGCAAGAAAAAAATAAAAAACGATAATATAATGATGGTCAAACTATTAACATTTATAGTGCTGAAATAAAGCATTAACACATCCCACCTAAAACCAAAAACCCCTGCCCCTTGTACGCATTTTGAATGTTAAGACAAGAAGGGGGGCATTTCACCTGCATTGATTGCATGGAGTGGTGGCATCCCTAGCACATCCCACCTTTCACGATCTGGGGTAATAATATTAAAATTAATATCGTCTAAGTTTAAGGAGAATTTATGATTTGATTTAGATTTAGAGGGTAAAAGAAACTAAAGATACTACAAGGAGGTGGTAAACCCTAGTTTAGAAGATCAAAATTATCTCTTGGTTTTCATTAGCACAAAGAATAAAATCAACATTGTTAAAACAAGAAAAAAAACTTCTGTAGTGAAATTGGGATGACACATTCTCAAAATGCTATGGCACAAATAAGCTATTGCCTTTTCTACATTGAGAAGGTTGAAGATAAAAATAAATTTCTCTTATAGTTCCCCATGTATACCCAAATTACATCATTATTTTAAAATATTTGTCACAAAATAATAATAAATAAGAATAATACTAATATATTTTTAAGTTCATGTCCAAGTCAGATACTAAATTTGTGTATGATATCCCCTTGTTTGTGGGATAAGGGACTCATCTCTAGATGCCTTTGCTTGTAGGACAAGGGACTCGACTCTATGCAATGATTTGACTGCTAAAGTCTACAAAGGTGCACATACTCTACCTCCCTCTGGATTTGAACTCGTGGTCTTCTAGAGGGAAACACATACTCTTAACCATTAGGCCCACTTGAGTGTACTATAGTCATCAAAACTTTCTGAACCTTCAAAGTCATCAAAACTATGGTGATCTTGGAACAATTCTCTTAATGCTTTTCGAACACATAAAATTGAAAAGAAATGGAGCATTTTCTTATATTTATTAATGTCTGATAAACCAATTATATATTTTTGTCTGATAAACCAATTATATATTTTGTAGACATAAATCATTATCATCATATATATCTATGATTTTTAATTTCTAAATTGAAATATAGTCAAACATTGAAATATATTTTTGGAATTAATCTTGTACTATTATTTAAAATGCTTTGTTTTAAGTCTAGAATGAGAATTAAAAATACATCTCCGTCATAGTATAATTTACAACACCTCTAAGTGTAATTATAGTTATTTAGAAATATTATTGCATAGAAAATTAAATAATCAAATCATTACATAGAAAGACACCATTATCCCATAGACATTGAATTTCTATATAAAATCCTAGATCGATCCTAACTCCAGATGTACCAAGTGTTGGGAGAGATCAAATCTCTTAAGATGAAAAGTGATTTGATCTCTCTCACCCTTGGTATATCCGAAGTTAAGATGGATCTAAGGTGGTTTAATATCCCCCTTAAAATAGGCTATATTCCACTTGAATACTATGAGTCTCATAAACCCGAAGCTCAAAAACCATTGGTAACTTAATGAATTCAAGTTTACCTTAAATTATTAAAAATAAAAATAATAATAAATTATAATTTTTATTATTATTATTTTAGTTTGAAGTTATTTTTATTTTAACATAGGGTTATTTTTATTTATTTTTAATTTTATTTTAGGTGACTTCAAATGTTTATAGAACATTATGACATCTCTACCATACTGGACTAGGGAGCACCTCTTGGCCATGGGGCTTCATTAGGGGAGAAATGCCATACCACGTGAATTCATATTGGGAGATATATATTCAGGAAAAAATGACATAATATATTGAGCATATAATAGGGGTTAAAGGATTTTTATATTCGCAAGTTTAAAAAATGGAACTCAAAGTTAATGAAAAAAATTAAAAGATATAAAAAATGCTAATGAAAAAATGATAGCTACAATATCTCGTGAAAGTAGGGGTTTTAAAATTGGGAGTGTATGTATTGGGTTCGTATTGATAGAGTGTTAAATAATGTGATTTTTAGAGATATTTTCTAATATATAAAAAAATTAAGAATATTATTTAGTATGCCACAAACACACGTGATATGTCACATGCTCATTCAATAAAAATTCATACTATTAACACAATGAATATGATAATAAACTAAATCATAACCTTAAAATTATTCTAAACATAACTCTTTTCTATTTATATTAAAAATAAATGAAAAAAAACCTTCCCTGATTTTTCGTTATCAACATTTTTCGTTATCAACATTTTTATTTTAAATTTATTTTTTTAAAGATAGCACATCATACATCTAATTAAATTTCACTCCCACTAAAACTATGAATATCTATTTTTAATGAGTATTAATTATTCTATTAACCAAATAACTTCCATAACTCATTATTATTGCTTATTACTTTAACGGAACTTCAATTCATATATAGAGAAGAAGAGTTCAATCCCATCGCTTTACTATCACCCTTTCTCAAGTAATATATATATTTTTTTCATCATGAATGCGAAAATTTCAATCCCCTCTATTATCGCTTTCTCAAATAAATAAATTAAATTATTTTAATATTTGTTCATTATTGAAATGAAAAAATAAGAAAATGAGGGATATTGAAGCACTAATAGTGAATTATTATACTAAATGTTGATAATAGTGAATTATTATACTAAATGTTGGAAAATTCAAGCATAATTATGAATTATAGAAAATGTATTTTAATTTTATTATGATTAATAAAATTTATCATTTTGGAAAAAAAATTAAAATTAAAATATATTTTCAATTTTAGAATTGGTAATTATAAAAAATAAAATAAAGAACTTGTTTCACGCATTTTCCATATACATCATTACATTTTTTAAAATTGAATTTTCAACCTACATTAATAGAGGTTGATTTTAAATCTACATATATCATAATTCTAAATTTATTATATGTATTTTTTTTTTCCAATTTATTATTGTTGTGCCGGGAGACGCTTTAAAACTTAGTATAGGAGAGATGTATAGGCATTATATATTAGACATGATGTAAGTATGTCAACGTTTTTTAAATGTTAGCTTTATTACATAATTAATACATAGAAGAGATGTGTAAGCGTAATGTAATGTAAGTATGCCAATTTTTTTAAAATGTGAGCTCTATTACACATTACATATGGAATAGATACACATAGAAAAATATATAGAGAGAAAAAAAAATTAAACAGAATTAAATGTTGGCTTCAACTAATCAAAAGTAAATGTATAAATAAATATACAACATACAATCTATCAATCAATCACTAAATTACTCACTCACTTATTGTGATTGTTCACTCACTAAATTTGTTTGATGTGTTCACTAAGTTCGCTAGATTACTAAGTAAATATAATTTAAATGATGTATAATATGCTAGATTACCCCAACCATGGATATTAATAGTAATAAGTATTTTTTTTTTGTAAGCTTGGTAGGACTACATCTTCATCATGTCCAATATATCACCCCGATTGGGGTGTGCAATTGAAACAATGACTTCACATCAAGGAGTGCCTTAACAAAGCACCCGATCACCGTCTATCCAAGACCCCATGGACAGTAATAAGTTATCCTAAACCCTATCCATATATATTAATTAATAGTATCTTAATATAGTTTTTAAGCAAGAAATGAATCTTTATATGGATCATAATATGTCGAATTTTTTTTGAAAGTTGCAACACATAAGGGGAGTAGGAAAAATATGATCAATGAATTGCATAGTATAAAGATACTGCTATTTAATGTAAAAAAGGATTCATAAAGTGATGTTGAACACCATGGAGAAGATATTTTTGTGCATGTGCGTTTTTTAGTTAAACTCACAAAAACATCAATATCAAAACCATGAATTTGGAGATATCTAGAATCGAAACCTACAATGCGTTAGTGAGAATGGTTGACCAAAATAGAAATCATCATTATACCCAACACCCGATATTTGTATTGGTTAAAACAATGATTTCTATTTTTGTCAACCATTCTCACTAATGCATTGTAGGTTTTGATTTTGGATAACCCCAATTTACAGGTTTTGATTTCGAGGCTTTTGTGAGTTTAACTAAAAACACACATGCCCAAAAATATCTTATTTGGGCAGTTAAACATAACTTTATGAATCCATTTTTACATTTAGCAGTATCCCTATACCATTCAATCCATCGATATGCTTTTTCCCATACCCTCTCTGCATTGTACCTTGCAAGAATTTTTAGACATCTTGCGACAGGACCATAGTTACCATTGATCCATATAAAGAATCCTTTCCTACTTAAAAACAATATCCTTATTAAGATCTTATTAATTAAGATAGATGGATAGGGATTTATATTAACTTATTACCATTAATATCTAGGGTTGGGGTAATCCATCAAACTATACCCCATCTATATTATAGTTATCCGACAATCGAACGAATTCAGAGAATACAATGGACGAATTCAACAAGATGATGATCATAACGAGTGACTGAGGATTTATTAATATATTATATGTTGTATATTCATATATACATTTATTTTTAATTTATTGAATAAAACATTTAATTGTGTTTACTTATTATTTTTTTCTAGATATATTTTTCTATGTGTATCTTTGTCATATATTGTGTAATAGAGATGATGTTTAAAAAATGTTGCAATACTTACATTTACATCTAAAATCTGATGTCTATACATTCCCCCCATACTGGGTTCTAGAGTTCTTCTCAGTGCAACAAAATTGTAATCAAATGCCAGGATGAAAGATGAATAAATATTCAACTCTAGGGTGTGGTGCCAATGCATCCTAGGGAGGTCTTGGAGCCTTCTTGGTAATTCTTATATGGAATTAAAAAGTTTATGATCACATATGTATTCATAACTTGTAGCTTTCATGTTTATAATGTGTTTGAAAAAATGTATGTTGTGTATTAGGCATGTCCTAGTAAATATCTTGTTCAAGTTTGAATGTTTGACATAATTGTCATCTTAATCATGATTCTAGAAAGTTACAGGTAGTTTTGGGCAGCGGTCTGGACGCTTTCCTGAAAAAGTGGCATAGATCTCGAGACTGCATGCACAAAACTGGGAAATTTTGGTCATAACTACATGTAAGCGGGATTATGGGTGTAATTGGAGACTTATAACTACATGCACAATGTGTCAAGGGTGCAGTTGGAGGGTAGACTTTGTGAAAAAGGGTTTTAACTCAAGGATTGATCACATGGAGTGGTTTGCAAGCTCCTGAGTGATTAGTAGTCTCCGAGGGATGTTAGCTTGTTGTTGGTTTGTCAGCCCCTCTTCCATAATTGGAACTTGGATTTCGGTTCATATCATAGTGACACTCAGCTCGTGTTTACCTTGGAGAGCTTGTAAAAGTGGGTAAATGTGGAAGGAGGTGTTACAAAAAACATTATATATTTTAAATAAAATATTCATTCTTTTATAACAATAGTGGGATTCCTATGTTTTGGATCATTTTTTAAACTGTTCATTCTTGTCTAACAATAGTGGGATTCCTATGTTTTGGATCATTTTTTAAACTGTTCATTCTTGTCTAACAATAGTGGGATTCCTATGTTTTGGATCATTTTTTAATACATAGTTTGAATTTTTTTCAAGCATATTTCAACTTAGGAGGATTTTCACCTTTTGTTGTAAGAAATATTTCTCATTCCTACATGGTTTTGAAAGCATAGAATTCTAGCAACTAAGTGGCCCTTGTGACTTGGTTTTTATTTTGGATTCTCTTTTCATTTTTTGGTTAAATTAAAGGTGTACTTATCCAGTGATGTTCATGTATTATGTGTGTAAATTCTAAAATTGGGTTTTGTAGCTAGGTATTTTACTCATCGATAGTTTTCCAGCGCTATAAATTTCATCCCAATCTAAGCTCTAGATACAATGTTACACCTATTTGAAAATCTTCCTTCTAAGTGCCAAATGAAAATTTGGGCCATTACCACATGGTGGACATGTGGAAATACTTTTTCCCATGTTTCATTGTCATACAATGTTGTGTCCCCTTGCATGTGGCTAATGAGTGGTATACCATGTCTACATCACCACACCACACCATCATTTAAATACCATGCCATCACCATGGCCGACTGGTTCCTTTAGGTTTCAATTTTTTTGGGTATTTCTCATTTCACTGAGGTCTCATCATAGAGCTTGAAATACCCAATACCTAATATCCCAACAATCACTATGCCATCATTTCATTTTTATATGTTAATATTACGAGGTCCACCACCTTGGTGTGACTAAATCCACATCATCATTTCCACGTTAGGACAACATATCGTATGACATAATGGGACACCACATCACCAAGAACCACCTATTTCCACGTCATCATGACATGATAGATCCATGTGCCATGCCACATGGATATTCCACATCACCTACTATGCCACCTTTTCAATCTCTTCCATCAATATGATAACTAGCTGTCTATTGACAAATTAATGCTTTTGTTAGTCAATGGGCTTGTTGGATTTTGTTAGTATTCGGATATTTGTAATGAGGGTGATGAATTTTCTCCTAAAATATAACAACTAATATCCTAATACAATGATATCCAACAGTCCATTGACAACATGTCCCTCTTGTCTAGTTACACACTCATATACCATATCTCTAGTGCATTAGATTGATTAACATGCACATGAAACTCTTCTTGCACCCCTTTCCATGATCAAATAATATACAAAATTTGATGGAAGGTTCTCTATCAAATGAAAAACATGTTAGTGTTTTTGAGTATGAGGATTTTATGTAAAGGGTGGTTCATAATTTTCTTGATACCTAATACTTGCTATCCTGACACTCCGATATCTTCCCTCCTAGTGTAATGTTCCAAAATTTTCATTAAGTTTATTGGAACATTAATTTTTCTTTCCTTTTTATAAATAGAATAAAATGGGTAAGGGGGCCCATGAAGAAGCATAATAAACACTCCAAATGTGCAAAGGGGTCACTTAAGTGGCTTATTTATCATCTCCTAGTGTGAAAAGGGGCAAATACAAGAACACTAGGTCTAGTTTGACCAAGTCAAACAACGCTGCATGGAGGGAGTGAGTCACCTAGGGGGACAACGCAGTTTTCACAGGAGGAATATTATTGGATGAGAGAAACCCTAATGGGTGGGGTCTATGAAAAGGAAGCCTCCTCGTAGCATAAAAGAGGGAAGGAGAGCCATTGTTCATTATGTTTAAGAATACAAATTTGCTCTGCTCTCTCTAGTTGTGCAACTGGGATAGCTTGTGTTGCTTAGCACAAGGGAGATTTCTGTTTAGAAGTTTCCTCTCCTTCATTGGGAAGATTTGGAGGACCTTTTCTTCATTCTCCTCACATCCAGGCTTGAGGCCAAGGTAACCATATTTAGTTACAGCATTTTCCAGCTTGGCAAAAACATTGAGTTGCTGGGGGTTGCAGTGAGGAATCATTATCACCCACTTCCGGAGCTAGTTTTGCAGAGGAGGAGCTCATTATTTCTCTGGGGGATTAGTGAGGAAGATCCTGAAGCTTATTTTCATATTTTGGCATTAGGCCATAGGTTTCATCTCATTCACAGTGCAGTCTCTTCTTCTTACTGCGTTATTTTCAGTGGGCACTTGCAGAAGGGGTTTACACTGTGGATTGGAGGGAGTAATCTTCAGTGAAGGGAGCAACCTTTAAATTTGGAGATTAGTGGAGGAGGTTTCTAAATTTTTTGCAGAATTCCCATCCTTCTCCATTTTTGTATTGTATTTGAGTTGCTGCTGCTACCCAACAACTCCAACATTTTTCCATTTTGTGTATTTGGCCAATCCCCTGGAGGATTGTGGTAGTATTATTTTTTTGGGTTTAGATCTTTCTCCCCCATCTTATTTGAGCCTATTATTGATATATCATTGTATTTATATCAGTTTGCAGTCATTCCTCACTATAGACTGCGCAGTCATAGCTGTTTCTCGGTTATGCAGCTGTGTACTTTCCTTGTTGCATGTACATTTGACTTGGGGCTGATTTGGCATAACTTGAGAGGTATTTCCTCAAGTTATTGTATATCTATTTGATAATACACATAATATAAAGGCTATGCACTCTTCTTGCTCCATATGTATTTATATATCATTGCTGCTGCTTGTAGAAGTTATGTATTGTTGTAGCTCTTTCCTTTGAGCATTGTTTGGGAGATACAGGTTTGGAGGATCTGAATAACCTTCTTAAGGTTATTTATTTGAGCTCATATTCTGGAAGAGTAATTTATGAAGGGTGAAAAAAGGGATCTAAGTCCCAGTTCAGCTTATTTTTACACCGCCTTTCTTATACAGCGTCCTAGAGGACCCTCTCCTCAACAATCCTGAAAAATGGATATTACAGTGGTATCAGAGCTTCGAACTTGGCCCAGCCTGTGGAAGTTTGAATTGTAGAGACAGAAGAGATAAAGATGATGCAGAGTATGAGATTACTCTCATCAATTTTTAGATCCAGCAAAAGCCTCTCTAATGAGGTTTAGAAAACTGAAGAAAGAGAAGAGGAAGGACCATGCACTTCCTACTCTCACCATGGAGGAGAAATAGAGCATGAGAAACACTTGGAATTTGAAATTATAAGTGAGTATATTGCTGAGTACCGAGAAAACCCTAGAGCCTTCCAAGGGACTTTATCTTTTCCACAATGTATTCAGCAGAAAGAAGAGAGAAGACCCCACAACTATGGGATGATGAGAGGCAATAGATTCCTATTGTCCATTTTGGATGGATCACTCACTTGTGTAGCAGAGGTTTGGGTGAAGAAACTAGAGGCTTTCTTCTCACTATATCCTGTAGTAGATAGATAGGCTGTAGAAGTTACAGCGTTGCACCTTGAGGGTGAAGCAAAGACTTGGTGGTTCAACCATTGGGACCATGCAAGGGTTTCTACTCTTGCTGTTTTTTCTCAAATATTGATCAGAAGATTTGGTCGAAGGAGGGAGGAGCCCTCACCATCAGCTGAAGAGGCACATACTAGCATTGTCATAGTGATGGAGAAGCAGTCTTCATCCCTAGCAACTAAGGCATGTGGCATTATTGAGGGAGAGACTCTTGCAACAACACAAGATTCTTCCGAAACTCTCCAAGGTATACCTAAGTTTTTATTTCTTATGAAGGATTGTATATCTAGGCATGCTGATTGTCTAGAAAAGGAAACCTTCACTATGCTATGCCATCACCTTCATACACCATTGATATTTATGCACCACCATTGAGGATGGGGTTTAGAAACTTTGCATGGAAGAGATTACATTCCAATGTCCCATGAAATTCAAAAGCAAGAAATTGTTTTGGGAAGATGGTAGTCCTTGTTGGGAGGATACCAAGATACAAGATGAAGGAAGACATCCACAAGGAGTTGAGTGGATGTGGATGAGGGGCAAGAGGATGGTGAGCCTTTTGTAAGTTTATGATATAGGGCAGCAAGAGGCAATGCTGCGTTGGCTACTCTTGAGAGAGTTTGGTTGGCATAAGACCTATCCTTTTTCATGGGATATGGAGAAGGAAGAGGACTGGCAGGATACTTACACCATGGGGCAGAGAGGAGCATGGGTGCATCATGATGAGATGGTATTCTTCTTACCACTAATTGTGCTACCTTCACATATTTATTATGGTGGGAGTATGGAGGAGCAGCAAACATTCTTATTTCTCAGATTATATTCAGATGTTGCCGGAGCAGGAGGAGGCACTAGCATAGTGCAAAGGGATTGCTCCTTGGCCTTAGATGCCCAAGCAGTACCTTCTTTATGGGAGGGACTCTATATGTGCAGAAACATGATAAGTAGAGCCTTTGACAAGATCCATGTCAAAGAGTTGAGCTTTGAGATGACAGGGGCCCTACTTCACAGACCAATAGCGCTGTCACTTCAAAGTTGGGTTTACTTGTTGAAGTGTTTCCAAAACCACTTCACAAGTGATGTACATTGGAGGCATGTAGGATATGAGGATGAGGGAGTAATGGATGGCAGCATCCCTTGCTATATCTTGATCTTCTTGGCTTGGGACCACAAGCACAAGGATGGACACCTACATGTAGCATTTATGGATTCTCCTTTCATGCATTCTCATGCATACTGTTTGTTGATGGAGGAGTCCACTTGGGAGGGCATCCTAATGGATGTATATCAGCATATGGTTAGATGCATAGCCTAAGAGATAATGATATGGTTGGCACAACCACTTCCATATGCTGTTGCAGTAAGGGAGCATCTTCATTTGAGCCATTTCAGCTCAAAGGCTGGAGTACATGATGAGGGAGGTAACTATTTGCTTAATGTTTTGCACTCTCTTATATTTTTGAGTAGCATATCATATCAAGGAGGATATTTCCTTCTTGCACCTTATGTTTTGTTGTACTTATGGTCAATTGCAGCAATTATGATGACCATCTTAGTGGTGGATTGTGGGGGAAAGCCACAGGATTTTCGATGTGCACCATTGGCACCAAATTATGTTTTCATGATCTCATCTTGCAAGATGAATGGGACAGAAAAAAAGTGGCTGAAAGGACATTTTTTGTACTATATATTGAGGCAGGCCAATGATACCCTGCATTGGTTCCATGTGTGGAGCTATGCTTCACCTCCTTGCTCTCATAGGTTTATGCTTCCATATTCTGCTAGTAGAACGTTGGACATGGGAAGCACCATTGGAGGAATGGCACAAGAGTTGAGGATGCCCATAGGGAGTATGATTCCCCATACTTCTCACATTGCATGTTTCAGAAAAACAAGTGGGTCAGTCTTGATTGCCATGTTGCATCTCTTTCTTTCAAATGGGAGGAGCCATTTGGAGAGCTTGAGCTTTATGGGGAGGCACCCCATGGGTGTTGGATTTGATGGGATGGCTTGGGTCTCTTTTAAAGATCATTATGTTTCAGCCGTATATCAGCAGCAGCCCCACATGTATCATAAAGGAGGAGAAACACATTAGGAGGATGTGTTCTTTGGGGGAGGATACCTCCATACCTTTTGTAGTGCATAATCTAAGGGGAGTATGGGAGAGGATATGGTCACCATGACAAAATTTTTGTTTCTCCATGAGGTGAATCATATGATTGGTTGGATACCATATGATGATGACTTCCAACTCATCACATATGAGATGATTTGGGCCAGCTTGATTTACAGCGCTGAGGGAGAGATCCTTGGAGATCTAAACTTCATCTTGCCACTTGAGGGCAACACTATTGCAGCCCAAGTTCAGATTTCACTCCACACTTACCATAATTGGGGAAGAGGATAGTGTGGGGTAGGCCATAAAGCCTACCATGATCAGATTTCTAGCCCATCCGTTCTACATGAGCCAAGGATGGAGGATGATTTCCCAGAGTTTCCTAGTTGGGAGGTGACTCATTTTGCAAGGTTGATTGCTTGGGGATGGAGGATACACATGGGGAGAATGTCTCCCAACACATTTGAGGCTCCATACCTTGGGAGGACCTCTAGAAAAAACTTTTCCACTCTCTTGAGCACCTCACTTTCTCATGATGATAGCTTGATAGCTAATTTACATGCTGAGGAGAGGAATTGTGGAAGCTTTATTGATGTGATAGCATCCTATTTATTTGAGGAGATCATCATACATGGGTGCTGCATGAGAGGAGGAGAAGAATCAGTCTACCCTTGCCCTTGCTTGAGGACAAGCAATATTTGGGAGGGGAGGACTGTAATGTTCCAAAATTTTCATTCAGTTAATTGGAACATTAATTTTGCTTTCCTTTTTATAAATAGAATAAAATGGGTAAGGGGGCCCATGAAGAAGCATAATAAACACTCCAAATGTGCAAAGGGGTCACTTAAGTGGCTTATTTATCATCTCCTAGTGTGAAAAGGGGAAAATACAAGAACACTAGGTCTAGTTTGACCAAGTCAAACAGCGCTGCATGGAGGGAGTGAGTCACCTAGTGGGACAATGCAATTTTCATAGGAGGAATATTATTGGATGAGATAAACCCTAATGGGTGGGGTTCATGACAAGTAAGCCTCCTCTTAGCATAAAAGAGGGAAGGAGAGCCATTGCTCATTATGTTGAAGAATTCGAATTTGCTCTGCACTCTCTAGTTGTGCAACTGGGATGGCTTGTGCTGCTTAGCACAAGGGAGATTTATGTTTAGAAGTTTCCTCTCCTTCACTGGGAAGCTTTGGAGGACCTCTTCTTCATTCTCCTCACATCTAGGCTTGAGGCCAAGGTAACCATCTTCAGCTACAACATTTTCCAACTTGGCAGAAACACTGAGTTGCTAGGGGTTGCAATGAGGAATCATTATCACCCACTTCCGGAGCTATTTTTGTAGAGGAGGAGCTCATTATTTCTCTGGGAGATCAGTGAGGAAGATCCCAAAGCTTATTTGTAGATTTTGGCATCAGGCCATAGGTTTCATCTCATTCACAGCGCAATATCTTCTTCCTACTGCGTTATTTTCAGTGGGCACTTGTAGGAGGGGTTCACACTGTGGATTGGAGAGAGTAATCTTCAGTGAAGGGAGCAACCTTTCAATTTGGAGATCAGTGGAGGATGTTTCTACATTTTTTGCAACATTCCAATCCTTCTCCCTTTTTGTATTTTATTTGAGTTGCTGCTGCTACCCAACAGCTCCGACATTTTGCCATTTTGTGTATTTTGGCCAATCCCCTGGAGGATTGTGGTAGTATTGTTTTCTAGGGTTGAGATCTTGCTCCCCCATCTTATTTGAGCCTATTATTGCTATATCATTGTATTTATATAATTTTTCAGTCATTCCTCACTATAGACTACCCAGTCATAGCTGTTGCTGGGTTATGTAGTTGTGTACTTTCCTTGTTGCATGTACATTTGACTTGGGCCTGATTTGGCCTAACTTGAGAGGTATTTCCTCAAGTTATTGTATATCTATTTTTTGCTGCACATAATATAAAGGATATGCACTCTTATTGCTCCATATGTATTGATATATCACTGTTGCTACTTATAGAAGTTATGTATTGCTGTAGCTCTTTCCTTTGAGCATTGTTTGGGAGATACAGGTTTGGAGGATCTAAATAACCTTCTTAAGGTTATTTATTTGAGCTCATCTTATGGAAGAGTAATGTATGAAGGGTGAAAAATGGGATCCAAGTCCCAGATCAGCTTATTTTTACATTTCCTTCCTTATACAGCATCCTAGAGGACCCTCTCTTGGCCAATCTTGAAAAAGGGATATTACACCTAGGCTAAGTCTGTTTTGGCTAGGGTCTTGGTCACGACCCCCTATTGGATCATATGACTAGGGGCTAGGGTCAAATATCCAAAACCCAAAAATTTCCAAAAATTCATGCTCAATGCTTCCACCTTGAGTAATCAAATATAGATGACAAAGGAGGTAAAGAACCCCCATAAACCGATATACATGTTTGTATTTCAACTTAATAGCCCCTTTCTTGCTAGCTCTTGGTCACAACTCCCAATTTCCATGTGACTAAGCCCAAGGAAAAATACCCCCATTCCTAAAATTCTGAACTTTAGTCATAGAATGTTGAAATCCATTGAGGGGTCAATCCTAGAAACTTTTTTCAATTTCTAATAGATCTTCTAGGTCTATTCTATATGTTCAAAATTTATTCCGACAAGGATGAAAATTACCCCAAATACATCTGAAGACATAAAAATATTCACCAACATCATAATGCCTCTCAAATTCTCTACCTGCATTTAAGAAACTTTACGAAGAAATACAAGGAGATGTCTCATGGCCAAATCCCCCACTTCACTCAACTAAAATAACTTCTTCTCACTCTTCCTTGGACCAAAAACACCACAGTTTATATTTATAACACTTGCATGCAAAGACACCAATGTACTATCTTATATATATAGGATACATGATATCTTTAAGTAGAGAAAAACCATCAAGTTTTCTCCTTAAATTATGGATTTAGTCACAACTATTCCATCCTATAACTATCTTAAAAGGACCAGCTAAACTAGCATAAAATTAGAAGAGTCTTAGGCTCAAATAAAATTGGGCATCATACTTCACAAAACATAAATATTATCTCACCATAAGAAACATACATAACAATCCATCACAACAACTATAAAATTACCAATACAAACATCATCAGAATACAACAACATACCAATATTCATGAAATAATAGAAGATATTTTCATTTCATTAAAAAAGAATATATACATTTATTTGTTTCATTGAAGCTTGCCACCCAAAAATTGTAATCACAGTCAATGATGATATAATGCATAACAAGATGATGTAGGGATTCTGCACAAAATATATCCTTGCGCACACAACAGATTTCATGTTCCCTTATGATGAAATCCTCACACAAAATTATCATAAAAATCTACTTAGATTCAACTCAAAATATAAATGAAGAGAGAGCCAAACAATAAACAAACTACTTGCATAAAATACAACAAGAAATTTCAGATTCAAACCATCTTGGCCTAATATTACAATTTGTTGGCCTCTCGGCTCTCAACCCTTTACATAAACTCTCACACCATTTCTCTTTATCTCTCTGTGCCTCTCTCTGTCTTCCATCCTCACACAAGCTTCATATTTGTACATAATTATGGATTATCTTGAATCCATGATTTCCTCCACACAAATCTCAGTCAAATCCTAAAATATCTTTATCCCTTCTTTGACTCAACTAAGCTCCATTTAAGGAATTTCTAATCCCTAAAATATCTACCTAGACCATTTCCACTCATATCCTCAATTTATTAAGAGAATATTTACAATAATCCTCACACTCAGAGATTTCTCTCAATTTATTAAATATGAGCATAATAAATTATAAAATAATTAAAAAGACATCACCCCCTAAATCACACAAATAAATGATGAAAATTAAGCAGGATGCCCCAGCATCCGACTCCCCGTGTAGAGAAGTTTCCATAGATTCCTGTCTATGAGGTTTGTCACTTTTCTGTAATAATGGGACAACCACAAGTATCAATAACTTGCTCCCTCCAGGATTCCAAACTCTGTTTTGCAGCTGGTCTTTTAAAGTATCAACTCTATTTTGTAAATTTGCATAGAATTTCCAGAATAGTATTTTCAGAATACTATTGAATGTAACTCTCGCTTTGACACACCACATCATATTTATTTAAGGAATTACACACTTGTGTAGAATCACTAATATCCATTGTTCTGGTCTCCAAACTCTGAAAGAATCTCGAACTGGCTGTATATCAACATTACTCATTCTATCAACCGCATTCCATCGACCTCTCCAACAATTTCTTTTGCCAATTCCTCGGAGTAATTCCTCTTTTTTTGATGCTTCCATCTCCATTGGCGCTGAACACTCAACTTTCTAAAGTGAATAATAATCAAGAATTTCTCCTTGATTGCAACTATAGTCGTTGATTGCTCCTACAGTAATCAATTTCTCATTCAGTGTTGTACCTACATTCATCAACAAATTGTTAGTTTAAAAAAGATAAGAACTTTTGACCTCTTTTGATGCTTCAAGCACCAATATCCCATCATGGAATTTATGGATTTTAGAAAATCCTCCTTTGAATTGCTGGCTTCTTTCATCTTTGTCCCGCTGGTTCAATACTTCTGTTTCTTTTATGTCTCTAAGAACATAACTTTCTTGCTGCTCCTAATCTTCCATCTCATCTCCAAATACTTTCTGCTCAATTTCTCTGATTTCGACATCATATTTATTAATGTTGTCTTCTGTACCTACAGTCACATTATTATTTGAAAAGTTATAACATTCACTCAACTCTATAAATGTTAGAAACATTTCATCCTTATCATGCATGGTAACTGCAATCTCTTATGTATCAGGTTCTGCAAGTTTCATCTCTCCTTTAGGTTCCTTGAGCCATCTTTCCAAGAATTCTATTTCCATGTGAAATCTTTCCAGCATTTCATCGCAACCTTCATTCCCATTTTCATTCTTCTTCTGGCAATCCTCCTGAGTTATCTTGTTTTATGTATCAACACATTGCAAAATTCGGTCATCAATTTCATTAAACAAATTCTTTTGTTTACCTCCTTGGAATATCACTTCGGCATTTTCATTATGCTTATGCTCCATAACAAATTCAACTGGATGTCTTAAACCAAATAGGAATTCATCTATGATTTCGTTCTGCTTCAATAAATCAGTACCTTCCTCCTCTAAAAGGCATTCTCCACCATACTTCACCTCAAGAGTTTCATTCATCTCTGTGACAGTTTCACCAGACTGTCCACCATCTTCTGCACATCCTGCAAACATACAAAAATGATGAGATTTAAAAATATAAGGCTTCATAGCCTCATCTTCTTCTCTTATCAACATATCTTCAAATTATTCTGAACTATGGCAATAGTCCACAAGATCTTTCTCATTGATATCTTCACCCAAAATTTCACCCTGTTCTGGGCCACGAATGGAAACTTCCATTTTCAACTCAGCTTCCCTGAGTTCTTCACATCTAAATTGCACACTCATCATCTGCTCGAGCTTCCTCAACTCTTCTGTCAACTGTATGTTTACCTGTTGTTCCCTTTTTGCGAGTAGCCTCTGCCATTTCACTTTCTTCCTCATGGTCCAACCATGTCTCTGGTCTTTCGTATTTGTATGCAACAATTCCATCAATAACTCAAGGTGAACTGTTATCTCAGCCTTCTCCCTCTCATACTCTTCACTAGTCAACTGCTTCCATATGCCATTTGCCTTGGCATCTTCCTTCTTCTTTCTTCGGTTGAGGTCTTTCTCAGAACCTCTGAAATGACTATCAAAAGTCATTTTCTCCTCCTTTGTGAACTTCATCTGTTCACTTGTGGATTTCATTCAATCCCCTTTTCAACAAGCCTTCATACTTGCTAACCAACAATACAAGCTCTCTTCCGGTGCTTGGTATCTTTCTGTTCTCTATCTTGGAATCATTTATGGGAAACTCTCTTGCTCTGCTTTGTTGCGAACAACAACTGTAGTATTTCATGTGTTATAACGACCAACTCTTTGGGTGTCAGGCTCTGCCGATTATGCACCCAATTACATTCAAACCTTTGACTTGGTTTAAGACTCTTTGACTCCAGACTTGACATCAACTCTTCATCTTGGATGAAAAATACACCCTCTTGTACAATAACTCAATCTTGACTCAAGCTATCCAAATTTTCGTTTGACCTTAACGTCTGATCTGACTTCAAGGCTTGACCCAATAATTACAATTGTGGATATTTTGAATCTAATTCAAGTTATACAACATACCAATGAACATCCACCCTTAATACATTCTCATGATGTAAAATCTTCACTCCACCAATTCTCTTTCATACTCCATTCTTATGATAATATCATAAGTCACTAATTACATCATGATACCTTTAGCCTTTAAATTGAAATGCAATCCACTTTTCCCAAGTTTTATTTAATGATGAAAATAAATAAACCATTTAATTTTCAACATTTAAAATACCTTTTGGAAATGAATTTTCATACCTTACCCTCATCATCTTGGCACAAAAAATTTTCTTGCACTTTCATGCAGCTCCTTCTTTGCAGTGACGGTTCTCATGCAACCACGTCTCTCTTCAGTGCACAAAAACAATTCCTTTATAGGAATTTTCCAAAACTTTCTTTTAACATGGTGGCATCAACATATTTCTCCGGCAGCAACAAAGACAAACTGCACTATCTTCGGGACAAAACGATGTGAACACTTTCACATGCATTACAAGCAATGATCAATCATGATCTTTAACTTATTATCTCTCTTCCCACTCATGAATTTTGGCGAAACACTCATAAAGTGTATATGGCCTTAAGCACTATTCTTCTCAATCTGAATAACATATCCATTTTACGTTATTTAAATAACATAAACACTCATTTGAATTACCACCTTCATAGTGTGACCACCGATAGTTCTTGAGCTTCTGCACTACAGATCTTTTTCCGAAGCAGTGAAAAATATTATCAAAATATTTGTAAAGAGAATGGCATAGCCAGACCAAATCTTATCCATGATACTGATGATACTGATGACACTTTCTTAAACATTAATTCAACGTAGAGAGCTTCCCAAGATTTCTTTCACGATCACACTATTCTCAATTTACATGACCAATTTAAAAACAATACATTTCCACCTTCACACGTTATAATTTCGTACCTTTTTTTCCCCATAAAAACAATTGGTTGCTAATAATTCAAGTTGATTATATGATTATGCAAAGTTGAAAATTACAATCCACGCACTTCTTTTCTCAAATCTCTGCTGACAGAACTCCATGTTTGAGATTGATAAAGCAGTACTCGGCGACCTATGAGTGGCGGTATGAGATCATCCTAAGTGGAAATGAATATCTCTATCTTCTATGATGAAGCACCGGAAGTTGCACTTCTTGAATTTGTCCAACGATGGAGGTTCAATTGATGAGTACACTTGAAGCACAAAATGAAGTTTTCAATGTACCCATGGGCATGCTATAAAATGAACTGTATGCCTGTTTCTCTATTTCCATGGTCTTTTAATTAGGGAAGGATGGTGTACATAAATAATGAAGTAGATATTAATTGGAGGAACAAGTGTCTGAGAGGTCCTGATGCAATCTCGTCAATGAATTCTACAACGACCGCAATGTTGGAAGATAATCGTTGCAATGTTGTTGAATTGTATGACCACGAACTTTGCAAAGCTCCTGGAACCACTGAGGAAGAAAATCAAGAGGTGGAGAACCTTCCAAATACTCAGCAAATGCTTCAATTAGCCTGCACATATATTTAGGTGGAACTCCAGCAGCAGTGGTCGTAACATCCTTTGGATGCACCGATACGACACATTTCCTGATCCAGCTAGCTTCATTTAGGCGAAGAGCAAGTATTAGTGCCCTCAGATGTCTGCCTTGACTAAGTGCTACATCCACTGCCTCTGGTGTGACATCAATGTAAAGATCAGTTGGATCAAAGACAAAAGAGTCATCCAATGAATACATCAAAACACCTTCCGTGGTTGTAGCTGCCCATGATCTCCCAGTTGGTGTGATTCTAAAACATTTTGTGGAAACAATAGGATGGCCATGATTAGTTGCAGTTCTTGGTAAAGCATATCCTAGATGTCCTTTTATTTGGCCCTATGATTTTTATCTACAACCATCGCATTTGGCTTGCATAAACTACTACCCCAGTTTGACAAGACCGAGAAATGATTCACAACTCTGATTTTTTAGATGCGCAACTCTGGTTTTAAATAATACAAAACTGCAGTCTATATTGGCCAAAATCGATAATTCTGACTCACAATTCACACTATTAATTTCAATATTCATTTAGCGTAATGACATTCTGATGCAATGTGGATACAATGGAATATTTACCGTACAAGAGACGTCGACATAAAAGAGAAAAACGCTATATGGCAGGCTTGTGCGTTACGGAGTTGTGTTACTGCTAACGCAGTTACAAAATTGGAATCAATGCCAACTTTGAGCTACTGCTCATGCGGCTACAAAGTCCCAATCTGCAAACTTTGTGGCGTTGGAATGCCAGCCTGGCGGAGGAAACATAGTTGCTAAGCTCCCTTCTGCTGGATAGGCGACAACAGCTCACGATGATGATGTTGGCAATGACAATGGCTGCGACTCAAGCTTTATATAAAACTTTCAATTGTTCCTTAACTTCTGATCTGTGCCTTAATGTCTGCGTGTGGCTCCTCAACACATTCAAAACCTGCTATCACACATTGACCTCAATGCAACAATCTATCACACACACGGTTCTACCCTTGCTCTGATACCAAATGATGCAGGGATTCTGCACAAAACAGATCCTTGCACACAAAACAGATTTCGTGTTCCCTTATGATGAAATCCTCACACAAAATTCTCATAAAAATATACTTAGATTCAACTCAAAATATAAACAAAGAGAGAGCCAAACAATAAACAAACTACTTGCATAAAATACAACAAGAAATTTCAGATTCAAACCATCTTGGCCGAATATTACAATTTATTGGCCTCTTGGCTTTCGACCCTTTACATAAACTCTCACACTATTTCTCTTTATCTCTCTGTGCCTCTATCTGCCTTCCATCCTCACACAAGCTTCATATTTATACATAATTATGGATTATCTTGAATCCATGATTTCCTCCACACAAATCTCAACCAATTCCTAAAATATATTTATCCCTTCTTTGACTCAACTAAGCTCCATTTAAGGAATTTCTAATCCCTAAAATATCTACCCAAACCAATTCCACTCATATCCTCAATTTATTAAGAGAATCTTTACAATAATCCTCACACTTAGATATTTCTCTCAATTTATTAAAAATGAGCATAATAATTTATAAAATAATTAAAAAGACATCACCCCCTAAATCACACAAATAAATAATGAAAATCAAGTAGGATGCTCTTGCATCACAAGATAGTAATCACCAAGATAGATATCACAAGGGTTCAACATCATGGATATTTTCTCATAAATCCACAATGTCAATTTGATTTTATTTGATGTAGATTTGAGCATCTTTCTAAAGGATTTCAGAGTGAAGAGGACTTGTTTTTTTTTTTTTTTTGCAAAGAAACAATGCAATATTATTCACGGGGTCGAACTATTTTGCACACCAACAAACAAGTTCTTTGAAATCGAATACCTTAGGAACAAATCCAACATTAGCAAGGTCTATAATCCAAGTTTTATTATTTAGCTTCTCCTTTGGTGTTAAATTCAAATACCATTTAAATATTTTCAACCAATGGAATTTATTGTCTTGTTGAGTGAGTGAATTAGCTATATCCCTACAAAATGACTCCCTCTTTCTTTTACTCGCCATATTGATTTATCCTTCCAATGCACTTTGATATACGTGACAGGTTGAGTGTGGTTTTTTACTTGGAGGTTGAGTGTGATTTTATAGAGCTCTTAGCTATTTAAAGGCCCATTTTATCGGTAATATTTAGTTCCATCAGAGTCCGAGAGTTAGGCATGCTCGACTACAACATCCGCCTCAAAGTCATAGAGTTCCTACTAAAATAGCCGTGAAATTTATTCTCTTAAATTCCAAGCAAAGGCCTCAAATTGTGAGTGAGTGTGAGAACCTCCAAATCCTCCGCGACTACCACTTCCCCTTTTTCACCTTACTCTTTGGTGTACCATGCTTGCAACCACTGAAGACCATAACATACTTTCCTACTAGAGAAAGCCCTACATACCATATAGTAGAGGAAGATCGAGGGCACAAAGAACTTGTTTGCACTCATAGAGAGGATGGCTACATAGAGGGAGCTCGCAAGGAAACAACATAAGTGGAGGAAAAAGAGATCAATACCACAATGTGAGATGTTGATAAAATCCAAAACTCAACAGATACTAAGGGAAATGAATTCTAAACACTAGGCCAACATTGAGAGTGATGGAGTTTGAATGATGACCACCACCATCCGATGGATATTTTGTGTGAGCATCAACATCGTCATATGGACGAGGACCTTCAAAAACCTCAACCCATCGCATGCCTTAAACACCAAGAAACTTCCTCTTATTTGCAGTTAAACTTGGACGAGTGGTGCCCTTAGCACTTCCCACCTTACTTGATCCAGGGGTTGAAAAAATGAATTAATTTTTTCTTTAAAATTTTATTTTGTACTTAAAAAATGTTAAGGGACACATTCCTAAATTATCATGTTATATTCTAAATGAGTGTTTTTCATATTCAACCCTCTTAGTAGGTGACAAAGATGACAAATTCTATAGTAAATTTTAGGAATTGTGCAAAGCTATATTTATTTATAATTCTAGTGAGATGATTTTCTTTTATAATATAGTTAAGATAAAGATAAGTTTTTGATTTTTTAAATTATAATTAATTAAATTTATAATGTTTTTAATGCCTATTTATAATCTAACTTTTTGTTCATTACAATTTTTAAATGTAATAATTTTGTTAATATTACCATTATCATATAAATTGAACTCTTATTTTGTATTCATGGATTTGGTATCTTTATAAATCTCACCATTTTTATACAAATTTAATTAGATTTTTCAAATAATCTTGAAAATCTATTGTTTTCCATATTGTTTATCTTACCCTTAAACATTACATTATATATCTAATTATGATTCAGATTTTTAATTAAAAAAACAGTTTTTTATTAAAAAAATATAATAAAAAATAAAACCATTTATTTTAAAACCATAAATTACAAATACTCTTAAATATATTCTACTTTTATTCATTATTTTTTAAAAAATCATACAATCTCATACTTTACAATAATACACATTTACAAAATTGGAAAAAAATGATATATATTTATATAAGTATATCCTAAAACAAATTTCTTTTCATAAATAAAAATTATGTTCTTATTATACCTGTATTGTATAATGCATTTAATTTTTCCTTGACTTTGTATTAATTTATTTTTGACCAAAAATTTATGTTGTTTATCCAAAATTTAACATTGAGATTTTTATTTTTTATTTTTTAGTTAGTTATTATTATTATTTAGCTATATTTATTTGTAATATGATTGGTTGAAGTCTTATTATCAGTTTTTTAGTAAATTTTATTTCTATTGGTTATTAATTTTTTGTTTCACTTTGATAAAAAATTTATGTTGTTTATCCAAAGTTTAACATTGTGGATTTTTTTTCGTTATTTATTTATTATTATTTAAATTTTATTTATTTGTAATTTGATTGGTTGAGGTCTTATTATTAGTTGTTTAATAACTTCTATTTTTATTAGTTACTATTTTATTTTTTTGTTTTTAGTTTATTTCATTTTTATTTTATTTTATTTTTTCATTTTTCTAATATTTCTATTTTAATGACTTTTAATATATATATATATATTTTAAATTTTAATTTAAATTTTATTTATTATATTTTAATTTTAATTTTTTTTATTATTTATTTATTTTATTATTATTATTATTATTATTTAAACATATTTCTCAACTTGATTATTGTTAATGTCTTATTTTTTATCAACCATCTTTTTTATCTTTCCCTTTTTCATGTTGGATTTATTATTTCTTTTTCTTGATAACATAGAATTCTCCATTTTAGCATGTTATTGCCTTTTCCATTTTTAGTGTACTGAGTAGTGGAGTTGTAGCGAGATTGCCTCATGATTTCTGAGTTGTGTATTTGTAACGAGAATGGTTACATCTGGACCAGCTGTAACCGCTCATTCGCGTGGGAAGCACACCATCGAGAAAAGCCATTGAGAAAAAAAACCAGCGCAAGTAACAGACCCCATCATCTGTACCATCAACTCTATTTTCCAGGGAAGTATCGAAGGCATATTATTTTCTGTAAAATTGTTTTATCCCATGGTTTTACTTCTATGAAGGATAATCTTCCTCCCATTTTTTTTTCAGTTTGGAAACCTTTTATATCAAATGCTTCATAGTGGGATTGAAGTGTGGCTTTAAATAAAGTTTTTAATGTGACTTCAAGGTAAATTCTAGTGATTATTTTAAAGGCCAAAGTGTTTAATTTATCATGGTATGGATAAATTTGTGAGTATATATATATTTAAAAGAGATAGGTATAATTAACTAATTGTTTCATGTTCTAAACCAGTTTTCATGGCAAAATTTTGCACGTAAGTAATTTTTTTTTGCATGCAACACTAATCAGATTCATATTGAGTTTAGAATGATATGTAATTCATATTGAGTTTATATTGAGTTTAGAATGATATGCAGGTAAATGCATTTCAGTTTAATTATAAATCTTCTTAATTTTTTTTGTAATTTTTTGGAATCTTAGCTATGTTGTGTAGAGAAGTCTTCCGGCTTAATCGCATCCATTCTTGTTGATTTCGACGTTTCGAACCCAGCCAACGAGGTTCATCATCACAAGTGATGATGAACCTCGTTGGCTGGGTTCGAAACGTCGAAATCAACAAGAATGGATGCGATTAAGCCGGAAGACTTCTCTACACAAAATACTCATCGCAGAAGCCTCAAATCTATAATTTTAAACCTTAGCTATGTTTTAAAGAGTTAACTTTCCATGTTTATTGGCAGCTGAGGTTGCAAGAGCCAGAGATTGGTGTGCATGTTGTTGAATTTAATTTCAGAACTCTTATGAGATAGATTCTCTATACCATTTGTAAAATAGCTTTTGAATTTGTTCGTTGGATAAAATCAAATTCTCTTATGTACAATTTTTGGCCCATAAATAATTGAAGTACTCTGATCATTGAATAAAACCAGATTCCATTACTATTTGTAATTTCTGCCAAGAGATCACTAAAGCGTTCAATCCTAATTGGTTGGTTCCTTTTTGGTTGTTATGCTCGCAATATCTTACCAGGGGACGTTGTAAGTATTGAAACTTTGGCTGAGAATGGAAGCTGGCGATGGAAGGTTGGTGTTCGCCGCGCTTAAACTCGCAGTAGTTGAGTCTCGCCTTCTCAGGAGTACCGTCCATGTTGGCCCTCCCAGCTAACTAGGGATCTGCAACCTCATAGATCGTATTTGTTACATATTTACTTCAGGCAGGATGATCCACAGACCTCTACCGACCAAAATCCTAACTCCTGGTATCACTCTTGGACCCTACAGGAGCAAGAGGTATGGGTTTTGGTGATGGGTGGTGGAACTATGGATATGGTGTCTGCTACTACGGAGCCGAGGCCTGAAGAATTACATACACTTCTGGTTTTTCCGGGGGTTCCGGGTGAACCCAGTGACCGGACTATTCAAATAATTCGGGGCGGGAGGACTTTCAGGTTGCGAGATCGGGTATCGCCGGGATAGTACAATTGATTTTTTGAGTGATGGTACGGGAGTCGGCGGAAACGATCCTTCGAAGACGATTCGAATTATGTGGGAGTTAAGGTGATCGGGACGTCCACTCCTTCACTGAGCAGTGTGATGTGTTTTTACTCCCCCGGACTACCTCTTTTGTTGATATTTGACGGCCATGGGATCTTTCCATTTATGGATTTTAATTTAGGTAGGTGAAGGTTTTCCATTTGGATTGTCCGTTCCTGCACTAAGCCCATATGGTGACAGGTGGCCATGTTGGTAATCCCGAGTACGAACTGCTAGACGATGATTTTTTGATTGCTATTGAGCTGGTTGAATCTGAGGCCCTCAACTCCAACCGTCAGTGCCCACTCGCGCCTCACGACTCTCACATCTCTTCTGTTCTACCGAAGGACCATTCCCTAGGATTGGAATATGCAGATTTGCATAATATTTCCTCTTTGAAGGCGGTCGACGATCTATTTGGTGATCCTGGAAACCGAGCGAATGCGGGCTTGGTTGGGGAGCTGCATGGTAAGGAGGGGGCGACATTACCAATTGGTCGGAAGGCTTTGAATTCCAATCACCCATCGAAACCATTCAAGCCATTTCCTGGGCAGTGGATCCTTAGCTTTGGGAGCGACGTTTTGTGGGAGCGGGCCGAGAGTCTTCTCTCACGTGCATTGGTGGGCAGATGGGAATTTTCCTCTCACGGCTCTGTTGATTTACAGACTTGGTTAATGGATCCTTGGCGGTTGATCGTTGGCTATGAGCCGCATATCAGCCAGCTTTTGAATGGTTGGTACTGCTTTCACTTCTTAAGGGAGGAAGATATCTCGGAAATACTTCTTCGGACCTGGGTACATGGCAGGTCTTTCCTACCACTATATAGGTGGACCATGGACTTTCATCCCACCGAGAACATTCTAAATTCACATATTAGGTGGGTGAAATTATTGGGACTCCCAATACAGTTCTGGTCACAAATGGTGCTACAGACCATTGGGAATAGTATAGGAGTTTGTAGATTCGTGGACCCTAATTGTAATGGGACTTATGATAAGCATATAGCGTGGATACTTGTGGAGGTGTTTTTCGCTGGGGGCTTGCCAGCAGAGGTTGAGCTTGTCTGGGATGGGAAGCATTATAGGTAGCCACTTGACTACTGGAACACCCCGTTCGGCTGCCACCTTTGCTATGAGATCGGACACTTGATGAGGTCCTATTTTTGCTGGAAAGAGAGAATGGCCCAGAAAACTATTGACAATCCACGGAACAGGGCTTTTGATCGAGGGAGGAAACCAAGAGTTGTGCGTTCGAGATCGAGTCCATCTTACACGGGTAAGTCCTCTGAGTTTAACCTTTTGCATCTGGATGTTGATTGCAATAGGGAGTCTAATCCATGCTTGTCGGGTTGAGAGGACTTGGACCCTGTGTCGAATGGGGTGGATGGATCCCCATATGGTGGGAAACCCTCTCTGGAGGGCGAGGGATGCTCTGATATTTCCACTGTCAGGCGTGACCCGTGCTCGGGTTTGTATCGACCTTCTAATCATCTCTGCGATACTGGTTGCCTGCAGTCTACCTTTCAAACTGATCACCATCACACTGGTCCGGGGACATTCGAGGTGGCAGACACTTCGGGTGATAAGGGCTCATGGTATTTGATAGGGGGATCCCATAAAAAACCTACTCTACTTATTCCCCATAAGAATACTTTGTCTAAACATCCTCTGTCACCACCTTATTCTCCAATGGGTCCTCCCGACATCGCTACCTCCCCTCTTTTGTCTTCGTCCCCCACTATACTGATGTCTGCTTTGTCCTCGGCAGACAAGGGGAGTCCGACCAGGTCCACACAGAACTCAGTGGGTAGTGATCTAGACCTTTTATTATTGGACCCAGATGTTAATCTTATCACTTTAACAGTTGACAAAGGCAACTCGCCATCTCCCCCTTTGATCATTAGCCCATCCTCTTGTTCGAATGTCACCATCAGAAGAGGAAGGGGTCGACCGCGGATGAGAAATAAATCTATTTATTCATATTCCCTATGTGGGACTGCAGTCGATGGGAACTTCCGGGACATTCCTGTCGCTATGGCATTAGACCGGGTACGTAGAGCACTTGACCCACCCAGTGTTAATCCATGATTAAGTTGGTCTCTCTTAACGTCAGGGGACTAGGGGGGAAAGCCAAGTTTTTGTCTTTGTGACATTTTTTTCAGAAATATGCTCCTGTTATTATTTTTGTACAAGAGACCATGAATCCCGCTAATCGGGCTGTCTCATGCTTCCATCATATGTACCCATCATGGCACATTGCGGCTAGGGGCGCCGTGGGACTGTCCGGAGGGGAGCTGGTTATGTGGGATCCTACTCTAGCTACTATCAAGTCTTATGGATTCTATGGCGGGATTATCCTCTCGGGTCATCTCAGAGGATTCAAACATAGGATTCACATTATTAACCTCTATGCTCCCTATCAGAACAGGACTACGTTCTGGGAAAGAATGGAAAACAATGGCATCTTTTTATTAAGAAATTTGATTGTCGTAGGGAATTTTAATTTCACATTGAATGAAAAGGAGATATGGGGTGCTTAGGCCAGAAGGGATCCTATGGCACACTCCCTATCCAAGATCTTCAACTGGGCCCATCTTATTGACCTGCAGATGATGAATCACGGTCCCACATGGTTCAATGGGAGAAAAGGAACGACATCCATTTGCAAAAAGATTGATCGATTTATGGTGAACTCATCTCTACTGGCCAGCATGGGAGATTGGTCGGCCTACATTGGAGATACCATGATATCGTACCACAGACCTATTACACTTGAATAGGATTTCAATATAAAAAAGGATGGGTTTCCTTTTAAGTTCAACCGTGTGTGGTTGAACGACCCTGGTTTTAACAAATTGGTGGTGGATTATATGAAACAATTTAGAAGGGATGGAGGTTCTTCTACTACAGATTACTTGATGGACACACTCAAGGGGCTAAAAAAAGAAGTCAAAAGATGGGAAAGGGGGAAAAAATTAGAATTGAAGGTCCGTTATAAGGAATTTGATAGGGAGACTGCACTCCTTATTAAAGAGCTGGAATATGCAAACCCGAAGGATGACACTTGGGAAAGACTAAAGGAGGTTGAGCGGGAGAAAAGGAAAATCCTACACATTGAAGAGCATACATGGCGACTTAAGAGCAGAGCTATCTGGTTACAGAATGGTGACAAAAACACAAAGTTCTTCCATGCTTTTGCAAATGGGAGGAGAGACCACAACTGCATTTGGCTGATAGAGGAGGATGGCTCTCCAACATACACTACAGAAGATATCCAGGAGAGTGCAGCCAAATATTTTCAAGAACTTTTCAAAACCAGAGGGTCAGAACACTACATGGAGCAACTATGGGCTATTGAGGATTTTCCCCTCATGTTTGAGGACAATGATCGCATAGATTTCTATAAGCCAATCACTCAGACAGAGATCATGAAAATACTAAACTCCTTCTCGGTGGACAAGAATCCTGGGCTAGATGGCTGGACCCCAGATTTATTTCTCCATTTTAAGGAAATATTCATTGGCTATATTGTGCAGATGGTGGAAGAGGCACGGAGGAAGGGAAAGATAAATGGAGCACTCAACTCAACTTTTATTGTCCTGATCCCAAAGAAGGTCTGTCTTAAGAAGTTTGAGGACTTTAGGCCGATTTCTCTTTGCAACACTCTTTACAAGATCATTTCGAAGACCATTGCGGATAGACTTAAGCAAGTACTGACGAGGCACATTAATCCAGAACAATCTGGGTTCTTGCAGAACAGGAGCATCCATGATGTGGTTGCTTCCACTCAGGAAGTCATTCACTCTATACACCAGAAGAAAATACCTGCTATGGTTATGAAAATAGACCTCAGCAAGGCTTTCGACTGGGTAGATTGGGGGCTACTAAGGATGATTCTTTATAAGATAGGCCTAGATAGGGCCTCAGTAAAATGGATCATGGGCTGCGTGACCAATACTACTTTGGCAGTTATCATTAATGGCTTGGCTTCGAGGTTTTTCAAACTTGGGTGAGGCTTGAGACAAGGCTGCGCACTGTCACCTCTACTTTTCATTTTGGTAATGGATACATTGATTCTGAAAATTAGTAGGGCAATGAGATCCAAGAATATAAGGGGTGTTAAGCTATCACATGTCAAAGAAATTAGCCATAACCTCTTTGTCGATGATGTGCTACTTATTGGCATGCTTATAAGATCTGTTTGGCTAGAATTTCATGAGTTTTTTCAAATCTTTGGGTTAGCATCAGGTATGGTGGCCAACATTGGAAAATCCTGCATATACCACGAGGAGGGTGGGAGAGGTGTAGCTAATGACATTTCCAACATATTCAACTTTAGTAAAACACCACTTAGTATGGGATTCAGATACGTGGGATTTTATATGAAGCCAAATAATTATCAAATTAAAGACTGGTATTGGCTAGTGGAGAAGGTCCAAAAAAAGATCAGAGGATGGACAACAAGGTGGCTGTCATATGGCGGGAGATATATTCTGATACAAGAAGTCATACAAAACATCATGGTTTATTGGGCACATCTTTATGCCATCTTGAAGAAGATACTTCACGATATCAGAAAGGTCTTCATGAATTTTCTGTGGAATGGAAGAAAGGATAAGGGAAAATACCATATGGCGAGATGGAATCTTATCATGAAACCAAAGATATGTGGGGGATGGGGTCTAAAATACCTGTACCTTTTTTGCAGGGCCCTGATCATGAAATTGCTATGGAGGGGATTGAGGTCTATTGGGATCTAGAGCGAAATCTTAAAGTATAGTACCTAGAACTAGAGGATATGGAGAAATTATTCTGTTTGGGCTGGAATAATCTTAAAGGTGGTTTTGCAATCTCTAATGGGTTCAGAAGCTGCTGGCCTGACTTCTCTTCTTTCCTACAATGGAAATTCGACGATGGAGGGAAGATTTAGATTGGCAGCTTGGCCATTTTTGGTGACGTGGCGACTTTTCAGTGCAATAATACTCTGATGAGATTCTTAAATGGAAGGGGTATTTTCTTCATAAGTCAAATCATCAAAGGATTTGAAAGGGGTATTCCAACGTGGAAGTCAGATTCGGATATGGGGTTGCTTGGACACTTAACTAGTGAGTGGGCTGTCTATATTGGAAATTTAAGAAGCATTGGTCTCATTAAGAACACCAGAGGTGACAGAGTGGTCTGGAATGGCCAAATGAAGAAGGGAATGTTGGAGGTGAACATGGCATACAAAGATTTGTACACACACAAAACACAAACATTTAATAACAGGACATACCTGAGGATTTGGGAGAATTTGGCTCCTCTGAAAATGAAACTTTTCCTTTGGCTGGTTTTTATGGATAAAAATTTAACTTGGGAAAACCTGAAAAGGAAAGGGATGATTGGTCTGGGTATCTGCAAGCTGCGCATGATGAAAGATGAAGATAATATTCATTTATTTTATATGCGTGGCTTTTCCAAGGAGGTGGTGAAGTTGATATGTGAGTCTTTCAATATGTAGGTGCCTAATCTTGAGCACACATAAGAGTTCATACTTTGGTGGAATAAAAAAGCATAAACTACATAAACATATCGGTACTGTTTCATTGGACCATTTGGGGAGATAGGAACAAATGGATTTTCGAGGAGGTAAGGTGCTACCCCATGTGGATTTCCTAGAAGATATTACAACACTGGGCACAACTTAAAATTATACAGAAACCTCCAACTGATCAGTCAAAGAGAATAAGACCGTTTGAAATCAACTATCTAGCGTGGTTCTTTGACGGTGCCTCACAAAAATCTAAGTGTGGCTGTGGTGCCTGGCTGTTGCTTTCTCCTCACTGTCACTACAAGGTCCACTGGCACGATGGATTAGGTACTAACATGAGAGCAGAGATCCTGGCATTATGGGGTTTGTTATGGTTCGCATCACAACTGTGCATTGAGGATATTTGGGTGTTTGGGGACTCAAAATTTCTCATTGACTATCTAAATGGAAATAACAAGCTCTCTCCAAGACATTTAGTGAATTGGCTGGAACACATTGATGTATTTAAAAATACTTTCAACTTTGTTCTTTTTAAACACATATTCCGTGAAAATAATTCACGGGTAGACAAGATTTATAAAAAGGGTTTAAAGTGGATCTTTGGTCAAATGCATTACGAGTTTCAGAAAGTAGATGGAGAAGGTGCAGCTGGCATGGTTCAATTCACTTAAACACCCATTGCTTTCTCGAGGACATATCAAAGTTTCGATCTCCTGGATGCTATTTGGTATTCTCTGGGGTGACATTGATAACAGTCATTTTGTTTTGGGCCTTTTGTTCTACATTATGTTACAAGCACTAGCTCAAAGCTTCTCACCTGGATACTCGGTTTTTGGGTATATTATTAGATAGAAGTTACTATAAGAAAATTCAAGAACACTATGATGTATTTTGCTTTAAGATTTCAGTGAAAGTTTTTGATGGTAGGTTTAAGAACTGATAGGTTATGACTTATGGAATTGTAATGTTTACAAGGATAATTGTACTGGTGCTATATACATACCAACATTTTTTCTTCCTGAAAAAAAAATCCTAATTGGTTGGTTCAAAAAAACAAAAAAAAATGAACATGTTTCATTCCGGTATAAAATTGTTTTTATGGTTGATTAGATTTAGTAATATTATTTGTTTTATTGTTTAGATCATCTCAGTGCTAATTGTGATGTTTTTTAGAGTGAAATTAATGTTGGTTTTCTTTTTATTTATTAAATGGCGTTAAATTTTCTTTGAGTTACAATTTCATGAATTTCAGTGGTAGAACAAATTTAGTTTAAACCTAACTGAAATGTTCATTTAGATAAAATTTTTATCATTTTTAAGCATAAGGTCATTTAATTACTAAAATTAACAAAACCAATTTCATTTTTTTAAAATATGGAATTTATGCTTTTAAGAGTTATTCAAAATATATAAAAATGTCAAAATTACAATCTATTCAGATCACTATTACAATTATGGAAATTTTCACCACATAGTAAGGCACTTAGAAATTGCCATTGATTTTGGAATTTGCAGTAAGAAAAAAATAAAAAATCCACAAAACATAGTGTTTCCGCACAGTAAAAAAACACCCACTTCCCCATACAAATATTTGATATATGAAATTAATTGCATCTAATTTAGGTAACAAAGCCATTTTCACATCGACCAAAGTTTGGACATTAAGCCTTCCCTGTTGACTTCAATACTTTTTTAGATCTTGTTGGCCAACAGTGATGACATCGATCCACCCAATCCAAACCCAGGTTGGTAAATATCCATGCAAAAATTCGTATTATTATGATGATTGATTCATTACTTGTGATTGCCATGGGAGCCTTGGGTCCAGATCAATTTTAGTTGTAAAACGATTGTCCCAAATAATTTTTTTAAGATAAATTTTAGTACTAGTTTTGCAGGGAATCAATATTATGAAGCCCTTTGTTGTTATGTTAAGATGAATTTCAATCATTACAAGTAATTGATTCGAATCCATTGTCTCTTATGGTAGTAGTAAGCGGTTGGAATTTTAGTTCCCTACATTATCCTGTAAGAATACATTAAGAATTAATTCTTATTTGTCCTTCCACATACACATGGAAGATCAAAGTAGGTTGAATCCTTTTAGGATTGTGAAATTATTTTATTTTCAATTAATATATATTGATTTCTACATTATATATGGCTGGCTTATCTTTTGTTAGTTCTTGTGTTTGGTACAAGGATGATTATAGTGGCACAAGTTTACAGTATCATAAGTCATGAACTTTTGCATGTGTTGTGGATTTTGCAAAGAAGTTTAGTTTAACTTTGCACTAGAATTTCCAATTTTTCATAATGGATAAATTAAGGTCCTATTTTTTTTTTTTTTAATTGATAGTTCATAATTGAATAATTTTTTTTCAAGAAATTTATTTTAGATGAGACTTGTTTGAATTTACGCTTCACTTGAGGTAATGTGCTAGATGTGTTTGAATATACAACTTTATGGTTTGTAGGATTATGTCGCTACATGATGGTACCGAGCTCTGAGTTATGTTGTTCATTTTTCTCAAGTATATTATTTTGACTTTTGTAGATTAAGTTTGCATTTTCATCCATATTTAAGTTTTTTAAATGATAAGAATTTTAATTGTTCATATTTGTTCATAGGAAACTTCATTTCAATGTTCTTCATGCTTGGTTTCCATGCTATCTGTCATATGTTGTACTTAGGTGAATAACCTAATAATAGAGAAAATTTAATTGTTCTCATGGAAGTTTATTACCCTGTGTTATGATGTTTTCTACATATTTTTATCATAATTACTCTGGTAAAATAAAAATTTGGTATAAATATGGCAAAGCTAGCAATATCATTCATATTGTGTTGTTAGTTTTCACATAATTGATCTTCTTTTCATGACACACAACTTATTCATCAAGGGAAACAATTTTTTTAGGAAATGAACCAAAAATAGCATGAGAAGGGAAGATAATTTCCTTGGGACACACAAATTTGTGTGTGGAAGAATAAAAAGAAGATAAACAATGGTGACTTTTTATACAACTTTTCTTGAGAGTAAAAAACGGTCTCACTTGATGTATCTAGTCCATGAAGTTAGATGCCTTTGCAAGTCAAATTCATTAATTTTTGTGCTTAGGTGAATGACCTAATAATAAGTAAACTTTAATGGCTATGATGGAAGTTTATTATCTTGAAGTGTTTGTTATAGTGTTTTATACATATATATTTATCAAAATTACCATGTTAAAAACAAAATATGGTATAAATATCGCAAAGATACCAATATCATTTGCACTGGGTTGTTAGTTGTTGAATAATTGATCTTTTGTCATGAAACACAACTTTTTCATTAAGGGAAACAATTTTTTGAGGAAATTGAAACAAATATAGCAAGAGCAATGCAAAGGATTTTCTTGGGACAGATAGAGTTGGATATGTATTTTTATCCAAATTTCCTTGAGAGTCAAAAAATTTCTCAGGGGATCTATCCAGTACATGAAATTAGACTCCTTTGTAGGTCAAATTCAATATTGATCTGTCCCTCTCAATATTCATGTTTTAGTTTTGTTTTTCATATATTTTTTATCTGCCATCATCAATCAAGAACATTCAGAATTGTCAGGAACATGTGCAATAAATCATGTTTGTTGAATTAATAATGTTAGTATTATAGTTGTGTTTAAATTTCAACTCGCTTTTCTTATATGAAAATTATTTTCTTTAAAGTTGCCTTTAAATTAAATTAAATATTACAGTTATTAGATTTTGGTACACTGGTTAGCCTTCCTTTCATCTCTTGAATGTCTCTTAACAGATGGAGATGGGAAGTGCATTAGATACACTCTGTGGACAAGTCCATGGAGCAAAGAAAGCTATTTTCCTCAAGATTCACATACAAAGAGAATTTTTTCCTCTTTGTTCTGTCAACATACCACTTGTAGTGATGTAGCCATATATGGGACATATTCTTGCAGCCGTTAAAATTTTTTTCCTGTTTTTTGTGTAAGCATACCACTTATAGTGATATGGCCATATATGGGGCTCATTATTACATCCCGTTGGGAAATATCATTTAATATCTTTTGGAGCAGGGAGATGTGCAAGATGGATGGTTCACACTTTGTTTGCTTCTTCGACTCTTTAACCCCTCATGAAATTTCTTCTGTGGGAATTTACAGGGTAAGTTCCTTAGATCAAATACCAAAAGTCATCGCTCACAAACAAATCACATATCATTACATTAGTATTTGACGTGGTTAAAACCCTCGAAGAGGAAAACATTCCACGACCTGAGCCAATGCGACCACTTTAGGCAATTTATTAATATAAAGAAAGGAAATTTATATAAGCTTCTCTCATAAATGATCACTGGAAAAATTACCCTCCATTCTCTTTAAATAGATATCATGGACCAATCGGGTGTAAAGCCACAGATCAAGTGTCGGTAATACCGAGGAGAGAATGAACCGTCAGATCACTACATATAGTGACCGTCATATTATAAGTTACAAAAGTACATAGGAAAGAAACACAATTTCCCTAACTCTATGCTATACCAAGTTATACCTAAATATTTCCTATGTGTCAGAATATCCTAAAATCCCCCCCTTAAGAACAACTTGGGATAGGATTTAAGGATTTACAAAGGTGACACAATAGGAGAAGGAAGGATGCATTAGATCCTATCCCCCCTTAATGATAACTTTGATGAACTCCAAGCATAGATTGAATTTTGGTAAACTTCGCTTTTGTGAGAGCCTTTGTAAATATATGAGAAACTTGATCATTGGTTGAACAATACTACACTTCAAGAACAAGATCATGAATGAGCTTTCTGATGAAGTGTATGTGTAGCTAATTGTGTTTCATGCGCTGATGATGAACTGGATCTTTGCATAGCTGAATGACACTCTGATTATCACACCAAAGTGTAGTTGGATGCTGCTAATGAAGACCAAATTCGGACAGGATCTAACGAAGCCACAAGGCTTCCTTGCTGGCTTCAACAACACCATGATACTATACTTGTGCCAAAGAAAGAGAGATGACACTTTGTTTCTCAAGACCATGTAATGGGTCCTGAACCAAGAGTGAATACATAACCTATTATATACTTTTGATCATCAGGGTCACTAGCCCAATCAGAATCAATGAAACCAATCAACAATGGAGATGCTCTTGCACTGTAATGAATTATGAACTAAACTATACCTAAAATATATCGAAGTATTATTTTAGCTGCTTTCCAGTGACTTTCATGAGGTTTGTGCATAAACCGAGCAACATGACCAACAACAAAGGAAAGGTTAAGACAAGTATGGGTTAGATACAAAAGTTTACAAAAAATTTGAAGGTATAAGGTAGCATCAACTTCAGGGGAAGTACAAGTGACTGAAAGCTTGAATTCAGACTAAAAGAGAGAAGGGGCTAGCTTACAATCTTCCATGTGAAAGTGGCGTAGAAGATCACAAACGTACTTGGACCGAGAAAGGGTAATACCTTCTTTGGATTGCAAGACTTGAAGACCAAGGAAATAATGCAAATGTCCCAAGTCTGTCATTTCAAACTTATTTTTGAGGCTAGAATTCACATGGTTTATATGGTTGGGATCACTACTAGTAAGGATAATATCATAAAAATAAAGAACAAGGATGATTAAGGACTAACCCACTTTATTGGTGTAGACAGTGTTGTTGGAATGACATCTAAAAAAGCCATTATCTAAGAGAAAGCTATCAATTTTTGCATACCAAGTCCAAGGGGATTGTTTGAGACCATAGAGAGACTTCCTAAGGTGAAAAACAAGGCTAGAGTCATTTTGGATAAAGCCAGGGGGTTGTTCCATGTAGATTTATTCATGCAAGTCCCCATGTAGGAAGGCAAATTTAACACCCATTTGATGGAATTCCCATTTAAAGGAGGCAGCAAGGGAAAGAACAAGGTGGATGGAATTCATTTTGGAAATAGGGGAGAAGGTTTCAGTATAGTAAATGCCTTCAACTTATGAAAATACTTTAGCAACAAGCCGAGCTTTATGTTTATCCACTTCTCCATCTGGTCCAAACTTTTTTCTGTAAACCCGTTTGCATTTGATAGGTTTTCTTCCCTTTAGAAGAGGAATAAGATCCCAAGTATCGTTTGCCAATAAGGAACGATATTATTCATTCATAGCTGCATCCCAATATGGATGACCTGAAGCTTATTCAAAGGTCTGGATAGGATTTTTTGGAACTTGAGCCAATAAAGAATAGGCTCTGTCGAGCTAAGAACATGTAGGACATTGATTTGTAGGGTCACCTGCAAGAGAAACTGCTGCATCCTGAGTAGAGCAGACCCATTTTGGAAGTTGTGGAGCTGAAGTAAGATCTTGAGGAGGTGGAGAAGGATTTTCATCCTCGATGTTATCATCCAAACTAGAAGGAATGCTGTCAAAAGCAGAAGAGATAGAGAGAGGTGGAACATATGCCGAATCAAGCTCGCAGGCCAAAGGTGGCATACCCGCCGAACTAGGCTCGCAGGCCGATATATTTTCATCAAATTTTACATCTCTTCTAATGATTACATTTTTGGATTTAGGTTGAAGAAGTCTATATCCTTTGACATCTTCAGAATATCCAACAAAAAGGCATTTTTCACTCTTAGGTTCTAAGGCTTTATGTTTCTCATCTGGAATATGGGCCCAAGCTTCACTTCTAAAGGCACGAAAGTGACTTACATTTGGTTTAATTGAGCTCCAAGTTTCTTCTGGAGTGATATTCCTTAAAACCTTAGTAGGAGTGCGATTTAATATGTAATTTGCATAGTTAAAATCTTCTTCCAAAAAATTAAGACTAAGTCCTTTAGATTGAATCATACAATTAGCCATTTCTTTTAGAGTGCGATTCTTCCTTTCATATAAAACAATTTGTTGTGTAGTATACGAAACAATATGTTGCAATTGAATGCCATGCTCAGTGAACAATTTGGTAAATTTGTTATTAACATATTCTCCTCTATTGTCATATCTTAAATAAATAATTTGATGTCCAAATTGTTTCTCAACAAAGGCCTTAAAGGCCAAGAAAATGTTAAAAACCTCACTCTTGAGGAAAAATCATCACTGAAAGTTAAGAAGCACATGTAGCCAGAGAAAGAAACAACAGGAAGTGGACCACATAAGTCACAGTGCACAAGCTGCAAAGGGGTTGAAGCATGCCAAGAGGCACGTTTTTCAAAACCATCATGATGATGTTTTTCAAGTACACAACCAGAACAAACACCATCTCCGCAAGTTACCATAGGAAGACCTGCCACCATATTTTCTTTACATAGAGTTTGAAGAGAACAATAGTTTAAGTGACCAAATCTCTCATGCCAAAGTTTTCTCACTTCATCATTATGAGCAAAAAAAAAGGAGGGAAGACATGATGACCCAAAGTTGTCAAACTTATACAATCTTGTGGAATCATCAGTAATGTCAGTAGCTAAAATATGTATAGGATCTCTTAGGTCCTTAATTACAACATCATTAGGTGAGAATCTATGATTTTCCCTTCACCTGAATGAGTTATCTGATAAACAAATAGAATGTTGCAGGAAAAGTATGAACACATACTACATCATTAAACATACCTTTATCTAGATAAATTGTTCTAGACCCTACAATACTAAGAGATCCATCATCACCGACATAAATATTTTTGGTGTTACAATCATTTAATGAAGAAAACATGGCTTTATTTTCGGCCATGTGGTAAGAGGCTCTAGAATCAATGAGCCACTCATGAGAATGAGAAGAAGAAGATACATTCAATGCATAACCAGATCTTGATGCTTGACAAACACATGCAGAAAGTGCCATTCCTGAAGATGAAGTTGAAGAGTTCTCCAAATGGATGTTGTGCTTCTTCATTGATGCTTCCATAGCTTCCATCTTCTTAAAAGATTTTGACTCTACGTGGCCATCATGATTACAAAAGTTGAAATGTCTATCTGTCTTCTTCCCTTTGTTTTTATTTTCCTTATCAGTTTGTTGAGTTGTTTTTTCAGTTTGCAGCTGAAATTGCTTAAGAACTTTGTTTGGTTTAGGACCATTCTTTTTAGGATGCTTCTTCTTAGGATTCTTTGGATATGGTTGTTGTTGGGTTGCTAAGGATTTCTCAGAAGATTTTCCAGTATTAATAAGACCAGGGTGTAATTTTTTTTTTGTTCTCATATCAAAGAATTGAAAAAGGCATAAAAAGAGGGGGACTTCTGTAGTGGAATGGAAGGTGGAAATAAATACAGAGTATGCAGAGCCTAGATTAGCAAGAATGGAATAGATAAGACTACCATATTCCTTTTTTACCTTACAACCTTCTAAATAAAGTCTAAGGGTCTTGAATTTGGACACAAAATCTTCAATAAAGGAGAAATTATTGGGGTCCAAAGTAAGCAACTCATTTTCAAGTTGGTGGGCTTTGATTTCATTTTGAATGTAAAAAAAAATATTTAGTTTTTTCATAGCTTCAACAGGGGAGTCAATTTCTTGAATATGAAGTCTAAGATCTTGAGCAATGGACATTCCTACCAAACCTCATGCTTGATCTTGTTTATTTTCCCATTTAGTTGTTTTGTCTACATCAATAGGTTTAGATTCTTGCCGTAAGACTATTCTATAAAGGCCTTTACTTCTAAGTAAGTATACCATGTAGGATAACTATTGGAAACAATTGGTGCTGTTAAGAATAACCGAGCATGCACTTTCAATTTTTTAAAACTGAAGCTAAAAAGGTTGAAACTAACTACTCCAATGGAAATATCTCAAAAAACTAGATTAGTTAAAAAAAACGGCCCTGAAAACGACTTATAGATGAAGAAGTTATGCCTTTTTGAAGAAAAGTTGTAATAGATGCCGAGTAGTTACGTGATAGGTTGAAAGTTGATGATGAAGTTGTATTTAAGAAAAAAAAATTCCCCCCATTTTCCAAACTTAATATAATAAACTCACTTTAAAAAAAAATACTACTTTATGTGACCCACTTTTATAAATAAGTGAGAGTCACTTTTACAATGTTACTTTTACATATGTTTTTTAAATAAAACCCTTTAAAAAAAAAACAACTTGCCAAAAATATTTTTAAGAAAAAGTAACTTAACAATTTTTTTTTTAGAAAAAGAAGCTTGACAAAGACACTTGAACCTAAGACCTCTATTCTCATAAAGTAACTTTACACCAAGTGAGCTAGTAAAAGGATTCTATAATTGTTTTTTTTTTATTTATCGGTTTGCGTGTTTTTTTTCCTGCAAAAAAAACAACAGTGAAAAAAAAACAAAATACAAGCCTTATGGAATAACGTTAGATTTACGATTAGTTCACCTGTTAACTATATATTTTTCTCGCTATTTTTTATTTCCAAAGTGATGCAGGGCTAGCTTGCAAATAACCAGGATCTTTTCTCACTCATGCATATACAAACATACGCCTCAAACAATTTCCCAAATCAACCTCAATACACGGCAATTTCATCTTCTTTTGGAAGCTTCTTTGTTACAAAACAACAATGGTTATGAAACCATGATTAATACACATCATCCCAAACTTTCACCATAACTTCCATGATTAACTCACATACTTTCATCATACCTCATTTCCATTTCATAGGGCTTTTATAAAAACCCAAATCTCAAATCTTAAAACATAACTTTATACAAAAGTTCGAATCCAATCCATGTGTGAACACTTTCATACCCACCATTCAATTACAAAGCCAAATCTTGTACATACACCCTTTTAAGATCGGATTTCACAATCAAAAGTCATTAAATAAATGCGCCCCTTGTTATCATTATACATATGAAGGTTCCAATTCACATATTTCATTTTTGTTTGATTTAGTGCCCATGAAAACTTCATACAACTTTAATTTGAGAAAATACCAGCGCTTTCAATTTAAATTCTATGACAATTTGATCATGTAACTTAGCTTACCTCCACAATTTACAATCTGGCCACGTAACTCTCATTACTTCCACATCCGGTTTTCAACGTTCCACCCTTTATACTGCACATAGACCTGACAAATTGTTCTGATCTATTCTCTGCACCAGCATTCAGCGATTGCATTTAAAAGTAACTGTTCACACATCTTCCAACTAGTTCAACGCCTTCCAAAAATCGACTCTCCAAGTTTCGTTGCACTTCGTTTGCACACATCATCCTCTTGCACGCAGAGCTTGTCACTTAATAACTGTAAACTGATCACATCGATGCAAAAAGCGTTCCACTGCTTTTCCACCTGCAACTTAATAAACACAATTACTTCAGCGTCAACAAAAATCTGTTCTTCTTAATGAAACAAGGAAATCGTTTTCAATTCTGCAAATTTAGAAGTCTGCCAATCGAATTTCATTCCAGACAGGTCTTCCACGCTGTTGAGTTCCTTTAAAATGCCCTTTCGGAATTCATTGACACTGCATTCATTCTTCTGCAAACCATTTGGACTTTAGACAATAGGAATTCAACGCAGTACTATTATTTCAGCATTTAAAAGCCAGACATTAATACGTTTACGCTGCAACATTGACACCGTTTCATTTCAAACCATACGTTCTAATCTCATTTAAACCACTTCTCATTCCATTATTAAATCGACTCACCATTCCAGTTTTAATTCTGGTTCCTCGCCTCCACAGATCGATTTTAATACTGGCTATGGTACTTATACCATCGATTTCCCAATACACACTCTGCTATGGTGTGAACACGCTCCACTGCATACCACAACATACAATCCACTCTAGTTTGCAATTACGTTATGTTTTATTTCACATTAAAGTAACCACCATTTCATTAACGCTCCATGCGTTCCATTCAAATTTGTGAAGATCATTGCTTTTAGTGACAGCATATTTCATTTTCAGAGATGGTAAAACAAAAACATTTCAGACAGAACTCTCGGCAATCACATACAATAACGCCCTCTTTCAGACAGTAACTAACAATCTACTGATACAGGAAGTTTTTCTTCTTGAAATCGATCCATGGTGATCGATTTACCAATTCCATGATTTAAATTAAGGTGCAGTTTCACATAATGAACCTCTGCAGAAATTGAATTTCTTTCATAAGCTAAACACCATTCCTTTGCACATAATAACCCCAGATTTCAAAGAAGAATGAATTTCCTTTCACACAAATTCAATCTTACGCAACTCAATAATTGACATTCAGTAAAAAAAACAACTACAGTATTAACACACTAAACACTTACAATAAAACTTCCTTCCATGGCCTGATTTCCAATAAATTGGCCCTTACAATTTCCTAAAGGCTTATAGCCTTGGCTGTTCAAGCCTGCTCTCAATCACACTCTCTCACAATCTCAATGTATTTTCCTCTCAAACCCCTTCCTATTTATACAATTTTAAAAAATGATCTAATTAAATGCTCAATCCCCTTAATATCTCAACCAATCCCTAAATCTCTCAACATCCCTAAAAGATAGATTCTCATCCCTAAAACTTAGAAACTAATTCCAACTCAGGCTCCGTCATTAATTCTAAATAATCTAGAAACTAAATTCTCTCACATTTACAATTTCTCACAAATAATTAATTAATCACTCAAAATAATATTAATATTTACATGAAATTTTAATATTTCTTCAAAACATGAAACCCCCTAGCTTAGGTAAAATACAAGGTGTTTTTCAGAGCTAATGCTTCTGCATCACAAAGATCACACAAAATCGCAGGGAAAGAGCATACGTAGTAGAAAAATCTCGTCTTCTTGTTTCTGGTTTTCCAAATCGCACACAACGTAGAGAAAAGAGCATATGCAGAGAAGAGGGTATAAAAAAAGACTATAAACCAAAATAAACATAGGGATTAACAAATATAACTACAAACAAATTATTTTATACCTCCAGATCTAAAATGACATAACTTGGGCAACCAAAAACTTTTTCGCATGAAACGAAAGGGGTTCCTCACTGTAACAGAGGCTTTGGACACAATAGAGCAGTTATCCAAGCCTAAAAGTGGTAAAAAACTATATATATGGAAAAAAAGCAGTCCCATGCAGTCAAACCGACTTCAGATTTGGATCAACAATGGATGCAACCCTCGAAACAACTTTGATACAATGTAGGAATTTATGGGGTAAGTTCTATAGATCAAACACCAAAAGTCACCACTCACAAACAGATCACAGATCAGTACACAAGTTTTTGAGGTGTTTAAAACCCTTGAAGAGGGAAACAGTCCATGACCTGAGCCAACGCAACCACTTCAGGCAATTTGTAATGTTCCTAAATTAGCTTCAGCTAATTGGAACATTAATTTTTC